>CM053616.1:278368-365883 GCA_028646535.1 Procyon lotor
TACCATTCCCTCTGCTTGTGTTCCCTCTCTCGCTGTGTTTCTCGCTATCAAATAAAAAAAAAAAAAAAAAAAAATGCTTCCTGGGGAAAGAGAAGCTTCAGAGATAAGTGTTCAGCAAGGTTAGCAAGAACTGAAGGAGAGGGTACCTGGCAGAAGAAACAATGTGTGTGAAATCCCAAATGTGGAGGAGGCAAAAGACAAGCAGGAGACCACTAGATGAGCTTGGGGAAGCACAGAACCTCTGAGAATGGGATCGAGGAGACACCAAGTTGGGGAGCCGGGCAAAGGAGGGCCTCAGCTATGAGCAGGCTGGGCAGGCAGGAGGAGGAAACAGAGTAAGTGGGGCCAGATAGTCCTGTTTTAGGAAAGTGCACCTGACAATTGGGAGCAAGAAGAGGTGGAGGTTACACAAGAAACATCAATGGTTCTCATAAGAGAATTCGAAGGGAGCCCATGGGGACAACAATGTCGGGAAAGAGACATCAGAAAGAAACAAATCATGTGAATGATTATGGCAGGGAGAAGCGGGGCAAAAAGGAGTTTGGGAGTGACCCCCATTACAGCCCAAACAAACAGATTCATTTCTTACTTTTACTAAAAGCAAGTAGAAAAGGAAATAACTAGACATGTGCCAAGCATTCAGCAAGATCGCTTCCATGAAAATACCTGGAATTTAATGCATCTGTTCCTTCCCAGCCCAGTCAGAGCCCATTAAGCTGAAGTTTAATTTTAACCACAGCTTTATAAAATCTTACTGTCATCCTCTGTAGGAGAGAACAGAGATCAAAGAGGTCGGGCTGGGAAAAACAGTGAATTTAAAGAAAAAAAAATTTTTTTTAAGTTTTGATTGCTTTTGAACTTTATTTAAATGGAATCATACAGAATGTAATTTTTTTATGTCGGGCTTCTTTCATTATGTTTGTAAATTTAAACATAGGTTTGGATATGGTTGTAGTTCATTTTTATTTCTGTATAGCATCTCATTATAAAAAATAGAACCCCCCCAAAAAAATAGAACCCATTATTTTATCCATTTTTTAAAAATTGAACTAAAAAAAACCCAGTTCACTCATTTCTCAAAAAATGTTCTGTTTTTTTCAGTAGTTAGAGACCCCTGAGAGAACACAGAGTAACATAATTTCTGCGTAACCGAGACAATAATATCACTACCCAGAGAGCGAGCTAGGAGAGGAAAGAATGAACAAGAATGAGGGCCATTCGTCTTAAGAAAGAAGGCAGGTGACAAAGTACAGTCCTTTTTGAACAAAAATGAGAAGCCCTTAGGTTTACACAGCTCAGTCATTACAAAGCCCTTTCCGAGTGTGTCCTCAAGAATCCTCACAAGAGGCCTGGGAGGCCCAGTTGTCGGGCGTCTGCCTTCCGCTCAGGTCATGATCCCAGGGTCCTGGGATCGAGCTCCATGTCAGGCTCCCAACTCAGTGGAAGGCCTACTTCTCCCTCTCCCACTCCCCATTTGTGTTCCCTCTCTCGATGTCTCTCTCTGTCAAATAAATAAATAAAATCTTAAAAAAAAAAAATCCTCACAAGAACTCCTAGGGTAGGCAGAATGGCCTTGGTTTTCCCCATCTCATGGGTCAGGCACTGGAGGTGAAGAGAAAATGAGATACCTGACCAAGGCCACATGGTTGGTTAGCGACAAGGACCAGGACTAGCAACTCCCAGCCCAGGCTCTTTCCTGAGCAACCAACTTACCCACAGGAAAAGTGTGCATCCAGCGCCTTCTGTTGGATGTGAGCTTCATGGGCATTCGTGAGGGGGCAAAGGGGTTAATCAATGCCCGCTGAGGTGTGTATCCCCCGGGTCGAACATGCAGCATGGATTCCGCACTGCCTACATGGAACCTCCCCGGCGCGCTAGAGTCTCGCTGTGGTGGCTCCATCATGTTCTCCAGGACATCTGTCAGTTATGGTGGAGGCACAAAGAGAAAGAACAGAGCCACAGTGAAACCAGGAATGGCAGGCAATCGGCCAAGCTGACCAAACTCTTAGACATCACACATGTTAGGGCATGAAAGAAACAAATAAAATCACTAAACTATAAGGAAAGGAAACATTTGATTTACTTTTTAAATACCTAGGAGAGGGGCGCCTGGGTGGCTCAGTCACTTAAGGGGTCCGACTCTTGATTTCAGCTCAGGTCATGACCTCAGGGTCCTGAGAGTCGAGCCCAGTGTGAGGCTCAGTGCTGGGGGTAGAGCCTGCTTGGAATTCTCTCTCCCTCTCTCCCTCCCCCAGGTACTCCCAATAAATAAATACTTGGGAGAAGGGGGTTCTGGTTCCTAAATTACTGGCCCAATGAAGCCATACCACAACCTGATGGGGAAGAACACACATCGGCTGGAGACCTTACACTTTGAGCTGAATGCAACAACTTGAGTTGTTTCCCTGGGAGACAGGGTGAGTATATTCTATATGTGGAAGGAACAATAAAAACAGAATTTGGGGGGGGACACCTGGGTGGCTCAGTGGGTTAAAGCCTCTACCTTAGGCTCAAGTCAAGATCTCAGGGTCCTGGGATCAAGCCCCGCATCCGGCACTCTGCTCAGCAGGGAGCCTGCTTCCCCATCTCTCTCTACCTGTCTTTCTGCCTATTTGTGGTCTCTCTCTCTGTCAAATAAATAAATAAAATCTTTAAAAAAAAGAAATGAGGAGCGCCTGGGTGGCTCAGTAGTTAAGCGTCTGCCTTCAGCTCAGGTCATGATTTCAGGGTCCTGAGATTGAGGCCCATGTCAGCCTCCCTGCTCAGTGGGAGTCTGCTTCTCCTCTGCCTCTGTGTTCTCTCTCTCTCTCTCTCTCAAGTAAATAAAGTCTTTAAAAAAAAACTAAAAAATTGGGATGCTAGGTGGCTCAGTCATTAAGCGTCTGCCTTCAGCTCAGGTCATGATCCCAGTGTCCTAGGATCGAGCCCCAAATCAGGCTCCTTGCTCGGCAGGAAGCCTGCTTTCTCCCTCTGCCACACCTGCTTGTGTTCCTTCTCTCGCTATGCCTCTCTCTGTCAAATAAATAAAATCTTTAAAAACTAAAAAAAATTTTTTTCAATTTTTTAGAAAGGAAATAAGCAAACACCTTTGACTCTAGGTCTAAGAAAAGCTCTACATTAACATAAGGAAAGGTATACAGTTACGGTGAAGGGGGAAAGGTGTTAGAGGCACATACATACAGCTCATGGCACTGGCATGGAAATAATTAAGACATGGGACTTACACCCCACACCTGGTCACATCCTGTGCCCCCCCCTCCAGCCCCTGCTACGGGAAGGGAGCTGTCCACATCTGTCCCCAGCTATGCCCATGCTTCAGCTCTCTGACCTCGAGTGCTGGTATAGCCCAAGGAGCTGCTGACTTCATATTGGTGCAGGTGGGGGTGTGGGATCATCAGGATGTTGGCGCTCCTGCCCAGGGAACTGTCATCAGAAGCCTGGCTCCTCACTTCCTCAGTGGGCAGTGCACGGCTGGGCAGGGAAGGGCTGGATGAGACGTCACAGGAGCTGGCGCTCTTCCGATTGTGACTCTCCCGCTCTCGCATAGACCTGACAGATGAGAGACAATGCGTTACCAATCAGCAAGTGATGCTGCCCCACCCAGAACTAAAAACACCAAAACTGGTCACCAGCCCAAGCTACTAGGGAAACCAATAACAAAAATCCCCAATGTGATCTATAAGTGGGAAATAATGTAGCAGGTATTCTGCCTTAACCAGCTTGAGACACTGTTTTAGAACTGACCGTTTTCAAATGGCCCAAGTCCTGGGATCACTTCTGTCAAGCAGTGACTACTCCGGTCTGACCCTACTTGACCCCCGCTGATCCCATCTCATATCACTGAAAACGGGGTAACTAAGCAGGATATGATATTATGCAACAGAAAAATACACAGTGCTACCTCAACAGGCTTCCTGCGCCAAAAAAAAAAAAAAAAAATCGAGCCTAAATCTAATCAAGTCTCAGGAGGTCATTGCTAGTTTATAGGAAATCCAAAGAGAGGACAAGTTAAACATTGTAACACAACAATCAGCCAAATGAAGAAAGCAACACAATTTACAGTTACAGAAAAAAGATA
Organism: Procyon lotor; assembly: GCA_028646535.1. NCBI lineage: Eukaryota > Metazoa > Chordata > Mammalia > Carnivora > Procyonidae > Procyon > Procyon lotor. The sequence continues at coordinate 282,447 of CM053616.1, forward strand.
TTCTAATCAATTGCAATGTCTGCATCTCCTTTAGATCCCAGTTCAAACCAACCAAGTATAAAAACACATTTTTGAAACAACTGGGAAATCTGAATATAGACTGGCTGGTAGATGAAAGAATTAATGTTAATTTTGGTACTTGTGATTACTTATTCTTATCGGTTAGAGACATATACTATAGTATTTACAGGTTTAAAAAAAAGGGTTTTTAGCATACTCAAGCAAAATGTAAAACGTGAGGAAAGTACTGAAATGAGTCTCGCAAGACACTGAGCACTCTTCATTATGCTACTTTGAGCATGTTTTAACATTTGAGCATGTTCGAACATTTCCTTAATACAGGTTTAAAAAACAGTATACCCTTATTAAAACATAAAACTCCCTACGGAGGAAATCTCCAGAAGCAGGAGGAAGGATCAAAAGGGGAGAAGCCGAATGGGAAGACAAAAATTCGGAATGGAAAACTTAGCAACTATAGATAAGGCTTCCCCTCTGACTCAGAGCTGTTTGCTTTCTGCCTAGAAGGATTTTTGCCTTAAGTCAGAGCTTAAACAGCCTGAAAATAGATCCCCTGGGCTGACTATATGTACGTTAATGCAAAACAGTAGATATCTGGACACTAGTGTATGCTCAGTCCTGCTCAGGGGATAGAGCACCAAAACATGGTCTGCTCCCTCAGAGAACACATAACCTAGGTCTCTGAAATACCAGGTCTTGCCACCTTTGATCAGAAAAAAGAAAACCAAGGATCTTGGACCATGAAAGCATTTTTAAATACTCCAAAGGAAAGCACTACCGAGCCCCTAAGCAGCATCTATGTATAGGAGAGCTATAGTTAATGGCAATGAATGTTCTCAACATTTAGGAAATGTTTTGTCTGAGCTCTAAATGTTTTTATCATAGGATGGGATGAGGAAAAAGGACAGAAAGACAATCATGTGGCCACTATAAGCTCATTTATTAATGTGAAGAGATGCGTATTCTTCCAATCACTTGTGCTTAAATAAACTTGCATATTTACAAAATCTGGAAAATGGACTTGTGGTATTTGGTCCAAAAGGCAGGGAAAAGAGCCCTGGGATAGGGATGGCTTTTTTTTTTTTTTTTTTTTTACATAATACTCAGAAATGAATGTATTAGTAAATCTAACTACATCACTATTAAAGAATATCTTATCACCAAATACCATGAAGCAAATTTAAAAAGCAATTAAAGAGAAGTCTCTTACCTTCTGGGAATAAAAAACCCAGAAGAAACTGAGCCATAGACTCTATACATATTAGTATCACCCCAGTGAGAAGATTCCAGAATCTGTGAATTGTTTCTCTTTGTTAGAAAAAGCAGAACACTCTCTTCATTTGGGGAAAATACTTCCAGCAAATATAGCTAACAAAATGGGTGGGCCAGAGAACCTGGAAACAGAATCCCCAGTGATCTACATGGTGTAGCTTCCATTGGCTAATTTTAATTTAAAACATTTTCAGGGTTGCACTCAAGAAGGTTCCTACAGGCTCTCAGGTTTTCCCAAGCAACTTTTATATACACCCCAAAGTGAATCTGGCAAAAACCTGCAGGTGGCGAGGCGCTGAGCCCGCGATGGGCCTGGCAGCCTGAACACTTGGGCATCGTAGGCATCATAATCTACTTGGATGGGAAGGGCGTTCTCAGCTTCTTTTGGAGTCCCAAGAGCTGAAATGCATAAATCACACAAACTGTCATTAAAACACATTTCAGGGGCGCCTGGGTGGCTCAGTCGTTAAGCGTCTGCCTTCGGCCCAGGTCATGATCCCAGGGTCCTGGGATCGAGCCCCGGCATCGGGCTCCTTGCTTGGCGGGAAGCCTGCTTCTCCCACTACTATTCCCTCTGCCTGTGTTCCCTCTCTCGCTGTGTTTCTCTCTGTCAAATAAATAAAATCTTTAAAAAAGTAAAAAAAATAAAACACATTTCAACCAGACGCCTTCAAAGAGTCTTCATCAAAATCTGCAAGGCACAGATGATCACCATTCTGTCCTCCTGAGAAAAGTGGGATAATAATCCACTCATCAGGTTGTTGAAATTAAATGACTTACATGTCAAAGTGATATTGGAAATAACATTGGCACTGGGGTACCTAGGTGGCTCAGTCGGTTGAGCATCCAACTCTTGATTTGGGCTCAGGTCATGATCTCACGGTTGTGAGACTGTGGGGGTTGTGAGCCCCCCCATAGGCCTCCATGCTCAGCGTAGAATCTACTTTAGATTCTCTCTCTCCCTCTGCTCCTCCCCTGCCTATGTTTGCACTCTCTCTCTCTCTCTCTCTCAAAATAAATTTAAAAATCTTAAAAAAAGAAAATAGTATAGCACTAAATAAAGGGTAAGTTTTGGTGGTATGTCATTCTCCTGTGATCCCACTTAAAAAAGATCATCTTAATGTGTAGCACGGTTAGTACTTTAAAATTTTCTACCCAATCCTTTCCTTAGGTCACTAAGGAAAAACAAGGTTTGTTACCATTCATTTTGCAGTTGATGGAACAAAAATATACAAAGTGGTTAAGGAACCTTCCAAAGGGAACTCCAGTCTCCCAACTTGGTAGGGAACTGTTCATGCAACCTCACATGATCTTGTTGCCATGCTTAGCTGACTCTTTCTAAAAGGGATGAAAGGAGGTCACAAAAATACTCACATGTATCACGGCCATTTTTTACTTTCTCAGAGACGGGCTGTAAAATTAAATAGATAATTAATCACTCTCTCCTCTGCCAGAATAGAACTTATCATAAGGCTAATATGTAGGTGGCTGCTCCCCAGGGAAGGGACAGTGCCTTACCCCTCACTGTAACCAACGGAAAGGCAGGAGGGAACATTTGAGGCCCACCTACCTCAGGTCAGGCCCTACCAGGCCCACCTCACACCTTGGTCACCCTCAAAACTCTATCCTACAGGGACATGCACCTTGCCTTCAGGCAAGGATATTCGATTCTACAGAGAAAAGGGGACTTGCTCAAAGTCACACGGTTAGCAGTTGGCAGAGTCAAAATCCAAGCCCAGCCCTTCACGCTCTTGGTCAGTCCACTGGTATGTATGTCCTACCGTAGCTACCTTCTACCTGACCCCAAGCCCTGCATCCCTCCCCCTTCACCATGGTACTCTGACCAGTCTGCCTATACCTACAAGAGCTCAGTACTCAGTGGATCACCCAGTTTGCTGAAATGGTGTACAGAGGTAGAGAGAAAACAGAAAGAGCTTTTTTCCCCCCAAATAAATATTTTTCAGGACCCTTTAAACTTTCATAATACTCATTCTTTCTTCTTTAAAATGATCATGTTAGGGCACCCAGGTGGCTCAGTTGGTTAAGCGTCTCCTTTGGCTCAGGTCATGATCCCGGAGTCCTAGGATTGAGCCCCACACTGGGTTCCCTGCTCAGTGGAGACCCTGCTTCACCCTCTGCCCCTCACCCTCTCACCCCACTCGTTTTCTCTCATCTCTGTAATAAATAAATAAAAATCTTCAAAATAAAATAAAACGACTGTGTTGCAAGGGCACATGAGCGGCTCAGTCGGTTAGCCATCTGCCTCTTGATTTCAGCTCAGGTCATGATCTCAGGGTCGTAAGATCAAGCCCCATGTCAAGCTCCGTGCTCAGCAGAGTCTGTTGGAGATTCTCTCTTCCTCTGCCCCTCCCCCCTGCTCACACGCATGCGCGAGTGCTCTTGTTCTCTCTCTCAAATAAATAAATCTTATTTAAAAAAAAAAAAGACAAAATGATCATGTTGCAGAGAAGTTCCTGTGTGTTCCACTTTGCCCAGAAGGGTTGTGATGAAGGCATAAAACCTCAGAGGACAGGAGGTGGCCCTTTCTGGTCAGAGTCCCTTCTCCCAGCACTTCAGTACTTGACATGGCCTATTTTAGGAGAAGTCCTCACAGTCCTTGAAATTAACATTTTTCTTATTAGGCAAGTAATATTAACTCCCCATTCCTCCCCAAAAAGGAAGAAATGGCCCTGATACTACTAACACAGCAACAATGGAACAACTTTCAGAGTTCAGCTCTGGTAGAAACAGGCAGATGGGTGAGAGCACACTGGTATACCACCTATATACCTAACAGTCTGTTTTTTCTCTTCATATTACATCAAAAACACCCTTTAAGGTTCTTAAAACTGGCATTTCTCTTGGCTGTGAATATATTCCATTGAGTGGACATCTCCTGGTTTATTTTGTCATTTCTCTATTATCTTCAACTTCTCACTATTATAAATAATACAGGACCAAGGCTTTACTTGCATTCAATACAACTCAGTTATTTCCTTAGATCACATGGCCAAAATGGAATTATCTGATTAAGTGGCATGAACATTTGCACTACTCTTTTGAGATACACAGCTGAATGCTTTTCATAAGTATGGTATGCCAACCAGGTACTCGAGCACCAATTTCACCACTTTTTCTAGGACTTCGTATAATTATTTTGCTTTAAGCCTATTTGGTAAGCAGGAGTGCCTGGCTGGCTCAGTCCGTACAGCATGTGACTCTTGATCTCGGGGTTGTAAGTCTGGGTGCAGCAATTAATTAAAAATGAAATGTTAAATAAAGTAAAATAAAGTAAACCCATTTGGTCAGCAAAAAATAATCCTATTCTTGTTTGAATTTACATTTCTTTACCGCTAAGATTTGATATTTTCATTTTTCCCCTTTGCTGTAATGCAAAGCGTCTGCATTTGCATTACAAATGCAAATGTATTTTGAGAGGTCCCAGTATCTGAATAAATCAGTCACATCATAACAAGAATAATTCTTTCATTATTAAGAAACTACAAATAATTGTTATACTTTTCCCAAAGATATTTCTTACAGTCTGGGGGTCTGCCTTGTTATTGATGTATTTAATGTGGAAAATTATAAAGTTCTAAGACAAATATCTTAAACTTATTAATGACCATGGGGGAGAAGGGCATATCTTGGGACCAAAATAACCAGTTGGTAAGTGACAGTCCCTGAACGCTCTGCAGGTTGGTGACACCTACCTTCTTTCCTGCCAGTTTTATTCGTGGGGTGAAACTGTTACAAAAGAGCTGACTTTTGGACGTATAGAAACTGCGAAAGAAGAAAGGATCATTAGTCTGAGTCTCTTTCATTTTAAACTTTAAGACACAGTTAAAACCCCAGTCGTGGATTGGCCCTCTCGTCAGTCGCCTCTGTCTCAGGCTTCACTAATTCCCCCAATTCTATCTCATTCTGTAATTATGTTACAGAATTAATAAAACGTTAAATATGGTTTTAATTATTGTTCTTTAATTCTCCATAAACTGTTTCATGCTAGCCCTGACTCCTAACTGGATGAGAATCTCCTCCTTGTGACAGGGATTAAATCTATTTATACCATGATACTTCTGCATCTTGATACTTGGCATGATGCTGCGCCCAAGGGTGGTCCTTATCACTCATTGGTTGAATAGCATTTGGTAAGCAAGAATAACTCAGGCAAGGAAAGAAAAAAGTGGTTTCAAGAAAAGATGGCATGGGGTGACTCAGTCCATTGAGCATCTGACTCTTGATCTTAGCTCATGTCTCGATCTCAGGGTTGTGAGTTCAAACCCTGCATTGGGCTCTACCCTGGCCATGGAGCCTACTTAAGAAGAAAGAAAAGAAAAGAGAAGGGAAGGGAGGAAAAGAAGGCACAAACCATCAAATTCCTATCCCTTTGAAAATCATATTTGTGCCTATAGTCATGTCAGGCACAAAAGAAAACTAGGAGACCCAAGCTAGCCCTGGGTAGTATAGTGAATGAATGAGTAAACAGAGACTATACAGCCTTTTCCATTTCTCAAGCATGTCTCTGTATTCTCTTTTATCTATAATTAATTTATGGGAAAGATGTTTTGAATACTAACCAATCCCCACCTTCCATCACAACTCTGATCATAAGCAAAAAAAAAAAAAAAAAGGCATTATCAATAGATAACCAGTGGACTGTAGGGCAATCCTAGTAACTAACACTTGATGTACACAAGAACCTAAGAATACTAACTGCAGTGAGACCTGGAATCTAACCAGCCCCTGGCACTTGGCCCCTCCAAGTGGAACCAAGGAAAGTACTGTGTAGAGGATACGGCTCTTTTTCCAGATATTAATTTAAAAAGACCTGAGTGGAAGTGATGAATCACTAAATTCTACTCATGAAACTAATATTACACTATATGTTAACTAACTCGAATTTAAATAAAAATTTGAAAAAAATAGGAGTGCCTGGGTGGCTCAGTGGGTTAAGCTTCTGCCTTCAACTAGGTCACGATCTCAGGGTCCTGGGATCGAGCCCTGCATCGGGTTCTCTGCTCAGCAGGGAGCCCACTTCCCCCTCTTTGCCTATTTGTGATCTCTCTCCTCTCTGTCAAATAAATAAACAAAATCTTTAAAAAAATTTCTTTTGAAAAATATAAATAAATAAAAATAAAAAGATTTGTGTGGCAAAGTGATGTGAGCCAGAAGAATGGGACTGCTGTGTTTGAAGATCAAAATCAGTCTCCTATCACAATTTCAAATGGTTTAAACCAATAGCTTCAGCTTTGCCATGAACTTGCTGTTCAATCCTTGCAAACCACTTTACCTCTCTGGAACTCGGGTTCCTCACCTATACAGTGTGACTGGAGGTCTCTATGATCTCCAAAACAGACTCCAGGGATAGTCTGTGATATCCCCCAAATCCCAGCTTCATAACTCTTCTATATCTGCTATTAATTTACTTTTTGGATCAATTTTCATTACTAACCAATACTACTTGGAGAGTGATAATTTTTCACTGAAGACAATTTGATTATGCTTCAGGTACACTCTCTGGCCTTGTGGGATGCTTTAGAAGAGGCTTGTGGACAGAAGGGGAACAATGGTCCCTATGAGCAGCCATGCATCTCAGGCCACCCCTCTTTGCTCCTGTCCCTGGGTGGCTCAAGCAAATAAGGCTCACAATGAGAAGTGAAAAGTGGGCCTCATGCCATCCCAGCTCTCAAATTCTGAAGCCCAACCTATGTGAATCTATTATCCATCTTAAATGGCATCAGAGAACCAATTTGGCATGAAAAATAAAGTGATGAATCAGGAAACCTTCAAGTTATTATTAATTAAAATTTGAGGAAATTACAGTGCTTAAATTCATATATAATTTTTTGTGTGCTACAGCTACTCTATCCTTTAATTATTTCCTAAACTGAACGTAAAACTATGAAATATGGTGTATAAACAGTAGCTATTTTCTTATGGGCAAAAGAATCTGAATGTCTATTTAAAGATTACAAAGTCAAAACTAATTAGAGGGTTGACAAAAAAGAAGATACATTGCTACCTGAAATAAGTGAAAAATGAAAAAAATTCAAAATACTATTTTACTTGGACCAAGTTTTTAAAACGACAGTAACATAAACACAAGATGAGGAAAATTCTGAAGGCATCCTCTTGGGAAGCAGGCATTTTTTCTTAAAGTGACTTCGTCAAGCAATGCAATGACAACATACAAAACTGAGCATCACCGAACAGTTACACACACATGTACGTAACGGAATCACATGGGTGACCAGCCAGAGAGTCTCTCACTGGGCTGAGAATGGAGAGGCATACTCAGAACAAGATAATTACTGGGTGACCAGACAATCCTTACACAGGCAGCCAAACCACTATTCCTTCTTGGTTCTGCACCTATGAATGATTACAACTGATTGGGAGTAACTACTATACAAAGGCAACATGGCCCATAACATATAGATAAAGGAAAAAACCACAAGGCCAAAATCAGCATTTGTGATCAATTTTCAAGCTGGTCTCCAGCAAAGACTTGCAACTAAATAGAAGACAAAATTATAGGTTCTGTTTGGCTTGGGGCACAGCCAGGCAGTCTTCTGCCCCTCATGGAGTGCTGGCTTAAAACAGACAACCTAGAGAAGGGCAGAATGCTCTAGAAGCACTAAAGAGAAGGTAGCTATTGGTTCTCCAGGACAGCACAGGAAAAACTCATAGAAGAGAGATGTTGGATTCAGGTCTTAGAGGATAAACAGGCATTTGTGAGAAAGAGGGCAGGTGGAGAGGCCCTCCAGGTGGAAAGACTCAGAAGAGGGAGAAGTGTGTATCTCCTACACAGAATAAAAAAGGGCAAGAGGTGGGAGAGGAGGCATCAGATGTCAAACAAAAGATGTCTTCATCAAGCTGGTGTGAGCAATCAGAAAAAGAGCAACAGGAGTTAGTTTTCATGAAAAGACTTTGGTAACCAGGTAGAGCAGCAATGGACAGATCCTGGTCCCCAGACCCCAGGGTTCCTTGGGGTGACATCTGGGCCTACTACATCAGGAAAAATGAACTTTTTCTTATACAAAAGCGAAAACAGTACTTTCTCACTACTGTATATTTGGTTGCAAGTAAGACTTATACTTAAAAAAAAAAAAAAAAGGTGGAGAGGCTGTTGCTTAAGAAAAAAAATCAGAAAGGAAGAAGAAACCATGGTCTAAAGAACTGATTCTTGAAGGGGAGAGTGGGGAACGAGGTGGGATTCTGCCACCCAAGAGGCATGTGGCAGTGCAGCAGACATTGGATTTTTTTTATTTTGTTGTTTTTTAGTCTAAATGATTTCCCTCCCCAGTTCCCAATGGTTTCAATTGCACTTTCCATAAGCCTGCAGGTATTTTTTTAAAATCATAAACCATTAAAAAGAAGTAATAGCGCAAGACTTTTCACTTTTAGCAGGTCTGAGGATATCTAGATCTCAGAATTAGTTTCCAGAAGGTTATGAGCTCTATCGGCAGATTTCAAAGGAACAGTTTAACTCGCTCCAGGTTTTTTGATAGGAAAATTCACTTAGCCATGGTTCTTGTAGACATTTCGGTTGTTGCTCTGGGGATCGGTGCTGCTGGCATCTGGTGGGTGGAGGTCAGGGATGCTGCTCAACATCCTACAAGGTATAAGGCAGCCCCCCAACAACAAAGATGATTTGGCCCAAAATGTCAGTAGTATCGAGGTTGAAAAACCCTGATCTAAAGGATGGACTAAAGGAGAGAGATCAGAAATAGACACACTATTAAGATTATTGCAGTTATTCAGGGTGCCTGGGGTGCTCAGTAGGTTGAGTGTCTGCCATGGACTCAGGTCATGATCCTAGGAGCCCACATCAGACTCTCTGCTCAGTGGGGAGCCTGCTTCTCCCTCTCCTGCTCCCCCTGCTTGTGCTCTCTGTCAAATAAATATATAAAAATCTTTAAAAAAAAATAAATAAAAATAAATAAATAAATAAAAATCTTAAAAAAATAAAAAGATTATTGCAGATATTCAAAAATATGAGGAAGGGGAAAGGCAGTAGCACTGACAGGCTTGAGAGACACCCCCCTTAAGTCTCGGTCAGCAGAAACACTGAGGCCTTGTCCCATGTGAAGAGGCACGGGGATTTTTCTACAGAGAATGACAGGCACAATGTTTGTCTGCTTTTGGAATTGTATGAGCTATTTTGGGAATTGTAGGAGCTGAGGCTAATAACAGAAATAAGTCCTTCAAATTTGCCTTTATTTTTTTCACTCTAGACTGTTCTTATGTTATTGCCACTGTTTTGCATGTACAGAAGCTCTAAGCAAACGTTGGAACTTTGGTTTCTGCATTTCCTGGACAAAAGTTTTTATCATAAGAACTTTACAGACAGGAAGAGAAAATGGCAAAGAAGTTACTCAAAACCTGCATCATCTACCACAAATCAAGGTCACACCCACCTGTGGTTTATCCAGTGAGGAATATTATAGTCATCACCCAAACGAGAATCACGAGGAACACTTCGATTATGTAGCTAGAAGGGAAAAAGCCAGAGCACAGATGAGCTAGAAAACAAGAAGAATGTGGAACTGCTCCAACTTTGTTCTGAAGTATTCTCCTTTTTTTTTTTTTAAGATTTTATTTATTTATTTGACAGAGTGAGACACAGCAAGAGAGGGAACACAAGCAGGTGGAGTGGGAGGGGGAGAAGCAGGCTTCCCACTAAACAGGGAGCCTCACACGGGGCTCAATCCCAGGACTCTGGGATCATGGCCTGAACTGAAGGCAAACACTTAACAACTGAGCCACCCAGGCGCCCCTATTCTGAAGTATTCTCAAGACTACCCTAGTACTAGGAGCTGGCCTTTAGGAAGCAATCCAAAATTGAATTACCTTGAACAACGGGACAGCATGTAATGGTTGCTCCCCCATGCATACCAAGTCCACACCGATTCCTAAAAAAGAAAGAAGACAAAAAGAGTTTGGGGTGGAGGTGGAAAGAAGTAGAGATAAGTGTCCTAATCTATTAACAATACTATTTAACTAGGTCAGGGTATGAGGCAAAGCCGACTTCCATCCTATGATTTCTAACCTCGTTTGCCACATAGAAGAGAAGTAAATAGATGTGTTTTCTCTCTTTCCTCTTTACCAGGTCCCATCACAGCTTGCAATTATTAAATGCTTGACATTTAGCCTTTGACTGCTTTGTAAGTCATGACTGGTCAAAAAGGCAACCCAGGGGGCGACTGGGTGGCCCAGTGGGTTAAGCCTCTGCCTTCGGCTCAGGTCGTGATCTCGGGGTCCTGGGATCGAGCCGCGCATCGGGCTCTCTCCTCAGCAGGGAGCCTGCTTCCCCACCCCCGCCTGCCTCTCTGCCTACTTGTGATCTCTCTCTCTCTGTCAAATAAATAAATAAAATCTTAAAAAAAAAAAAAAAAAAAGACAACCCAGGCCCCCATTACTAAAGTTTCAAGACCAGAAAAGGAAAGGAACCTTGTTATTTGAGTAAAAAAGCAAAACAATCCATATCATTTAATGGAGCTTCTTTATTGGCAATCAGGATTTATGTTCCACCTCCATCTTGTTGTTGAAGCACAAATTTAATGAGGCCAGGGGTACAAGCTGGGGAAGCAGGGCACATCACAGAGGGAGGACTGGATTGGATGATCTGATGGTCCTCCCCAAGGCAGACAGATGGCACACTGGTTCCTTCAAACAATCCCCCCCAAAAGAGTTCTCCAGTGTCATATTATGTTTGCAAAACCCTGAGTACCATTAAAGACAGATGAGATACACTAACATATTAAAACCTGCAATTGGGGAATCTGCCTAAAATGTGTATGACCCAGCATTTCCCAAACCAATTTGACCTAACATTATTCACATCTCCAGGATCTCTGGCGCACAGAGCCAGGGAAAGCTCAGAATTCTACGGGTAAATCAGGCTATAAACACTCGGAGATAGTACAAACGAGGGAGCATTACCATTATCTATCATCCGCTGCTTGGTCAAGATCATGAGTAGACGGTCCACTTCAAACACACCCACCCCAGGCGTGATCACCACAGACATCTGCCCAGTTCGGTCAAAGTTGCGGTTGATGTAGTGCTTATCAAACACTTGAAGAAAAAAAACAAAAGTTCTCAAAAGAACAGGTTACAGCTTTTCAGAAACCAGCCACTGGCGAGCCTCTCTGTGCCCTCGGAGTATTTTGTCCATGTTTCTTTGCAGCAATAGCCACATTCTGACCTGAATTCTAGTTAGTCATGTGTACATCTGCCTCTCCCCATCTACATTAAGAACTGCTTAAACACAAGACTATGTCACTGTTGCCTTTGCTAACACCCCATCGTTGATGCCTAATACCTGCCTTGTGCAACATTAAATGCTCAAGTTTCATGTCGTTAATTTAAACAATCCATAAATGAGTCTGTATTGAAATTTACAAAAATCAAGTATTAATTTAAGACAATATTTAAAAGAGTGGACTTTGTAAATCTGGCAAGTTAATTTTTATTTCTCTCCTACACAATCCTGACTTTAGAAAACCAAAGATGTTAACACAAGACCCTGCACTTTAGAATCCTCAGCACACCTGAGTCTAAACACATGGGCGGGTTATATACACAGTGAAGTGATCACACATCATCACTTCTACCACTGACCAATGCCAATGGATGCCTAACCAGAGCTGGGCCGATGAGACTCTGCTGGGAACATGGAATTCTGAACAGAAAGGAGAGAGGTAACAGCAGAGCTGGGAGCTGAATGCTCTTCTAGGAATACCTGCTCTTGCAGTTCCTAGAACCACCTCGGTCCCCACCTTCTTCTGCATTATGTTCAAGCCTTTCCTGGTGGCCCCACCAGGTCTCTATATCCTGACAGTAAATTTCCCTTTTTGTCTGAACCAATTCAGTAGGTTTCTGTCATTTGCAAACAAAGCGTATCAGCTTGCACATAAATACAGGGACAAATCTTTGAAAGAAATCCCACCACACTGTTAACAAGGTTCCCTCTTAGAAGGGAACTGACAGTAGAGGGAGGGGGGAGAGCTTCGTTTTTACTTGATATACCTCTGATTATTTGAATTCTAGGAACACAAGTTCCTTTTGTAACTAAAAAAAAAAATTTTTAATTCCCTAGAAGCATTTGAGGGATGGGGTAGAAAATAGCGAGAATAGTTTTAGTAAAACAGTCCAAGGAAGATTTCTTCCAGCTCTTTACTCTCAGGTTACAATGAGAAGCAGATGAGAATAGCAATTAATTAATTCCCAACAGCAGACCCAAAAGCTAAATGTTGACCATTAAAACCATCCAATCAGGGGCGCCTGGGTGGCTCAGTCGTTAAGCGTCTGCCTTCAGCTCAGGTCATGGTCCCAGGGTCCTGGGATCGAGCCCCGCATCGGGCTCCCTGCTCAGTGGGAAGCCTGCTTCTCCCGCTACCATTCCCTCTGCTTGTGTTCCCTCTCTCACTGTGTTTCTCTCTGTCAAATAAATAAAAATCTTAAAAAAAGAAAAAAACAAAAACAAAACAAAACAAAAACCATCCAATCAGAAGTTACTGCTTTTAGTTAATCTCTGGGGTATGTGGGTGGGGAGATTATCAACTGAGTCTGGGAATTTGGACATTAGTAAAAAGAAGTTCATAGCCATATGGTAAACAAGAGGCCAGCTCACCATGCCTAGTGTCCTTACCATTGAATGACAGATTGATGGCCTCTAGGTAGTTTCCTTGAGCTGAGGTAGAATTGTCTCCTTGAGGAAAACCCTCTGAAGCAAAAAACACAAGAGAAGGGAAAGTATCCCATGAAAGATTAACTCTAAAAGAACAAGTGGAAAGTGGCTCCATGGGGCCTCCCAACCCTGTAGTAGGGACATTATTGAACTTATTGCATACCTAATGAACAAGTGGACCCAACTAGAAATAGAAACCTGACCAGAAGCAGAAACTATGCCCAGCACTGGGAGGGAAGCAAGCATGAGCCTCTTCATCTCCCAGTTTCCATCCTACAACTCCTTTCCCTGCCGCACCTCCTATCATATGGATACAGTACCTGCCTGTTCCAGTCGCACCAACACTGGATACTGGATGAAGAGTTTTTTAATGGTCACAAGGAGTGACGTCCACTCTTCTCTCCTCTCATTCTGCACCACCACTCTGAAAGGAATATTGTCATGAAATACTAAACAGCTATATATATCAGGTCCTTCACAAGGTTTTGAAGGAAAGAAGATGGGATTCCCAAGGTTAGAGTAAGTATTAAAGTCAAATGCACATAACAAACATTAAAAAAGAAATGTAATCACATAGTCACACAGATTGAAAACAAAAATAAAATATTTTAAAACTGCCTTGAGGGGCGCCTGGGTGGCTCAGTGGGTTAAAGCCTCTGCCTTCGGCTCAGGTCGTGATCTCAGGGTCCTGGGATCGAGCTCCGCATCGGGCTCTCTGCTCTGCGGGGAGCCTGCTTCCCCCCCTCTCTCTGCCTACTTGTGATCTCTCTCTGTCAAATAAATAAATAAAATCTTAAATAAAATAAAATAAAATAAAATAAAACTGCCTTGAGATTATATCAATGCCTAGCATTGTATAGGAATATAAAATTTTCACATAATGAATTACAGTTAGGAGGCATATAAAAAGCCTAAAATAAAACATAAAACATCTATACGTATGTTTTACATATATATCCAATAAACACATTTAGGTCAGGGAACTAGATTAGTAGAAAGGCATGGGTTGGGGGGGAGCCTCACTGGCTCACTCAGTGCAACACGAGACTCTTGATCTAGGGTTATGAGTTTGAGCCCCACATTGGGTATAGAGATTACTTAAAAATAAAATCTTTAAAAACAAATAAGAAGGGGCGCCTGAGGGTGCCTGAGTGGCTCAGTTGTTAAGCATCTGCTTCAGCTCAGGTCATGATCCCAGGGTCCTGGGATCAAGCCCTGCATCGGGCTCCCTGCTTGGCGGGAAGCCTGCTTCACCCTCTCACGCTCCCCATGCTTGTGTTCCCTCTCTTGCTGTGTTTCTCTCCGTCAAATAAATAAAAATCTTAAAAAAAAAAAAAGGAAGGGGCACCTGAGAGGCTCAGTCAGTTAAGCATCTGCCCAGGTCGTGATCCTAGAGTCCTGAGACTGAGCCCCACGTCAGGCTCCCTGCTTGGTGGGGAGTTCACTTCTCCCTCTGCCCCTCACCTGCTCATGCCCTCCCTCCCTCCCTCTCTCTCAAATAAATAAATAAATAAATAAATAAATAAATAAAATCTACATAAATGAATAAATTTAAATAATAAAAATGGGGCACTCGGCTGACTTAGTAGAGTTTGCAACTCTTGACCTCAGGGTTGTAAGCTGGAGCCCCACTTTGGGCATGGAGATTACTTAAAAATAAAATCTTTTTATTTATTATTTTATTTTATTTTATTTTATTTTATTTTATTTTATTTTAGAGAGAGAGGTGTTGAGCAGCTGAACAGGTAGCCTGATTCAGGGCTTGATCCCAGGACCCTGAGATCATGACCTGAGCCAAAGGCAGATGGTTAACCGAGCTACCCAGGTGCTCCTTAAAAATAAAATCTTAAAAAAAAAAAAAGAAAAAGAAAAAGAAAGAAGTGATAGGTGGGAATCTGTTTACTGTAGACCTTCTGAACCTTAAAATTTTTGAACCATGTGAATGTATCACAAAAAATAAAATTTAAATTTAAATGAAAAATATACATTTATATTAATCTAGCAATTTTATTTTTTTAAAGATTTTATTTATATATTTATTTGACAGAGGGATAGAATCAGAGAGTCCAAGCAGGGGTAGTGACAGAGGGAAAAGGAGAAGCAAGCTCCCAGCTGAGCAGAGAGCCCGATGTAGGGCCAGATCCCAAGATCCTGGGATCATGACCTGAGCTGAGGGCAATAGCTTAACTGACTGGGCCACCGAGTTGCCCCTAATCTAGCAATTTCAATGCTAGGAACTTATCCTAAAGAAACACACAGTGAAGGGGTGCCCGGGTGGCTCAACTGGTTAAGCACTGTGGTTGCCCAAGCAGTTGGGAGAGGAAAGAAGGAAGGAAGGAAGGGAGGGAGGGAGGGAGGGAGGGAGGGAGGGAGGGAGAAGGGAAAAGGAGGAAAAGAAAAAGGAAGGGAAGGAAAGGGAAGGGAAGGGAAGGGAAGGGAAGGGAAGGGAAGGGAAGGAAGGAGGGAGGGAGGGAAGGAGGGAGGGAGGGAAGGAAGGAAGGAAGAAGGGAGGGAGGGAAGGAAGGAAGGAAGAAGGGAGGGAGGGAGGGGGGAAAAGAGAAAGAAAAAGAAAAAGGAAAAGAAAAAGAAAAAAGAAAGAGGAAGGAAGGAAGGAAGGAAGGAAGGAAGGAAGGAAGGAAGGAAGGAAGGAAGGAAGGAAGGAAGGAAGGAATGGAGGAAGGGAGGAAGGGGGGAGGGCTGGCCGGCAGGCAGGCAGACACAGGGAGCGCCTGGGTGGCAAAGTCAGTTTAAGTGTCCTATTCTGGTTTCGGCTCAGGTGGTGATCTCAAGTTGGGCTCCACCCTCAGTGCCGAGTCTGCTTAAGACTCTCTCTCCCCCTTCCTATGCCCTTATCCCCCCTACTCTTAACCTCTCTCTAAAATAAATAAATCTTCCTCTGCCTTCAGCTCAGGTCATGATCTCAGGGTCCTGGGATCGAGCCCCACATCGGGCTCTCTGCTCAGCAGGGAGTCTGCTTCCCCCTCTCTCTCTGCCTGCCTCTCTGCCTATTTGTGATTTCTCTGTCAAATAAATAAATAAATAAAATCTTTAAAAAATAAAAAATAAATAAATCTTAAAAAAAAAAAAGAAAAAAGAAAAGAAACACACAGGACCCAGAATAGCCAACCCAATATTGAAGGAGAACAAAGTTGGACACCAACCAACTTCAAGAAGCTATAGCAATCAAGACAGTATGGCATTGGTGAAAGAGTAGACAGATTAATGGAACAGAATAGAGGACCCAGAAATAGAATCCCCAAAATATATCAACAGATCTTTCACAAAGAAGCAAAGATAACACAATGGAACAAAGATACTCTTTTCAATAAATAATGCTGGAATAACTGGACATCCACATGCAAAAAAAAAAAAAGGTAGACACAGACTTTACACTCTTTATAAAAATAAACTAAAAAATATGCTTAGGGGGACGCCTAGGTGGCTCAGTTGGTTAGGCAGCTGCCTTCGGCTCAGGTCATGATCCCAGGGTCCTGGGATCGAGTCCCACACTGGGCTCCTTGCTCAGCGGGGAGCCTGCTTCTCCCTCTGCTTCTGCCTCTGCCTGCCACTCTGCCTGCTTGTGCTCTCTCTCTCGCTCTCTCTCTCTCTCGCAAATAAATAAAATAAAATAAAAAATACGCTTAGAGGGGCGCCTGGGTGGCTCAGTGGGTTAAAGCCTCTGCCTTTGGCTCAGGTCATGATCTCAGGTCCTGGGATCCAGCCCCGCATCGGGCTTTCTGCTCAGCGGTGAGCCTGCTTTCCCCTCTCTCTCTGTCTGCCTCTTTGCCTACTTGTGATCTCTCTCTGTCAAATAAATAAATAAAATCTTTAAAAAAAAATATGCTTAGATCCTGGGTTTTGGCAGAAAACTTTTTAAAAACCAACTCAAAGTAGATTATAGACCTAAATATAAAATGTAAAACTATATTGGTGTGCCTAGGTGGCTCAATCAGTTGGGCATCTGCCTTTGGCTCAGGTCATGGTCCCAGGGACCTGGGATCAAGTCCCACATTGAGCTCCCTGCTCTGCAGGGAGTCTGCTTCTCCCTCTGTCCCTCCTCCTACTCATTCTCTCAAAATCTCTCTCTCTCTCTCAAATGATAAATAAATAAAATCTTTTTAAAAAACATAAAACTATAAAACTCCTATAAGATAACATAGCACATAACCCTAGGTAGGAGGTAGGATGATGACTTTTTAGGTTCAACACCAAAGCCACAATCCATGAACGAAAAAAATTGATAAGCTAGATCTTATTAAAATATAAAAACTTCTGCTCTGGGAAAGACAATGTTAACAGAATAAGAAGACAAGCCACAGACTAGAAGAAAATGTTGGCAAAAGACACATCTGATATAGGACTGTCATCCAAAATACACAAAGAACTCTTAAAAGTCAACAATAAGAAAACAAACAGCCCAATTTAAAAATAGAACACTTAAACAGACACCTCAGAAGATACACACATGGCAAATAAGTGTATGAAAAGATGCTCCACATCATATCATATGGGGAAATGCAAATTAAAACAACAAAAAGGGACCACTATATATCTATTAGAATGGCCAAAATCCAGGACACTGACAATACCAAATGTTGGTGAGGATGTGGAGCAATAGAAACATTCATTCATTGCTGGTGGGAATGAAAAACAATGCAGTCACTTCGGAAGACACGTTGGTGGTTTCTTATGATACTAAACATGCTCCTATCATATGATCTAGCAGTTTTACTCCTTGATATTTGCCCAAGGATGAAATACTTGGGCAATACTTTCAAAGATGAAAACTTAGGTCCACGCCAAAACCTACACACAGATGTTTATAGAAGCCTTATTTATAACTGCCAAAACTTGAAAGCAACCAAGATGTCCTTCAGTAGATAAATGGATAAACAAATTGTTGTATATCCAGACAATGGAATACTATTGAGTACTAAGAAGAAATGAGCTATTGAGCCATGACAAGACATGAAGCAACCTTAAATGCATATTACTAAGTGAAAGAAGCCAATCTGAAAAGGTTACATACTGAATAATTCCAACTACATGACTTTCTGGAAAAGGCAAAACTGTATAGACTAAAAAGATCAGTGGTTGCCAAGGGCTAGGGGTTTGGGGGAAAGGAAGAACAGTTGAACACTGAGGATTTTTAAGGCTGTGAATACTATAATACTTATAATATTATAATTATAATTAGAATACTATAAATACTATATTTAATATAGTCTTAAACATCTGCAAAATACTATAATGATGGAGACATATCATTATTTCTCCAAGCCCACAGAGCGTACAATACCAAGAGTGAGTCCTAAGGTAAACTATGGATTTTCAGTGATTATGGTATATCTGTGTAGGTTCATTAGTTGTAACAAAGGCATTACTCTGGCAAAGGATGTTGATAATGATGGGAAGGGCATTATGTAGGCGTGGGTAGAGAGGGTGTATGGGAAATCCCTGTACCTTCTCTCAATTTTGCTAGGAACCCAAAATTGCTCCAAAAAATAAAAAGTCTTAATTAAAAAAAAAAAAAGCAAGAAACATTCAGGAATGCATAACTATCTATCTGTATATCATGGTGGACACTAATCAATTTAAAAATTAGAAAAAGATTGGGGCGCCTGGGTGGCGCAGCTGATTAGGCATCCAATTCTTGGTTTTGGCTCAGGTCGTGATCTCAGGGTTGTGAGATCAAGGGCCCCACTCAGCATGGAGTCTGCTTAAGATTCTGTCTCCCTCTGCCCCTCCTGCTTATTCTGTCTCTCTCTCAAATAAATATTTTTTTAAAAATGAGAGGGGCATCTGGGTGGCTCAGTCAGTTAAGCTGCTACTTTCGGCTCAGGTCATGAACTCAAGGTCCTGAGATCGAGCCCTACATCGGGCTCCCTGCTCAGCAGAGAGCTTGCTTCTCCTTCTCCTTCTACCTGCCTCCCTGCCTCCTTGTGCCTCTCTCTCTCTGTCAAATGAAGAAATAAAATCTTTTAAAAATAAATAAAAATTTTAAAAAATAAAAATTAGAAAAAGATTAAATATCTAACAATAAAGAATTAAATTCTGATAAAATTTCAGACTACAACAGATATATAGCTATCAAAAATGAAATCCTCTCTGATAACCATTTAATATGAGTAATGAAGGTTCACAATGCTATTCTCACCTGAGTATATTTCACTTTATTAAAAACAAAGCAAGCCAAAAAAATCATCCAATTTTAAAACGGGCTAAACAGGGGCACCTAGCTAGCTCACTCAGTTGAACATGCAACTCTTGATCTCAGGGTTGTAGGTTTAAGCCCCGTGCTGGGTGTAGAGATTATTTAAAAAATAATAATAAAATGGGCCAAACAGAAAAAGATCTAGAGAAACATACCACAGTATTAAGAGTACTTCCCTTTGGATTACAAAGTCAAAACAGGGATAAGACAAAAAAACAAAAAAGATAAAAAAATTAGCTAAGAAGATGAATATACAATTTGCAAAAGAGAAATACAAAGGCCAATCAGCATGAGAAAACATTTACTTTTGGTAATAAAAGCAATTACTATTAAGTCTCAGTGAGATAACTCTTCTGCCACTCTTAACTGTGAACGAGTCAAAAGAAAAGGAAAGAAAATAGTATTCAGTGTTGGCAAGGACAGAGAAATAACATGACTACTGGGAAAACAGGATTTTTTTTGTTTACTTCTGTGGTTTTGCAGGGCAATCTGGTTACACAAATGAAAAGCCTTAACAGGTACAGAATATCTTTGACCCAATAACTCCATTTCTAGGAACTAACCCTAAGTTTATGCTTAAGGTTATGCTAAGTTATAAGGTTATAACTAAGGTTATAAAGTTATGCTAAGGTTATAACTAAGCTAATGCTTAAAGACTGTAAGACCCTTCACTGGTAGAACTTTAGACAGTAGTGAAAAGTTGAAAATCACTTCAGTGTTCAGTAATAACAATCAAATGAAATGTCTGCATAGCAATAAAAATGATGCTGTAGAAATAGAGTATTTGACATGGAACGGCATTTGTGATGTAGTAATTGGAAAATGCTGGTTTAAAACATCATGTAAGGGGCGCCTCGGTGGCTCAGTGGGTTAAGGCCTTTGCCTTCCGCTCAGGTCGTGGTTTCAGGGTCCTGGGATCGAGACCCGCACCGGGCTCTCTGCTCAGCAGGGGGCCTGCTTCCCCCTATCTCTCTGCCTGCCTCCCTGCCTACTTGTGATCTCTCTCCTCTCTGTCAAATATATAAATGAAATATTTTTAAAAATAAAATAAAATAAAACATCATGTAAAAAACGCAGGGGAGTCTGTGACCATATCTCTGTGAAAACTACTCTTTGTCTCTATAAACAGAGAATAGGATTTGATGCACCCAAGTGATGATGACTGCATCTGGAAAGTGGAACTGAGGGTGTTCTGTAGCGTATTACCCTGTACTTAACTGTATATTGTGATTTTCCTAAACATAAACCTGTATTGTTTTTATAGTAAGAAAAACACACCCAAAGCTTCCTTTGATCTAAAAAATATTGGGGCTGATTTTTTAATAATGTGAGGAAATTTTTAATATATTAATGATATAGTCCTATACATATGTAAATCTGTATTTGTAACTCATTCATGCTTTTTACAATCTGTTTTAATAGGTCGTAATTATCCTCAAATGAATTCATACTCATTCATATTCATTATGTAGAAATAACTTCATATATTCTTAAGCCAAAAGAGGTTCCAGGTTCCAGGAATAAGGGGCGCCTGCTGGCTCAGTTGGTAGAGCATGCAACTCTGACCTCAGGGTCATGAGTTCAAGCCCCACGTTGCATGTAGAGATTACTTAAAAATAAAATCTTGGGGCACCTGGGTGGCTTAGTGGGTTAAAGCCTCTGCCTTCAGCTCAGGTCATGATCTCAGGGTCCTAGGATCGAGCCCCACATCGGGCTCTCTGCTCAGCGAGAAGCCTGCTTCCCCCTTTCTCTCTGCCTGCCTCTGCCTACTTGTAATCTCTCTCTCTGTCAAATAAATAAATAAAATCTTTTAAATAAATAAATAAATAAAATCTTAAAAAATGAATAAATAAATCAAATAAAAAGGTTCCAGGAATCCACTGAAATGGTATGAAGAATTTAACAGCATGAAGGGATAAATGGTGATGTTGGGGGAAGAAATGGCCCATTACAATATAAGACCCATAAGAAAATCAACAAATAATTTAAAGTATAATCAGTATGGGGTTGAAGAATACAGTGGTCAAAAGCACAGACTCTGAACCACACTCTCTGAGTCAAGTGCATACTCCATCACTTAATCCTCCATGGACTTTGGATACGTTACTTAAACTCCATGTCCAAGTTTCTACAGCTGTAAAATGGGATAACAGCAACCATCACAGGAATGCTATGATATTTAAATGAAATCAAGATACTAAAGTGCTTAGAGTAGTGACTGTCCCATATATAGTAAGTCCAAAATACAAATGATAACTATTATCATCTTATTACCATCTCAATAGGAGAGTGGAGCCACTCTTATTTTCTATCTTATGCTCTTCTATAGATTTTTCAGAATTTTTACAACGAAGATGCATTATTTCTTAAATGATATAAAAAGGTAATCTGGGGCACCTGGGTGGCTCAGTGGGTTAAAGCCTCTGCCTTCGGCTCAGGTCATGATCTCAGGGTCCTGGGATTGAGCCCCACATCAGGCTCTCTGCTCAGCAGGGAGCCTGCTTCCCCGTCTCTCTCTGCCTGCCTTTGCCTACTTGTGATCTCTTTCTCTGTCAGATAAATAAATAAAATCTTAAAAAAAAAAAAAAAAAGAAATAGAAATTTAAAAAGGCTGCCTAAAAAACTCCCTAGAAAGTTTCCATAACTTCTGTCACTCTTTGGGGCTTATCCACAATCACAGTCTAAAATACACACACACACATACACACACACATAGTTATAAAATAAAAGATTTCTTCTTTAGGAATACTATGACAAAGTTGAGAATGGGGGAAAAATACTCAACAAACTGTGGCATTTGGTGCTGGCTTGGGACTTAGGAAGGAATTAGCTACAAAGAAATATGTTTAAGGTTGGGGGCAGGAAAGAACACTGACCATCTGAGATAAAAACTAAACCCACATAGTCAACTTTCTGCAAAACAAAGAGACATTGATTTCCCAGTCTGAGGTAGTAAGGGAAATGAGCAAAGGGTTCCTCCTTTCAGTTATAGAAGGAAATAGTCTGAGGTAGCAAGACTGAACCAGTAACAGAGTAGTAAGTTTGAGAGAAGCAGTCTCTACAGGCTTTAACAAGTGTAGTAAGGTGACGAAATGTGCTTCTTATCAAAGGAGTTACTTTTTATTTAAACATAAAATTTTGGGGGCTGCCTGGGTGGCTCAGGCAATTGAGCCTGAGCCAATTTTTTTTTAAGATTTTATATATTTATTTGACAGAAAGAGAGAGATCACAAGTAGGCAGAGAGGCAGGCAGAGAGAGGGGGGAAGCAGGCTCCCCGCCAAGCAAAGAGCCCGACCTGAGCCTTTGACTCAGGTCATAATCCCAAGATCCTGGGATTGCCCTGCATCGGGCTCTCTGCTTGGCCGGGAGCCTGCTCCTCCCTCTCCCTCTGCCGGCTGCTCCCCCTGCTTGTGCTAGCTCTCTATCTCTCTCTCTCTGTCAGATAAATAAATAAAATCTTTTTTTTTAAGATTGTATATATTTATTTGACAGAAAGAGAGAGATCACAAGTAGGCAGAGAGGCAGGCACAGAGAGGGGGGAAGCAGGCTCCCCGCCAAGCAAAGAGCCCGACACGGACCCCAAGACCACGACCTGAGCCGAAGGCAAAGTCTCAACCCACTGAGCTACTCAGGCACCCCAAATAGATAAAATCTTTAAAAAAAATATCTTGGTACCTCAGGCAAGAATAAAACAATCCATTTAAAACCCACAAAGAGGGGCACCTGGGTGGCTCAGTCGTTGAGTGTCTGCCTTCGGCCCAGGTCATGATCCCAGGGTCCTGGGATGGAGCCCCACATCGGGCTCTCTGCACAGCAGGGAGCCTGCTTCTCCCGCTGCCATTCCCTCTGCTTGTGTTCCCTCTCTCGCTGTGTTTCTCTCTGTCAAATAAATAAAATCTTTAAAAAAAAAAAAAAAATTTAAAACCCACAAAGAGGGGTGCCTGGGTGGCTCAGTCGTTGGGCGTCTGCCTTCGGCCCAGGTCATGATCCCAGGGTCCTGGGATCGAGCCCCGCATCGGGCTCCTTGCTCGGCAGGGAGCCTGCTTCTCCCGCTGCCATTCCCTCTGCTTGTGTTCCCTCTCTCGCTGTGTTTCTCTCTGTCAAATAAATAAAATCTTTAAAATAAATAAGTAAATAAAATAAAATAAAACCCACAACGCAAAAAGCTTTCTAAAGCCTCGAGGTCTATTCTACTGTCCACCTGAAGTGCCAATAGTCATGTGATAAACTTCTCCAAGGACCTGAGAACTTAAAAGATCAAAGGCCTTCAGCTCCAGACCATTAAGCAACCCCATCGGATGGTTTCTGCTGGGCTTCTAGCATCTCATAAAGCATCCCCTTATTCAGTGGCATTGTCAGGACATCTAGACTGATCTGCATTCTGTGCTGATGCAATGAGAAGTACAGGCATCAGCAATGAGGTAAGTCTTACTAAAAAGGCCCAACCTAAATCCAATCAAGTCTTTCCAGAGGGCTTCTCAACTTCAGCACTACTGGTATCCTGGGCTAAGTAACTTTGTGGTGCGGGCTGTCCTATGCACACTATAGGACGCCTAGCAGCATCCCTGGCCTCTCTGTGGGAGGTATCTGTTGTATAACCTCCCCTTCATACCTCCCCTACACCGTTTTGACAATAAAAAAAAAATCTCTAGACAGTGCCAAATGCACTGGGTAAGTAGAGGGGACAGCAAAATTGCCCAGGAGGAGCCTCTCGTTTACAGAGAGACAAATCTAAGACTAAGACAAATCCAGAAGGGGTCTTCTACAGCCTCCCTACTCAAAATGTGATACAAAGACCAACCTATGCAAGCAAAGGCGTTAGCTAGACAAGCAGAATCTCAGGCCCACCCCAGGACTCCTGAACTTACTAGAATCAGCATGATCCCCAGGGGTGGTTCACCCTCACATGGAAGTTGGGGAAGCCCAATACAACTCAGATTCTTCAACACATCAAATATTTGGGGGCAAAAAGGAAGGGTGAAACTGCTTTAGATTTAGACTTAACGAGCACATCAAACATAAGTTATTTCAGAGACAATTAATGACATCTGAATACACACCAGATATTGGATATTATAAAATTAACTTTGTTTAATGTGACCATGACATTGTGGTTAATGTACTCTGCTTTAAGTTGTGGTTAAATGTAACTGTGGTTAAATGCAACTCTGTGGTTAAATGTTCTCTGTAAACCCAGAATTATTCCAAAATGAAAAGGTTAACTTTTTTTTAAGTTAGGAAAGAAACAACCAAACAAGCAAACAAATAGGGCATAGAGGGTGCCTGGGTGGCTCAATCGGTTAAGCATCTGCCTTCGGCTCAGTTCATGATCTCGAGGTCGTGGGATCAAGCCCCACATCAGGCTCCCTGCTCAATGGGGAGCCTGCTTCTCCCTTTCCTTCTGCCCCTGCCCTGCCCCCTACTCATACTCTGTCTTTCTCTTTCTATCTCAAATAAATAAATAAAATCTTAAAAAAAAAAGGCATAGCAAAGGACTCAAACATACTTATAAAAGTCTTCATAGTACCGTCCCTTGTGATCCTGTCGAATTGAGGCTCGGTTTATTTCAGGAAATTCATCTGAAAAAGAGAAACAACACACATAAATCAGGGTGAGAAGAGAAATTCAGTTTCTCTGCTCCCTCTTCTGGGTTGAAAATTTGCATCACCAAAATAAATGAATGAAAGAATAAAATTATATATCAAGTTGACTTTAAGAAGAATCACGGCCTGCAGACATTTTGCATCCACAAATGGACTGTATAATTTTCCATTTTACTTTGGGCTTATAACAGAAAAAGCACGAAAGATGAGCACTGAGATGTAAGGAATGGGTGGTGAGCTTAATAAAAAAGAACTATAGAAGGAAGACTTACTCACCAAGAGATTTTGCATCATAGAAAGTTCTAGAAAATAGGACCACTGTCACTTCATGACTACAGTTCTTCTCCTAGGAATGAGTAGAGAAAAAGAGGCTCACTTTTATTTCATTCACTTCACAATGAAGGAAGCTCACTGGCAGCACACTGTATTGGATGATGTCACATAACTACAGGTTGCATAATGCAGTGAACACAGCACTGCTAGAGGGAGAAGATCTGTATTGAGTCCTGGCCCTAATATTTACCACCGCGTGACCTTGGGCAAATTACCTATAGTCCCAGAAATTCAAAAAGTGCTTAAAAACAACAAATCACCAGTAAGTATGGGTCACTATCTCCCAGCTCTTGATTTGGCATGAACTAGATCAGCCCAGTGTCAAAGGATCATGGTATCTGTACCTGCTTCATGGTGTTTTTAAATTTTCTTCAGAAAAATAGCTCAGGAAACAAAAAGAAAACCCATGGTGGTAGATGTGAGAATCAAACACATCCGCACATCCTACGACTGTCATAAAGATGAGGCTTGGGAGCTACTTGAGATGCAGGAGTCGAAGCCAAGACAATGAGGTACCTTTGGATGGGGATGGAGATTGGTGAGAATAAACATTCCCACAGAGTCTGGAGATTAACATTCTGGAAATAGGGTGTTTACAGATGGCATGAAATTTGGCTTGCACCTGTGAGCCAGCAAGCCCAGTTTCAGTTCCTCCCAATCTTCAAAGAGGAGAGCTTACAATGACCCATCTCTAACTGACCATACTCACTGACTACACAATTCAGCATTCACCATGTAAGGTACATATACAACATGATGTACATTACATGCCACCTTATACACCCCCATAGATATACCTCAAGTGGACAGAAATTCCTAAATACAAGCCACAGCACCCAGAGCAGAGTGCTAGGAAAGAGCAGATCTTCATTAGCCACCAACAAATTTATTGGATGACCAGTGCTCCAAACTCAACTCCAGATTTATCTGATTTTGGTATAAGTGATATACAGAAAAAAATCCCTTACAGTGGGCTAGTGTGGGCATATGAGCCTCTCACCTCATGTGATGACGAGGATAACATATGACAGCCGACATGACCTGGGATTATAATAATAAAGGACAGCACAGAGGTTATGATCTCAGGCTAGCTCTGGGTGAATGGAAGGTACTGGATTAGAATCCTCATTCTGCTTTTACATGCTGTTGATCATGGGCAAATTATCCAGCCTCTTTGAGCTATACATTCCTTACCTTGTATAACAGTGGCAAGAGTTTAGTGTGATAATGTGGACAAAACACTTATCAAATACCTGCTATGTCAAAATACTCAATAAACATTAATTCGAACTACCACTATTACTCCTACCACCACTATATTTTGGGCTCTGAAATGAATTCATGAACTCTCATGCTCAATCCTGCTCTCCACAGTGCTAACTTTTGTTAGACAAGAGGAATAAACCACCTTCACCAAACATCATTAAATCAATAGAGTGGTTACAGAAAGTTGTTTTAACTCATTTTCAAGCTATTTTTTTTTTTAAAGATTTTTATTTATTTATTTATTTGACAGAGAGAGAGAGAGAGAGAGAGATCACAAGTAGGCAGAGAGGCAGGCAGAGAGAGAGAGGGAAACAGGCTCCCTGCTGAGCAGAGAGCCCGATGCGGGGCTCGATCCCAGGAACTTGAGATCATGACCTGAGCTGAAGGCAGAGGCTTTAACACACTGAGCCACCCGGGCGCCCCCAAAGCTCCTGCTTTATAACCAAGTTCTTGAGTGCCTGGATGGCTCAGGCGTTAAGCGTCTGCCTTCAGCTCAGATCATGATCCCAGGGTCTTGGATCAAGTCTTGCATCGGGCTCCTGGTCAAGGGGGAGTCGGCTTCTCCCTCTGCCTCTGCCCTCCCCCAGCTCATGCGCTCTCGCTCTCTCTCTCTCTCTCACGCTCTCTAGCAAATAAATAAAAATCTTTAAAAAAAAAACAAAACCAAGTTCTTGATTTTAAAAAATAAACAAATCCTAAGAACAAAGTCCTGTAAACTGGGCCTATACCAAATTCTGCCCCTACAGTTAATCATATATCCACTTACAGAATCTTGGGTTAGTGCACATCTAAGAGACAACTGAGCCAGACTTGAAATGAAGGCTTTCACAGACCCAATACTGAAATGGCCATTATGTGGTACAAGGTAACCATTATTCAACCCATCCCAAACTTTAGGCTCGGTACTCAGGCAGACACCAAGGCCTGATCATGGTTAAGCCACATGACTGCAGAAGCATCCTGGCTGGTCTGCTTGATTCCAGCATGTCCCTTCACCAAATTGCTCCTGGCCACTGGACTCCTTTCCTCAAATTCTCCCTGGCTTTGATCATACTGATGTCTTGCTTGAGAATCTTTAATAGCTCCCACACTTCCTGTCAAGTCCAACACTGCCCGGTTTTAGTGCAACCCTATCCTTCTAATCCACCTCATTACTTAATTATCCCCCATACAAACCCTCTGTGAAGTTGCTTAGACCACACCCCACTCTCACGCCTGTCTACATCCTTTTGCTTGAACTGTTCATCTGACATACCCTCTCCATCTTCCTTTCTAACCATACAAACCTTCCTCAGCCTTCCAGGCCCAAATTCAAAAGTAAATAAAGTTTCAACCCCTAAAATATACCGTCTGCTATTGCTTCAAATACACAGATGCAAGCTCCCCAGCAGATCTGTAAGTTCTCTGGGGGCAAGCATTGTACTTCTACATCTGTACCATTCAGAGCTGAAGGATATTGCTCCCATGTTGCTGAGGAAGATGGGACTTAGATTCAATTGAGACCAGGATCCTAATGAAACCTTACTATGTACAGATGCTTAAAGCATCTGTAAGGCAGGAACTATTATCTATTAACTATTAACTATTAAAACATCTTGTAAGGCAGGAACTATTATCAGCTCCATTTTGCAGAAAAGAGAATAGAGGCCCAGGAGACTGACTACTTCTCCAAGATAAAAAACCGAATTGGAGTAGAATCATAATTTTAAATCCAGTCTGTCTTTATCCAAACCCCATGCTCTTTCCCACTACATAATGTAACCTCAAATATAGCTCTCCTATTTAGGTCTTTGATCCACCTTGAGCTGATTTTTTTTAAAGATGTATTTACTTATTTTAGAGAGAGAGAGAGAGAGAGCACTCAAGCAAGGGGAGCGGCAGAGGGAGAGGGAGAGAGGCAGACTCCCTGCTAAGCAGGGAGCCCGAAGCAGGGCTTGATCTTACAACCCTGAGATTATGACCTGAGCCAAAGTCATGAGTCGGATGCTTAACCAACTGAGACACCCAGGAACCCCAGCTTGAGTTAATTTTTTTTTTTTTTTTGAGTTAATTTTTGTATGTGGATGTGTAGTGAGAGTCCAAATTCATTCTTTTGCATATGGGTGTTTGGCTCAGAACCATTTGTTTCCCTCATTGAATGGACTTCACATCTGTCTAAAATCAACTGATCATAGATGTTATGGATTAATTTCTGTACTCTCAATTCCATTCTATTGACTTATATCATCTATCTTTATGCCAGTACCACGCTGTTCTGACGACTTTAACTTTGTAGTAAGTTTTTTTTTGTTTTGTTTTGTTTTTAAAGATTTCATTTATTTATTTGACACAGAGAGAGAGAGTAGGCAGAGAGGCAGGCAAAGAGAGAGGGGGAAGCAGGCTCTCCCCAGAGCAGAGAGCCCGATGCGGGACTCGATCCCAGGACCCCGAGATCATGACCTGAGCTGAAAGCAGAGGCTTTAACCCACTGAGCCACCCAGGTGCCCCTGTAGTAAGTTTTGAAATTAGGAAGTAAGAGTCTTCCAACTTTGTTGTTCTTTCTCAAGGTTACTTCAGCAATGCAGGATCCCTTGCAACTGCATATAAATTTTAGAATCAGCTTTTCCATTTCTGCAAAGAAAAAGGCCATTGGGATTTTGATAGGGACTGAACTATAGCTTGCTTTGAGTAGTACTGCCACTTTAACAATATTAAGTCTCCAAATCTATGGTCATGGGTTGTTTTCATTTATTTAGATCTTTGTTAATCTACCTCAGCAAATTTTGTAGATTTTAGTATACAAATTGTACACCTCCTTGGATAAATTACTCCGAAGTATTTGACTCTTTCTGATGTTCTTATAAATGGAATTGTTTTTTTAATTTAATTTTCTTTTTAAAATTTAATTCTACATTTTTATATTTCCTGTTCCAACTGTTCATCACTGATAAAACACAAATGATGGTGTGTGTTGATTTTGTACCCTGAACTTTGCTGAATCCATTTATTAGTTCTAATAGTTTTTTGGGGGATTTTTTAGGATTTCCTACATGTAAGAGTTGATCTGTGAATAGAAATAGTTTTACCTCTTCTTTTCCAATACACGTGCGTTCTACTTCCTTTTCTTGCCTAGTTTCTGCACTAGAACTTCTAGTACAACACTAAATACCAATGGTGAAGGCAGGCATCCTTACTGTGTTCCTAAATCTTTTTTTTTTTTTTTTTAAGATTTTACTTATTTATTTGAGAGAGAGAGAACATGAGAAGGGAGAAGGTCAGAGGGAGAAGCAGACTCCCCAAGGAGTTGGGAGCCCAATGTGGGACTCAATCCCAGGACCCCAGGATCATGACAAAGCCAAAGGCGACATGACTAGTCGCCTAACCAACTAAGCCACCCAGGTGCCCTGATGTTCCTAAATCTTAAAGGGGAAAGTTTTCAGTCTTTTACCATTGAGTCTGATGTCAGCTGATGTCACAAATACTTTTATCATGTTGAGGTGGTTAAAGTAATGTAAATCTAGAGTTTTAGCAATTTAGGCTTTAGCTAAGATAATTTTAATTAAAGACAGCTTAATAAAAATGGTGTATTTCTAAAATCTGCAATAGTAATGTTTATGCAATGAGATTTAGTGTGTAAGAAACATACCTTCCACTTGGTAAAGAGATCAGCAAGGAAACCATTCACAGCTTTCTCAAAATATAGATCCCCTGAAAAGCAACAATGAGAAGAGGGTGAAGATTATCTTTATTTCTTGTTTACAATATCTTCTCTCAGTAAAATAGCAGGAATGGGACTAGTGGGTTCTATTATATCTTAACAGACAAGATGGGTTCTGTTATATCTTAAAACAAGATTATAAAAGCCAGATGGATAAAAGTAGTTTCAACCTAGACTTTCTATTGAGCCAAATTTAATATTTGCCTCACTCAGTAAGAAGCTGTGGCTCTAAGGTAAAATCAATCTTGGCAGATTAAAAATGCTTTGATGACTGAAAAATGCAGTGTTACCTTCAGAATGAGAGGACCATCTTAACCTCCAAATGTGAGTATTCTCACAATGATGCTTAAAGTTGGTTAGAAGATGACCATGGGCATTCACTGAATTATCAGTTGCAGTTCCTACTGTTCTTGAGTGACTTTGATGACCCATAACAGAAAATAGTTTGTAGACACAGATGCAACTAGAGAGTATTATGTTACATGAAATAAGTCAATCAGAGAAAAGACAATTATCATATGATCTCACTCATGTGTGGAATTTAAGAAATAAAACAGAGGATCATAGGGGAAGGGATGGAAAAATAAAACAAGACAAAACCAGAGAAGGAGACAAACCACTGGAGACTCTTTAATCACAGGAAATAAACTTATGGTTGCTAGAGGGGAGGGGGTTGGGGGATGGGGTAATAAGGTGATGGGCATTAAGGAGGGCATGTGATGTAATGAGTACTGGGTGTTATATAAGACTGATGAATCACTGAACCATACCTCTGAAACTAATGTAAATTAATTCAATTCAAATAAAAAATTTTTAAAAAGAAATTAGTTTGTAATTTCACTAAGCACAAATTTGAAATACATGTACCATAGGGCTGGTTGCTGGACACAGTAGCTACACCTCATAGCAGCTTTATTGCCCTCTACTCATTACATAGTAACTCTAATAAAATGAGACAAACATGGAGATTTCTGTGAGTGACATGAAGAGAAATGAACGATATCAAAGAAAGTGTTCGTTTCTAGCCATAGAGTGACTTTGTGACTTTTCAACCTGTACTTGCAGGATAATTAAAGATCTGAGAAGTCAGATTTCCCATTAATACTTTATAGCATTTCATGGAATTTACCATATAAATATATATGTAAAATATTTATTTTCAATTTGTTTATTTTGGAATTTAACGAGTTGTAAAGATTTCAGAACAGATTTTTAGAGAATGTCAATAGCTCACTGTAAAATGATACCAACTTGGGAGAAACCAGTGGCAGCTACAACTAGCACTTAGGAACAGTACCATAAATATCGAAATCCCACATTTCACAGCTCATCTGAATAAATATGTAAACCATAGCCGACGTAGAACGGAACACCACCTGAAATAAACAAAAATGTAGTTGCGTTAAAAAGCAATGATGTATGGAGTTTCAGCTGTGCAATATGGAAAAGTTCCGGAGATCCATTTCACAACAATGTAAATGTAAATGTACTTAACCCTACTGAACTGTACACTTTGAAATGGTTAAG
The DNA here is from genome assembly GCA_028646535.1 of Procyon lotor. NCBI lineage: Eukaryota > Metazoa > Chordata > Mammalia > Carnivora > Procyonidae > Procyon > Procyon lotor. Next base: position 314,075 of record CM053616.1, read on the forward strand.
ACAAGGCCTGAGTGGCTCAGTCAGTTAAGTGTCTGACTCTCGATTTCAGCTCAGATCCTGACTTCAGGGTCATGAGATCCAGCCCTGCATTGGACTCTGAGCTGGATGTAGAGCCTGCTTGAGATTCTCTCTCTTCCTCTCCTTCTGCCCCTGTCCCCCACTCACTCTCATTCTCTCATAAAATAAAATAAAATTAATAAAATAATAAAATAAAATAAAATAAAATAAAATAAAATAAAATAAAATAAAATAAAATAAAATAAAATAAGATGGTTAAGATAGGATGGGAGGACTTGGCTGGCTCAGTAAGTAGAGCATACAACTTTTTTTTTTTTTTAATTTTATCTATTTATTTGTCAGAGAGAAAGCACAAGCAGGGGGTGGGGCAAGCTCCCCGCTGAGCAAGAAGACATGTGGAACTCAAGCCCAACCAAAGGCAGACACTTAACGAACTGAGCCACCCAGGCATCCCAGCATGTGACTTTTGATCTCAGGGTTGTAAGTTTGAGCCCCATGCTAGGTGTACAGATTACTTAAAATAAAATCTTAAAAAATAAACAAAACAGGGGCGCCTGGGTGGCTCAGTCGTTGGGCGTCTGCCTTCGGCCCAGGTCATGATCCCAGGGTCCTGGGATCGAGCCCCGCATCGGGCTCTCTGCTTGGCGGGAAGCCTGCTTCTCCCACTACCATTCCCTCTGTTTGTGTTCCCTCTCTCGCTGTGTTTCTCTCTGTCAAATAAATAAAATCTTTAAAAAATAAATAAATAAATAAATAAACAAACAAAACAAAATAAAATAAAATGATTAAGACAGTATATCTTATGTTTTTTACCACCAAAAAAAAAAAATAATAGAAGATTTTTCTTAATTGTGACATGGAACTTCTAAAAGCAAGCTTCAGGGGTGCCTGGGTGGCTCAGTGGGCTAAAGCCTCTGCCTTTGGCTCAGGTCATGATCTCAGGGTCCTGGAATAGAGCCTCGAATCAGGCTCTTTGCTTAGCAGGGAGCCTGCTTCTCCCACACCCCACCCCCGCCTACTTGTAATCTCTCTCTCTGTGTCAAATAAATAAAATCTTTAAAAAAAAAGATTTTATTTATTTATTTGACACAGAGAGAGAGATCACAAGCAGGCAGAGAGGCAGGCAGAGAGAGAGGGGGGAAGCAGACTCCCCGCTGAGCAGAGAGCCTGATGCGGGGCTCGATCCCAGAACCCTGAGATCATGACCTGAGCCAAAGGCAGAGGCTTTAGCCCACTGAGCCACCCAGGCGCCCCTAAATAAAAATCTTTAAAAAAAAAATAAATAAAAGCAAGCTTCACCCCTGGCATCATAAAGTCATGAAGAGAAGATCTTGTCCCTGCCCTCTAGGAGCTTAGAGTAGAGGATTAAAACACACAAAAGACTGCAACATATACAAACATTCCATGAAGGTTCTCATAAGAAATGTAGGAGGAGCAGTAAATCTACCTAGGAAAATCAAGAAAACCCCATTATGAATGTAGAACTTGGGCTAAGACATGCCAGTTGATGAGCTGCCAGTCTAATAAATTATAAATTATAATTCACATCAGACATGCCCCTCACACCCAGACTGCCTCAAGGAACCAGGAAGGCTTTCCAGAAGCAAGGGAGCCTGAGACGAGTATGGATCTAAATGCTCCAGGTAAGAGAGAGAAGTACGTGCAAAGACACAGACATGAGCGAACATGGCATGTTTGAGGAACAGCAAATGGTTCCCAAGGGCAAGACAGGGTAGGGTAGGGGGACATATGGGAGAAGTGACAAAATGAGCTCCAGACTCCAATGCCTCCCCAGATTTCTCCTCTCAGAAGTCCAATAGGTATCTCACAAACAACTTTTCTCAACTGCTCCCAAATGTCTCCTCCCTAGTGTTCCCCACATCATAAATGACACCACCATCTGTCCATCAAGGTGATCAATTCTTCTCTTTCCTTCACTCCCCATACCCAATCCATTATTAAGTTTTGTGGACTCTATCCCAAAATGCATCTCAGGTCTGCCCACATCCCTCCATTGCTACAGCTCCTACCTTAATCCATGCCACAGTCTTCTATCTTCCTAACTTGTTTCTCTGCTTCTACTCTTGCCCCTACAAACAGTGCTCTACACAGAGCCCGAGTACTATGGGTGTCTATGCCACATCTTTTCTTCCTAAGTAATGGGAAGCTGATTCTATTCCAAGAGGCAAGGCACCCAATCAAAAGACTAAACCTCCCAGCTTCCTGAGTAGCTACACATGACTAAACTCTGGCCAATAAGATGTTAACAGAAATGTCACATCCTGAAGCTGACAAAGGTGCATCCCTCTTGACTTTCTTCCCTTCCTCTCTCCTCAACCTGGAATATGAATGTGGTTACAGCAGCTCTAGCAGCACCATGGAAGCCCAGTCCTGAGGATGGCAGAACAGGAAGACAAATAGAGCCTTAGCTCACCAATAATTGTGACACTGCCATACCAGCCAGCAATGGTCTTTCCATGGACTTCTTTTATCAGAGAGGAAAAAGTTGACTCTGGAGCATCAATTTGCCACTGTTACTTTGGGGGTTTTTGTTCAACAAAATCCAACTGAATGGCTCTGAACTTGGACTCAGTTGTGGTGGCATGGCTAAATACACCATGAAGGTCAGAATCATCAGTAAATACAGCACCCATTATAGGGTCTCCCTCAGCAAAGTGGTGAAGAAAATTGAAAAAAGCCAGCACACCAAGTACACGTGCTCCATCTGTGGCAAAACTTAGATGAAAAAATGAGCTGTGGGCATTTGGCACTGTGGTTCCTACATGAAAACAGTAGCCAGTGGTGCCTAGACCTACACCACCCCTTCTGCCATCACAGTGAAGTCAGCCATCAGTGCACGAAAAGAATTCAGGGACCAGTAGAAGCTCCACCATTTGAAACATCTCTAGCCTATAATAAATAGGTTAACTAATATAACACCACCACCAAACCCAATTGGATGAATAAGTGATCTTTTGAAAGCATAATTCGGGAATCACTCGTCCACTTAAAATCATTCAGTGGATTCCAATTGTCCTTAGAATAAATTCTACCCAGGCCACAAGGACCTGTGTGAACTGCCTGCAACCAGTCCACCTTCCTACCAACATCATTCTCCCTATTCATCTCCTATGCTTCTCACAATTGTTTCCTCTGCCTGGAAAGCTTTTTGCCTCAACCTCCATACGATGGCTGTTTCACTTTCTGGCATCTTCTCAGAGACACTTCCCTGACCACCTCTGTAAAGAAGATCTGTTTACTCTCTCACAATATTCTGTTTCCCTAAGAATGTTTAATTTATCTCATTTGTTTACTAAGAAGGCCACCTTCAGTTAGTCTCATTACCCAACTAATTTCCTTTGGAGTACTCATCATAATCTGTAATTACATCTATGGACCGGGTGTCTACTTACATCCGTCTCCCCACTAGGGTATATAAGCTCCTTACCAGGAGGGATCTCATCTGTGCTGTTCACCCATGGCTCCCCACTGAGTGGGAATGCTCCACTTTGAATTCTCTTCTAGAATGAAGGATGTTCATAGGGATGCCAGGGTGACTCAGTCAGTGAAGCATCTGCCTTACTCAGGTCATGATCCCAGGGTCCTGGGATTGAGTCCTGCATCAGGCTCCTTGCTCAGCAGGGAACCGGCTTCTCCCTCTGCCTGGTGCTCCCCCTGCTTGTGCATACACTCTCTCTGACAAATAAATAAATAAAATCTTTAGAATGAAAGATGTTCATGGATAACATTCTATACCAGTTTGTTTGGGTTTTTTTAATAATTAATCTCTATAGCCAGCATGGGGCTTGAACTCATGACCACAAGATGAAGAGCCACATGCTCTACCAACTGAGCCAGCCAGGCACTTATCTGTACCAAATTTTTTTTTCAAATTAAGTGTTTAAAAAAAAAAGCGCAGTAGCTGACACTCAGAAGGTGCTTCCATATTATTTATTAAATATGTGAAAGAATGAGGTTGAAAAGGTAGCAAGCATATGCCAAATTATCATGGTCTTTGTAAATTATGCTTAAGAGTGAATTTCTAGAAAAGTGGGGAAAAGTAAAACAAGATCACTATCAAATAATAATTTGTGCCCATTAGAGCTGCAAAAACTAAAAATCTAACACCAGATGTAGGAAAAAATGAAAAACAACAGGAGATTTTATATATTGCTACTAGGAATATTACCTGGTCCAAAGAGTTTGAAGAATAATTTGCCATTATCTTACCTACAACCCAGACACTCCTAATTAATAGATTAAAATATACTATTAGAGGGGCACCTGGGGGGCAGTCAGTTGAGTATCTGACTCCTGGTTTTAGCTGAGGTCATGATCTGAGTCATGAGATCAAGCCCTATGTTGGGCTCTGTGTTCCACATGGAGTTGGCTTGGGACTCTCTCTCCCTCTCCCTCTGCCCCTCCCCTCTACACACTCTCTTTCTCAAATAAATGAATAAAGATTTTTTAAAAATACATATAGGGGCTCCCGGGTGGTTCAGTCAGTTAAGTATCCAACCCTTGATTTCAGCTCAGGTCATGATCTCAGGGTTGTGAGATCAAGACCTGCATCGGGTTCTGCGCTTAATGGGAGATCTGCTCGAGATTTTCTTCCTCTCCCTCTCCCTCTGCCCCTCCCCCTGCTCACACACCTGTGCTTGCTCTCAAATAAATAAATCTTAAAAATATATTTGTTTCTATATATGTGTGTATAAATACACATATATAGTATTAGGTACCAAAAAGCTAGCTAAAAAGGACTATATATATTTTTTCATCTTAATAAAGCTCAAAAATAAGTGAAACAAATAATATACTGTTTAGGGTAAAATACATATGTATTAACACTAAGTAAATAAGAAAAACACACAAAAATAGAATTCAGATAGTGGTTACCTATAAAGGCACTGGTTCTCAGCTACAGGCAATTTTGCTCCCCCAGGGGACACTCGGTAATATCTGGAGATATTTCTGGTTGTCATGACTCACAGGGTAGTACTGGTATCTAATGCACCAAAGTTAGGGATGCTGATAAACGTCCCATAAGGTGTGAGACAGCCCCCCCCATCACATCACTGCTATGTTGTATCAGGTAATTCTTTGTTCTGGAGATCTGTCTTATACATTATATCATGTTTACCAACCTTCTTCACAGAATCTGGGCTGTGACACATAAAAATGTCTCCAGACATTGCCAAAAGACCCCAGTGGAGGCAAGATCACCCCCGGGCCAAACCACCACTCCCAAAGGAGGCAGAGGATAAGAATAAGGAAGAGCATACAGGTGGTTTCACCAGCATGGGTAATGTTCACAGCTCTTCAGTTTGGATTTTTCCAACCAGAATAGAGAACCAAAGAAGGAAATTCCTCTGCAAAAGTCTCTGTTGATGTTTACCAACTGCAGTCTTCTACTGAGTTTAACCTTTGCTATGTACTAGCAGCCATCAAAGCCCACAAACTAGACACCGCATTTCCACGTTTAGACCTCTTTCAGAAGACAAAACAAAGGGGCACCTGGGTGGCTCAGTCAGTTAAGATCTGCCTTCCGCTCAGGTCATGATCCCAGGGTTGAGACTGAGTCCCCCATTGGGCTCCCTGCTCAGTGGGGAGTCTGCTTCTCCCTCTGCCCCTCCCTCCACTTGTGCTCTCTCTCTCTCATACATGCATACATACATAAATAAGAAAACAAAGATTGACCCCAAACTGGAGAGCTCCAACTGTAAAACATTAGAATTCCAGGAGTCCTTGACAATATTACAATATTATTTACCAGGGTGAACAGTACCTATCAGGAGATACTCAAGTTTTTGCTTATTTCTGATTTGTTTTTGGTTTCAGGACTCAGACGTAATTAAATGAAGAAACAAAACCAAAAGGCATTTTAACAATCTCACCCTGGTATCTTCGCTGATATAACCACACATGACCTTCTCATTCTTGACCCACAGCTCACCAGCCTGTGCCCTGAAAAGATATAATAACACAAAGGTTATTGTAAGTCTTACATAAAACACAAAGAAACAGGGATGACTTCAGGGTGGCTCCCTGTAATCTGATACTTATCCCCAAATGACCTGTCCAGTTATAGATTTCCAGAGAGAATGCAATGAACAGATTACACAACATAAGTAATTCTCAGAATGGAGCGGAAGTGCCCTTTCATCCTTTCCACCGTAGACTGGAGTGGCTGGTGTCAAGATAGGCAAGTTCATGAAACCCAGGAAGGTGGTACTGGTCCTGGCCAGACACTGCTCCAGACGAAAAGCAGTCATCATGAAGATCATTGATGATGGCACCTCAGACTGTCCCTACAGCCATGCTCTGGAGGCTGGAATTGACTACTATCCTCTCAAAGTGACAGCTGCCACAGGCAAGGAGAAAATCACCAAGAGATAAAAGATCAAGTCTTTTGTGAAAGTTTGTAACTACAATCACTTCATGCCCACAAGGTACTCTGTAGATACTCCCTTGGACAAAACTGTCATCAACAGGATGTCTTTAGAGACCCCACTCTTAAACGCAAGGCCTGAAGAGAGGTCAAGATCAAGTTTGGGGAGAGGTATGAGACCAGCAAGAACAAGTGGTTCTTCCAGAAGCTGCAGTTTTAGATCCGTTTTGTCATTAAGAATACAAAAAAAGGGGCACCTGGGTGGCTCAGCGGGTTAAAGCCTCTGCCTTCGGCTCAGGTCCTGGGATCGAGCCCCACATCGGGCTCTCTGCTCAGCGGGGAGCCTGCTTCCCTGTTCTCTCTCTGCCTGCCTCTGCCTACTCATGATCTCTCTCTCTGTTAAATGAATAAATAAAATCTTTAAAAAAAAAAAAAAGAATAAAAAAAAAATTCTCAAAGTATATTGAATTTATATGACAGTTCTTAATCTGGGAATCCACAGGCAAAATGCAAGTCTCAGGAAGGATTTTGGGAAATCCATGAATCCTCTGAAATCATGCAAAATTTTCTGGGCAGAGAATTATAGCTTTTGTTAAATCTCAAAAGGGTCCATGTCACAAAAATAGTTAGGAAGAACTGATGAACAATTTTGCTAATCCCAGCTTTGATATGATGAGTCTCAACAGAAACAAAAATCCATCTTAATATCAGGATTAGAAGACAAGCAATTAGGGACAGAGTCCCTATTCAATGGAGGCCATTCTGCTGAAAAATTTTCATGGCAACTTGGTATTGCACTTTGGAGGCTTAATGTCTTTTCCTCTAAGGGCATGAAATGAATAACACAGTTCAAAGAGCATGGCCTTCTGAGCTGAGTGGAACTAGTCTTGGCAGGAATCTCAGTTCTGAGTGTTCCTTAACTAGATGAATGGCCATAGGGAAATAACTCTGAGCCCAGCACCCTTATCTTAAAAAAGGAAATAATGACATCTACTTTATAGAGCTGTTCAGAGAATTAAACCAGATATTGTGGGGAAACTGTTCAGGACAGTGCTGGGATAGGAGGTGTCAGAATTAAGAGTACTAGTAGCTACTTATATTAGCAAGAACTGTAACAATGGTAAGTTTTTCGGGGTTTTTTTAAGATTTTATTTATTTGCCAGAGAGAGAGAGAGCGAGCACACAAGCAGGGGAAGTGGCAGGCAGAGGTAGAAGCCTGATAAAGAACTTGATCTTGATCCCAGAACCCTGGGATCATGACCTGAGCTGAAGACAGACACTTAACTGACTGAGCCATCCAGGCGCCCCAACAATGGTAAATATTAACACAAAATGCTATCCTGGAGAGGGATGCCTCGGTGGTTCAGTTGGTTAAGTGTCTGCCTTCGGCTCAGGTCATGATCTCAGGGTCTGCTTGATCTCTGGAGAGTCTGCTTCTCCCTCTCCTCCTGCTCATGCTCTCTCTCGCTATCTCTGTCTCTGTCTCTCCCTCTCTCTCTCTCAAAGAAATAAAATCTTTAAAAAAAAAAAAAAAAAAAGCTATCCTGGAAAGAAAGGGGTAGCTGTTATCTAAGGACTTGTAATCATCCCTCAACCAACCACTCATGCCCTTCTCTTCTACCAATGCCAGGGCAAATTCCTGCCTGGCCCTAAGCAATCAGACCTCATAAAAAAGAAGAAAAGATAAAAATCAAAGCAAGGAAAATGCTGTGTACTATGAGTCACAGCTCAGGCTACCTGAGAAACACTGGACAATCAGTTAGTCTTGCTGGCTCTCTATCCCGTCTGTAAAATGAAGAAAGCTGGACAAAAGCCCATGTTTTTTAAAATATGCTTCCCAACTCTTTCACCAAAAGGGGTGCCTCTTGGTATTCCTTTGCCAAAGTATGTCTGTGAGTGGACAACTGCAGCAAGTTTATCTGAGAAAGGCCTTCGTTTTCTTTAACATAAGAAAGGATTCAATGTTCCCATGATGTCTGAGTTCTATTAACAGAAAGTACTCTGCATACAGGCTACAAAATACCAGATTAACCAGATCTCTAAAATGAGCTTGTTGTTACCACACTAACTCACCAACTTCTGCTAGTATGTACAAAGTAGTGTTATAAAATTTGGGCTTAGATTCCAGCCCCTCCACTCCCTGTGGAGATCAATCCACAATCTTTCTTTCTTTTTTTAAAGATTTTATTTATTTATTTATTTGTTTGTTTGTTTAACAGAGAGAGAGCATGTGCACACAAGCAGTGGGAGCAGCAGGCAGAGGGAGAGGGAGAAGCAGTCTCCCCACTGAACAAGCAGCCCAATGCAGGGCTCGATCCCAGGACCCCAGGATCATGACCTGAGCCAAAGGCAGACATTAACCGACTGGACCACCCAGACACCCCAAACCACAATCTTTCTGAGCCAGTTTTTAAAAAATCAGTAAATGTGATTAATAAGAAACCCATCCCATCTATCTTCTATAGCTCTTGAGAAGATCCAGTGAGATAACGTAAATGAGAGGATTTGGGGTACTGTGAAACAGTTATTATTCCAATGTAAATGGTTCTTTATAAAACACAAACAAAAAATGCAATCTTGGGGTGCCTGGGTGGCTCAGTCGTTAAGTGTCTGCCTTCGGCTCAAGTCATGATTCCAGGGTCCTGGGATCAAGCCCCGCATTGGGCTCCCTGCTCGGCAGGAAGCCTGCTTCTCCTGCTACCATTCCCTCTGCTTGTGTTCCCTCTCTCACTGTGTTTCTGTCAAATAAATAAAATCTTAAAAAAAAAAAAGAAAATGCAATCTTGACCTTTGCTCCTAAACCTAAAATCTGCCCTTAGCCAAAAAGGAACTGAGAATGGCCCTGAGGTAGCTTCTCTTCTCTTTTCTGCTGGTTCAAGGGAAGAAAAACTGCCACTGACCGAGGCAAACACAAAATCTTTTATCCCCCAGGACAGAGCTCAAGAGCACACATGGCTTACTATAAGACAGAAGGGCAGGGCACATTGCCAAGCCCTGAGGATGAAGGGGACCTAGGGGGCACTAGCCCTTGATGTAGGAGCTTGGGCAGGGCACTTCCCCTCCCTTTTCTATCGAGTGAGTTGTTGGGGATCAGTGATCTCCACTATCCTTTACAACTAAATTTCATTATTCTGTGAACACAAAGTTAAAATAAATGCAAAGTATGGTCACTGTTGTGTTATCTGCGTAACACACCTTTGAACAACCTGAATGTCCAACAATGTCAGACAGGTTAAGTAAATTACGATGTATCCAGACAACAAAATATCACGGAACCATTAAAATCATGTTTACTAGGAGTTTTAACTTCACTGCAAATGTTTATAAGCTTTTAAGTGGAAAAAAAAGCATACAAAATAGTACACACAGTATCATTATCTATGTAAAAATATATGCATGTACATGTATGCATGAAAATAAAATATTGAGGGGTACCTGACTCAGACAGTAGGGCATGCAACTCTTGATCTCTGGGTTGTAAGTTCAAGCCCCACTTTGGACTCGGAGATTTTTAATTACTTAATTAAAAATTTTTAGGGGCACCTGGGTGGCTCAGTGGGTTAAAGCCTCTGCCTTCGGCTCAGGTCATGATCTCAGGGTCCTGGGATCGAGCACCGCATCAGGCTCTGCTCAGTGGTGAGCCTGCTTCCTCCTCTCTCTCTGCCTGCCTCCCTGCCTACTTGTGATATTTCTCTCTCTCTGTCAAAAAAATAAATAAAATCTTTAAAAAAAATTTTTTTAAGAAAGAAAGAAAAAAGGGGCACCTGGGTGGCTCAGTCAGTTAGGCACCTGCCTTTGGCTCAGGTCAAGGTCTCGGAGTTGTGGGCTCAAGACCTGCATCGGGCTTCCTGCCCAGTGAGGAGTCTCCTTCTCCCTCTGCCTCTCACTTGTGCGCTCTCTCGCTCTCTCGCTCTCTCTCTCAAATACATAAATAAATCTTTTTAAAAAAAGAAAAAAAATACTGAAAGGTCACACTAAAATTTAATAGTACATAGTTTATATTCCACTGTAAGTTTTTTACTTTTTTTTTTTTAAGATTTCATTTACTTATTTGACAGAGAAAGCACAAGCATGGGGATCAAGAGAGGGAAAGGGAGAAGCAGACTCCCTGCTCAGCAGGAGCCTGATGTAGGGCTGGGATTATGGACCCTGGGATTATGACCCATGCTGAAGGCAGATGCTTAATCACCTGAGCCACCCAGGCGCTCCTCTTTTTTTTAAGATTTTATTTATTTGAGAGAAAGAAAACGTGCCTGCACAAGCATGAGTGAGGATTAGGGGTAGAGGGAAAGGGAGAAGCAGACCCACACTAAGCTGGGAGCCTGATAAGGGGCTCGACCTCAGACAGGGCCTGAGCTGAAGACAAAAGCATAACCAACTGAGACCCAGGCACTCCAAGTTTTTTTTTCTTTATACTCTCTGTACTACCTAAATTTTCTAGAATAAATGTTTTTTACAAATTATGAAAAAAAAGTTTTCAGGTTTGGGGTTTTTTTTTTCCCACAGAATATAAAATCACGTATACTACATGCTCTCAAGTCAAAAAGTGGGGAGAGGAAGACAATATTTTGGAAGAACTGCGTCAAAATGTTAATAGTGGTTGATTCTGAGTAGTAATGTTATGTTTCTTTTCCCTGCTTCTTTATTCCATTTTTCAAACTGTCTACATTGAACACATATTATGTATAAAAATATTTAACATATGCCTGGTATCTGGCATGTGATAAACAAGTGGTACTTAGGACTAATTCTATAGTTAGGACAGACATTCTAAGAGAATGGCCACCATAGAATCAGACTCAAGTCAGAGAAGATCCCAGAAGATCCTCTGCAGTATAGCAGATCTAGCAGGACAACACCTAAAGTGGGTATTTCAAGGGGGTTTAACTATAACTCTCCATTCTGGTCTGTCTGTCTGCTTCTGGACAGCTGAAAATTCAAGGCCAGAAATTATTCAGTGTTGCTCCCTCTGGAGTGTGAGTCAGAAAAAAAAACTTTTTTTAAGCAAAAAAAGACACCTTAGCTAGTCAGCAGTCCCAAAACTACCTGGAAAAATAAGATCTCTTCACAATGAAATCAAATGGACTAGGTTTCTAAGTTCCATATTTTAAAAAATGCAAAATGCTAATTTTTAGGAGATAGGATTTGAGTGCAATTTTTTTTTTAATTTTAATTTTTTTTTTAAAGATATTATTTATTTATTTGACAGAGAGGAGAGAGATCACAAGTAGGCAGAGAGGCAGACAGAGAGAGAGGGAAGCAGGCTCACCGCTGAGCAGAGACCCTGAGATCACGACTGGAGCCGAAGGCAGAGGCTTTAACCCACTGAGCTACCCAGGCACCCCTAAAATTTTAATTTTTAAAAAATTATTGATTGCAGGGTTTATCTTTAACATTTTGAAGAATACATTGGGAATTTAGTCTGAGAAAATCAAAATGTTTACCTTGGAAGGAAAAATGATGCTTCAAAGGCAAAGTCTCAAGGTAATGAAACTGTCCCATATGTCCTTAAGTATTAACTGAATTACCAAGAAGCTAAATTACAGAAAACTTCAATAATTATGACTTTATGTAAATAACGACTATCTTTTATTATGTGAAGCCCAGAGTATCTTTTTTTAGTTTGTTACTTTCTTTCTTTCTTTCCTTCCTCTTAATTTGCATGCCTCCTTGTAGGAAAAAAAGTGACTTTGATTTAGTATAGGAAGATTATAAATAAGTCTTCTGAAGAAATAGTAGAACACTGTGGTTTACATTTAACCATGAATGAGCAAAATATTAGGACGGATCTTTAATTTAAAAGTCTAAACCTGACATTATGTCAGGGTTTTTATTTCTGTATCTGGCACCATGTGGATATGGGCACTTGCACAGAAAAACAAAAAATTTAAGAATGAAAGGTATCTGAGTGGGTTTCTAAACCAGGACTCAGCTAACTATAGCTTGCAAGCCAAATCCAGCCCATCTCCTATTTTTATGTGGCTCACAGATAAGAACGGATTTCATATTTTCAAATGCTGAAAAAAAAAACCCAAAAAACAAAAAATTTGCAACAGAGACCTGAGACCCACGTGGCCCAAAGCGTAAAACATTTACTCTCTGGTCCTTTATGGAAAAAGATTCTAAACCAGTCATTTCATTTTGCAGAAGAGTAAACTCAGAGTCTCCCTGACCTGCCCAACATCACCCTGCTAAGCACTGGCAGTCCAGGAATAGATTATAGGTTTCCTGACTCCTGGCCCACCACCTCAGAGAGACTAAGTTGTACCAGAAAGCATGAATCTAGGTTGCATTTCTTGTTTAGCTCGAGGCTTAGTCACTTCTTGGGCTGTGCTTTAAAATCTTCTACTAAGATTTCTCAAAGAATCTTGACCCTCCAATTTTTAAGCCATCCCCTTTTTTAGGAAAAAAAATTAATCCTTTATCCTTTCTTTCCTTTAGGATCAGTAGTTCAGACTAACCAATTAGCCCTAGTTGATGATGAAATGTTCTTTACAGAAGGGATTTTGGGGGTCCCTGGGTGGCTCAGTCAGTTAAGTGTCTGCCTTAGCTCAGGTCATGATCCCCAGGGTCCTAGGATCGAGCTCTGCATTAGGCTCCCTGCTCAGTGGGGAGTCTGCTTCTCCCTCTCCCTCTGTGGGCTTGCATGCTCTCTTTCCCTCTCTCTCTCAAGAAAGAAAGAAAGAAAGAAAGAAAGAAAGAAAGAAAGATGGATTCTGGCTAAAAAAGGTAAGAGAAATGACTGAATTAGAAAATCACCATCTTGCACCAATCATCAATGGGCGAAACCATTAGGTGAAAAGGGAACTTCATAATGGAGGACCAGACTACCTCACTGGAACCCACTGGTCAACCCTAGGGCCATTAAAAGTGAGTCAACCAGGGGCGCCTGAGTGGCTCAGTGGGTTGAGTGTCTGACTCTTGATTCTGGTTCAGGTCATAGTCTTGGGGTCCTGAGACTGAGCCCCACCCTGGGCTCCATGCTCAGCATGGAGTCTCCTTGAGATTCTCTCTCTTCCTCTCCCTTTGCCTCCACTCACTCACGTGTCTCTCTCTCTCTCACTCTCTCTCTAAAATAAATAAATAAATAAAATCTTAAAAAAAACCAGTGAGTCAACCAGATGTAAACATGCTTGTGTTATACACAATAAATTTCAGGAAAGAAACCATTTCTTCTAAGAAGGATTTGTTTTTCACTATACAACTTTTTGCCCTGTTTGAAGGCTTTACTCTATGGACACTATGCTTTTCGAATTAAAAGGGCTTTCAAAAAACCCCTTTTTCTCTCTTCTTTACAAACTAAAATTAGGAATCATTTTAATAAGTCAAGGGCAGTGCAATATGGTTAAAAAGGCAGCAAACCAGGAACTACTGGGCTAGTTTTTTGTATCTCCAAGTATGTTTCTTAATTTGTAAAATGAGAAGGTTCGATTAAATACATTCATCTAAGGCTTTTTCTCATTCTGAAATTATGAGGCTATGCCTCCTTTGTTACAGAATACCATGTGGCTTCAGCAATTTCCACTCATCTTAAAACTACTATAGTGCACTTTGGGATTTTTTTGCTTTGTTTTAGCAACAATAATCTAAGCTATCGTGTATTTTATTATACGGACATCTGCACACCTCAAATGCCATACGTAGCCCAGTTACTCCATTAGATCCTACCCCTAGGTTCTAGCTAATAAGTCAAGAGTGATGTAATATCTACCTGATGCCAGCAAATTCCACCTTCTGAGTGATATAGGCACACGTGCTGACCTAAGGAAGACAGACACACAGAGAGAATATGAGATTCAACAACACATCAAGGTCACAAAGCAAGTCTCCTGCCTTTTTAATTTCTTCTAACAACCAAAGGTTCAATTAAAAAGGGAGTAATAGATTTACCCTATAGGCAAACCTGCTGGGGCAGGTATAACAGTAGGTTCTTGAGTGTAACAAGCATAGACAATAATAAAGACCAGGTGGAAAATAAGTGCCCAGCTTCACTAACACGCTTATCTTCACATACGTTTGCATACATATCTATATTTACATACTCATTTAATTACACAACATTTATTTCTCATTTTAGCTCTCATTTTATAGAAGGAACAGAACCCTCCTCTGTCTAATAAAAAATGAGCAAACATATTTTTTTCTGAAAGTATTCACTGTATGGAAATTCTACCTATAATTCATTCCTTCACAATGCTCAAATGCCCAATAAGAAAAACTTGCAGCACCACCTCATAATGAACTGATCATTTTAAGTGGAAAATGTTAATTCAAAATAAATAAATCAGGAAAATGGGAGGGTATGGCAAAAAGCAGTTTAACAGGGAAGCAACAAGATCTGGGTTCTAGCCTGGTGTCAACTGCTGACTATAGTATTTTAGTCTTGGGTAATGGCTTATCCTCTCAATCTCAATTTTCACATCTATAAATGAAGGGTAATAAATACTTGTCCATGAGGAGGTGACATGAACGTTTGAAAGCTAAAGTTCCATTCAAGTGTAAAATAATATTGTAATTTCCCATTTGAACCAAAAATGTGGAGTAAAAATCTATAAACAAGCAAAATAAAGCTCAAAAAAACTACAAAGAAGGGCACCTGGGTGGCTCAGTGGGTTAAAGCCTCTGCCTTCAGCTCAGGTCATGATCTCAGGTCCTGGGATCAAGCCCCGCATCGGGCTCTCTGCTCAGCAGGGAGCCTGCTTCCCTCTCTCTGCCTGCCTCTCTGCCTACTTGTAATCTCTCTCTGTCAAATAAATAAATAAAATCTTAAAAAAAAACAACTACAAAGAGAATGGAAGATACACAAAAGGTTTATAATAATTATCTATGATGCTGGAATAAGAAGTGATTTTATATCCTTCTGCCTACTAAATCTCTACAAGGAAAATGGATTATTTAATATAACAAGAAAAGCAACAGACTTTTTTTTTTTTTTTGAAATCACATCTTACCAAACTTTTCTTTAGTCGCCACATATCTCCACGGCCAATATACTGATCCTTAAAGGTTAATTCCACTAGGTCAAGGGTCACATCCTAAAAGGGATAATCAAATATATCTCTCTGCATTACTCAGCCACACTTCATCTTAAGATAATGCACACTCAGCATGGAGAAACCTTTTAGCAAACAAGAAAACTACTGGAAGAACATTTGATAACAGAACACTGACAAACAGCATGTCATCCTGCCAGAAAAGGCTTTTTTTAAGTACAGACGATGAGTCTACAGCAGATGCTATAGCAGCTGGATCATGACTAAGCACAAAGAATACCAAAGTAATAATTCTGTGTTTAGTCTTGATTCCGGCATGTACACAGGACATTGAGCTCTGTGCTTTATTTCCCTAGATAATGTCAATGATATCTTTTAGACAACAATTTTTACCTATTATAGCACCATTTCTCATTTCAGAAAAAAAAAAAGAGAACATCTAAAGAAATTACAATATTTTAATAGCAAATATTACATTGAGCTTGACACGTACTTATATATACAGACTCTTTTTAGGAAAGCTTTTTTAAAAGGGTGAGGGCTTTAAGTGCAACCTATATAATACCTATAGTCTAAGTGACCTATATATGACCACATATTTAATAAACCAACACTATACTTAAATAACTCATTATTTCCTTAGAGACCTAACTTTTTGGGAATGGTATTAATCATTCCCAAAAGATACTCAAGTCCATAACAAACACATACCTTAGGGTCTACAACATTCACATAAACATCTTGATAAGGTCTTAGTCGGAACACTTGAGTCACAGTCTGGTCCACACTAATAGTTTCTGAAACAGAAGAAATCTGGATCAGATAACGTACTCTAAAAAAGCAGGCAAATATATTCTAATCTATAGTCATTTGACAAGCAACACAAATGATCTTTGGCCATGGGCAAGAAAAATTCTCTGCCTTCCAGCATCTGAAAGAATGCTCTGCTTTTTTAGGTGAAACAAGCATGTGAAATAAGACCTGAGCCTTCAGCAATTAAAAATGAGAGAGACAGAAATGGAGATGGAGAGAGGAAAAATAAAGAAACCAAGGAGCAACATAAAAAAGTTCAAAGAACTGTGAAAATTCAGAAGAAAGAGATCATTTCTCGTTTGGAAAGTAGCCAAAGTAGTTAAGGGAGAAACAAACTTTTCAATGAGCCCTTACATCTGGTAAGTAAGAAACATACCAGATGGCAGGAGATGGGGTGGTGGGTGAGAGGAAGGAGGAAACTCTTAGGATTTGGGTTTTGGTTTGTTTCGTTTAAGATTTTATTTATTATTTGACAAAGAGAGACACAGAGAGAGGAGAGAGGGAACAGAAGCAAGGGGAGTGGGAGAGGGAGAAGCAGGCTTCCTGCTGAGCAGAGATCGATGCAGGGCTTGATCCCAGGACCCTGGGTTCATGACCTGACCCGAATACAGATGCTTAATGACTGAGCCACCCAGGCGCCCCAGGATTTGGGTTTTATAAAATGCTTCTCCATCATAATGAATTATAAAAGTAGGGGACATCACAATCCTTTAGAGCAAACCAGAATTTTTTTTTCTTTGAAGTACTATTTAAGGAATTACCTTATTTGCTATCAATTAACATTTTGGTTCCTTAAACAGCGATTAGAGGTACACTCATTGGAAGAAAAAAGAAAGGATTGGATCCAGAATGAGTAAGTAGAATGGCTGCTCTGGCTCCTCTACTTACTGATGTCAGGCAAGCCAATTCACCTCTGTGAGACTAAGTTCCCTCCCTTAATCAAGAGTTGTGTGGGAAGATAAAAAGAGACATTACAAAAAGCTCCCAGTACAGTGCCTTGCATTTGTGATAGGTAATCATCAATATGTTTCTTTATCTTCTCTCACCCAGAGTAGGCACTTAAAACAAACATCTTGTGAAAAAATACACTATTTAGGAAAGCATTCTTTGCCAACAATTTGGTTTTGGGGGGGGAGGGGGTGGAGTTAAGAATAAAGCTTTACCTAGTCAGGTTAACTTTCCTTCTGATAAGATGGTTTCTTCAATGCCCTCAGGATGCTGACAAACGAGATTCCTTGACAGTTTTGAAATCTGACAATTTTTTTAGGGGAACACATTTTGACAAGGAAAGAAGTACTATGCCCTCATTCCCTGAAATTATGAAGAGGCATTCCTTACAGTTTCTGGAACAGTTTCTCTAAGTGTAAAAATGAAAACCTTAGAGAAGAGAGATGAAATTCTTACCTTTCTGCAAATCTTCCTTAAGTGACTTGACTTGCAAAAGCAGAGGGCTGGGGGAGAAAGCAACAAAGAGATGGGAATGCTGTAAGCGGTAATTAACCAGCTTTCTTTACCCCCTACAAAAGGCAAATAGATCCCTCTGGATATATTGTAACCTACAGCACAACAAGGAGGGGAAGTTCTCTTAGAAACAAAGAAACTCTGCACTTGCCCTCCAGGAAATAGCTAAATGCTACACAATTTTTCACAGAATTGTCATCCTGACTTTAAAAACAAAAAGAATAGACTACTTTTTAAAAGATTATTGCTTTATTAAATCTCAGAGAACAGGAACAGTCTTATGTAAAGAGCTGTCCTGCCTTGCAAGCCCCTTAAACAAAATATTTGGAAACAGTAGGCTGCCCAGTCAGTCCCCTTGATCCTAGTGAGATGTTTACCTGTATTCATCATTGGGGTGAGCAATCTCCACAATGTCTCCAAGCTTGATGTGAGGAAACACTTTAGGGTTCATGACTAGCTCATCGTCTGAAAGACAAGTCAGCAATCTCAAGCAGAAAAAAGACTCACTTAGGCGACAGACTGTGGTATACATTTTCATGTTGGGTCCGTGTAACCTCATCAGGTTAGTATCACTACCCCATCCCAAAGATGAGGTTCCATTTTAAATCGCAATTCAGATGAACTAAAGGATTCACGGAGAGACACAAAACCAGTGAGTAGCTGAGCTGGACAGTGTTTGGGGCCTTTGTCTTCAGAGCCTGTGCTCTTTCTATCATCACCCCACTGGGAAAAAGCAGCCCTTGCTCTCCGGAACCTAAACCTCTGAGATTAACACTTTACGTCTTTGAATTATCACATATCTGGCCTATACCAGAAACAATACAGCCTGAGTCCCACAAATGCAGCATAATCCCTGATATTTATACAGTGTTCAAAGAATTTCCAAAAATACTGTCTTAATATGATCCTCACAATAAATCTTTGGATCTAGCAGAAGTGAGGAAATGACCTAAGGGATAAAATGACTTGCCTAAGAGTAAACAGCTAATAACAGCACAGCCAGGACTGACTACCAGTCCAGGATTCCCTATTTTTTTTTTTTTTTAAGGTTTTATTTATTCATTTGACAGAGAGAGACAGAGCAAGAAAGGGAACACAAGCAGGGAGAGTGAGAGAGGGAGAAGCTGGCTTCCCACTGAGCAGGGAGCTGGGGATCATGACCTGAGCCGAAGGCAGACACTTAACAACTGAGCCACTGAGGCACCCCTAGCCCAGGATTCCTTCTGCCTAAAGACCACCGCCTCCCATATGTCATAAAAAACAAAACAAAATAAAACAAAACCCCACAAGCCAAGTAAAATGCCCTCGATTTTGGAAGGCAGCACTTGGTCAGGGAAAAATTTTGGATACTAGTTCACATTAGGGTCCAATGAAGACTCTTAAAATATAGAGAGAACATAGTTTCATATGTTTATCTACCCGCACCTCCACCCTCACTGGGGGTGGGGAGAATTCCTTCATATATAACAAACTCAGAACCATAAAGAGGGAGTGATTTTTTGTTGTTTTAATTTTGAGGGAAAGATACAGCCTTTAATTATGCTAAAACCATGACAAATACATGTATCTAAATTTCAAATATAATCAGACTCCACAAAAATTCAGCCTAGGAAAGCAAAGCACTGGGTTAATCCCAAATTTTATTTGGTATATTGCTTCCATTGACAGTTTTATGCCAAATCCACTATGATGCCTTCCTCTAAGTTCCATAGTCTGAATTAAACTCCCTGAACACAAATTCCAGTGTTTCATTTTACCATTTCCTTTTTGCATTATCTGTCTCATCAAGCTAAAAGCTCCCTAGGGACAAGGGACCTTGTCATATTCATAACCTTTATGTTTAACACAGATATGCACCTAATTTTGTTTGATGTGTTTTTATTTACAGTCCTGCTGGAGACTGGGTATAGCACCTAGATGTCTAGATGTCTTTGTTTTATATACATGAAAAAGAAGATGTGTATACATTATATATACACTGTATATACTATATCCTCTTTTCCTTCCTTCTGTCAAAAGTTATTTCTGGGGGCACCTGGGTGGCTCAGTGGGTTAAAGCCCCTGCCTGCGGCTCAGGTCATGGTCTCAGGATCCTGGGATCGAGCCCCACATCAGGCTCTCTGCTCAGCAGGGAGCCTGCTTCCCCCTCTCTCTCTGCTGCCTCTCTGCCTACTTGTGATCTCTCTCTCTCTGTGTCAAATAAATAATCTTTAAAAAAAAAAAAGTTATTTCTGTTATCTACTCAATTCTATCCATAAGTGTTCAGGCAGCATCAACCGAATACAAAATCTAATATTAACAACAGACTGCATTTTAGCAGAAATCGTGTTTTAAATATAGCAATGCCTGGTATATCCTTGTTCTGGTAATTATAATGGTTACATTCACTGAGTGGCACTGAGCCTGATACTCTATTAAATACTTTCCATACATCATCTTACTCAATCCTCACAAAGTTTACGATATCAAAACTAGTGTTTTCCTTTTTGGGGAGTCCTTGCCCTTGGGATGCTTACACATATACAAGAGCAAATGCATAGTAAAATACAATTTTAAAAAGACTAATTGTGTTGTTAATTCCAATTTCTGGAGCAAATAAGATTGTTAGGACAAAAAGGGGAAATATTTCGCTACAAAAACAAAAAAAAAAATTACTATCACCCTATTCTGCAGATTTATAGACTCAAGGTGCTAAGAAAAAGAGAAAAACTGTTCTAGTGTGCTTGAAGTTGTAGATAAGGTAAACTAGGGGCTTGCTTGAGGTCACAGGGAAAGTTAGAGGCAGAGCTGAAAAATCGGGTTTAGTACAGAACAATATGCTTTGTCCAGCCCCTCCTCACTATGCCTCTGAGCCAGGCAAAGGTTCATGCTTTGATCAGACATATCTAATGTGTGTCTACTACTGCCCTCATGTAATGTAAGTTTCTTTTATCTGCCAAACCAGTACAAACTAGGATTTTATAAGATATGCGCAATAAATATGTAATATAAAATACAAATGGGGAGCCTGAGTGGCTCAGTCAATTAAGCATCTGCCTTTGGCTCAGGTCATGATCTCAGGGTCCTGGATGGAGCCCCACATGGGGCTCCCTGACTGGCAGGAAACCTGCTTCTCCCTCTCCAGCTCCCTCTGCTTGTTCTCTCTCTCCCTCACTGTCAAATAAATAAATCTTAAAAAAAACAAATAAAATAAATAATAAATAAATAAATAAATGAAATACAAATAAATGAAGGGTAGTAGACTGGCAACATTCACAATGTTCCTTAAAAGTCAGAATACAAATGCTTTTAGCAGGGCCTGTGCTCTCTGGTGCTACTAACCTCCCTGCAACTACTTGATGCTTCAGTCAGTTAAGTTGTTCTAGCCTCTACTGTCACATGAGTCAGTGTGTCATTTTCAAGGTACTGGACACGCCAAGAACCTCAGCCAACTTACACAATCCCCAAAGACCAATCAATACTGACCACTGCCCCCAAAGCCCTTCTTGTGGATGACGAGTTTGTAGACCTTTGTTGTTCTCATCTTGTACTGTTGTTTTTCCTTCAGCTATTCCAAGCTTGGGGGAGAAAAGTCATCTTGCCTCTCTGCCACTGAAACACAAAAAGGCTATGTCAGACTTTTCCTTGCAACTGCTCTTTGACTTTAGGCCATTGAATATACCAGTATTGTTCAGAGGAGAGGTAGCACCAACCCTTGGGTGAAATCACTCCTCCAATTACAAGGAGGGTTAGAAGACAAAACAGAGAATCTGGGAACTAAAGGAAATTTGGGCCAGGGTCTATTCCAATCTCCAAGAAGATACTCTATCACCCCCTAAAGGGAAAACTTGTAGTAAATTGGGCACTCACTACCTCGTCTCTATCTAAAGTAAAAACACCCAAATACTAAAGAGATCTTGAAACAGGTTAGCGTATTTTGTAGATGAAGAAAGAGTGGGCTACAGTAAGGGACTTGCCCAAGGTCATTCAGACACCCAGACACTCCCACCATTCACGTTTCGCAGTGTCCTGGGCAAAGATACAATAAACAGAAGGAAGGCAGGGCTTCGTTCCCTGAATGTCCATTTGTACAAAATCTCAGCGGCTCCTCCTCCCCACTCTCATTTCACTGCTGCGGCCACTAAAGCTCAGAGAGGCTCGCAGACTTGTCTAAGATCACACAGCATGATGGGGAGTGGGGTCGGGACTCGAACCTTGACCACCACCCCCTCCCTCATACTCCACAAGCCGGGGCCCGGCAAGCAGCCCCACTCACCCGCAGCTCCGGAGCCCCTTCCCTCTTCAAGCCAGGGCTTCGAGGGCCGAACCCTCCCGAGGTCCCCCGCGCCTCCTCTAGACGCCCCGCCTACGCCCCCACAGCCAGTGTGGCTTCCGTGCCCGAGCTCAAGGCTCCTGTTGGCCCGCCCCGGCCACAGGGTGCTCACCTGAGAACCCGCGCAGCTCCGGTAGCTCCGCCCCGGGTCCCCGCCCCCCTCCCGCCCACACGCCCCGGGCCGCTCTGGCCCGGCCTCCGCCTCATCTCGGTGTCCGCGCCACTTCCCCATCCGGGGCTCCCGCCAGGGGCGGGGCCTTGTGTGTGGCCTCTAGCTCCAGCTGCTTGCTGTTTCCCGCTCGCTGGCCGATGGGAAACAGACGTAGAAAGGAAATTCTTTTCCTTCCAGACATTCTCGGATAAATCCATGCCCAAGAGCTTCGTTTCCGATTTAGTGCTCTCCCCCGCAACAGGGCAAACTCAAGCGAGTCTCCCCGGATCTGTAAACGGTGTTGTGGACCCTTGCCTGGCCTCACGGGGCTGCTGAGAAGCATCAAATAGTTTCTGGGAGAACTTTCGTAAAATGCAGAGAGCTCAGCACTTGCGACTTAAAGTGATGGACATCCCTCGAAACCCCAAATGAATTCCGTGCCTCTCTGGTTATTAATAATAGCTACCGTAACTCTTAACAGACATCTTTATGAAATAAATGGTCACTTCCCTCCCTATTAGGTGGCAGGTGCTATTGTATCTCGCATACAGGTAGACATGTAGGGGACACGAAACTCCTCAGAAGGAAGCAAGGAGTCCAACTTGGCTCTGAAGGCTGAGCTTTTTTATTTATTTGGCAGACAGAAATGCAGCGAGAGGGAACACAAGCAGAGGGAGTGGTAGCGGGAGAGGCAGGCTTCCCACTGAGCAGGGAGCCCGATGCGGGGCTCGATGCGGGGCTCGATGCGGGGCTCGATGCGGGGCTCGATGCGGGGCTCGATGCGGGGCTCGATCCCAGGACCCTGGGATCAGGACCTGAGTCGAAGGCAGACGCTTAACAACTGAGCCACCCAGGTGCCCCTGAAGGCTGAGCTGCTAAAGACCTCACATACTCAGAAGCTCAGCCTAAGACCTTATCTTTCAGGACATCTTTCTGTTCTGGAGAAGAAAATTAGAGCTGCGTGGCCTTGTGCCAGAAACTCGCCAAGAGCTTCTGACAAGCTGCCAGTTCCATCTAATTGATTTACGGTTTTGGAAATTTTCTGAATGCTTAAAGAAGAAAACGTCGCATAGCACAAAAGAGATCTGAGTGTGAGAAAGCGGGGCTGGGGGAGGGGTGGGGGCGATGTGAGAAGAAGAGCTTCCTTAAGTATCCATACTTTCACTTTAGGATTCAGAAGTTTAAAAAAATTATAAAATAATTGTAATTTTTTATATAAGTAAAAACATGTTATCTAGTGGATTGCAACAGTTGCAACTACTTTCAGGGATAAAATGTTAACTATAAAAGATTTTAATGTTACTAATTAAGTGGACACATTCAGATCCCTCTGTTTTGCTTAGCAGCAGTGGCTGGTGGAAAGTCCTTCCATCCCAGAGGGACTAAGGGGATTCTCTCTCCCTGGCCCTCAAGGAAATTTGATTCCATTTCCTAAAGAATACCTGTAATTGGTGTCATATCTTAGAACTGCACATATTTCACTTTTAAATTGGCAAAAACGTTAAAAAAAAATAAACCTTGAAAGGGGGCGCCTGGGTGGCTCATTTGGTTAAGCATCTGCCTTCTGTTCGGGTCAAGATCCCAGAGGCCTGGGATCCAGACCCTGGACAGGCTCTGCTCAGTGAGGAGCCTGCTTCTCCCTCTCCTTCTGACTGCCGCTCTGCTCACTTGTGCTTTCTTGCTGTCTCTCTGTCAAATAAATAAAATCTTAAAAAAAAAAAAAGATTTTATTTATTTGACAGAGAGAAACACAGCGAGAGAGGGAACACAAGCAGAGGGAATGGTAGCGGGAGAAGCAGGCTTCCCGCTGAGCAGGGAGCCCGATGCGGGTCGATCCCAGGACCCTGCGATCATGATCTGAGCTGAAGGCAGACGCTTAACGACTGAGCCACCCAGGTGCCCCAAATAAATAAAATCTTAAAACAAAAACTTTGATAGGTTTTGAGCTTTTAAAAAATTGTCAAACCTGGTCAAGGTTAGGGATGGCTGGAGCAGTTAGTTCCTGGACTGGGGATCTAGTCTAGGGGATTCTTTTTTTTTTTTTTTAAGATTATATTTATTTATTTGTCAGAGAGAGAGAGAGAGAACACAAGCAGGCAGAGAGACAGGCAAAGGCCAAGCAGGCTCCCTGCTGAGCAAGGACCCTGATGTGGGACTCAATCCCAAGACCCTGGGATCATGACCTGAGCTGAAGGCAGCTGCTTAACCAACTGAGCCACCCAGGCGTCCCTAGTCTAGAGGATTCTTGATTCTAAGATCACTATGCTACAACTGCCTGCACAATAGCCTGTTGTGGGCAGTGGGGCTTTACACAAAAATCTTTCTCAATTATCTCCCTTGTCAGATGGAAATAAGAAGTACATGTTTCTCCTTGTTCGCAAGGTGTTTGAGGACCAAATGAAATGATGAACTTGTTATATTAGGTCTTTCAAATTAAAATAACTTAAAAATACAATATATAAATGCAGAGTATTATCGACAAGCATGGAATTGATTAGGAAACTGGCTTTCCTCGACTTTGAGGGGATTGAATGATATATATGCTTCTTCCTTTGGACCTCTTTGTGCCTAATACAGAGCTAGGAGCTAGGGTGAGCTGGATAAGGCTAGTGAAACACTTGCCTTAGGGCACAAAATGTTAAGGAGGTGTCAAAAAAAAAGCTCAGGGAACAAGCTAAATAATATTTAATATAATTTTTAAAATAAAAATTAATACAAAAATCCACTATTAACAAAATATCACTTTTTTAAAAAGATTTTATTTATTTCAGAGAGAGAGAGAGAGAGAGAGCATGAGAGGGGCAGACAGAGAAGCAGGCTCTCTGCTGAGCAGGAAGCCCAATGCGGGCTCAGTCCCAGGATCCTGAGATCATGACCTGAGCCAGAGGCAGACGTTTAATCCACTGAGCCACCCAGGTGCCCCCAAAATATCACATTTTAAAGGGTTTTTTTTTTTTTTTGCTTTTTTGTGTGGTTTTTTGGTGTTTTTTTGTGTTGTTTTGTTGTTGTTTGACAGAGAGAGGACAAGCAGGGGGAGCAGCAGAGAGAGAGGGAGAAAAGCAGGCTCTCTGCTCCTTAGCAGAGAGCCCAATGTGGGGCTCGATCTCAGGACCCTGGGACCACGACCTAAGCCAAAGGCAGATGCTTAACTGACTGAGCTACCCAGGAGCCCCAAAATATTACATTTTTTTAAAAATTGTATTTATATATTTGACAGAGAGAGAGAGATCACAAGTAGGCAGAGAGGCAGGCAAGGGGGGGAAGCAGGCTCCCTGCTGAGCAGAGAGCTCGATGTGGGGCTCGATCCCAGGATCCTGAGATCATGACCTGAGCCGAAGGCAGAGGCTTTAACCCACTGAGCCACCCAGGCACCCCTAAAATATCACATTTTAAATTAAAGACAAGATCAGGGCACCTGGGTGGCTCAGTCAGTTGGGCGTCTAACTCTTGACTTCAGCTCAGGTCATGATCTCAGGGTTGTGGGATCGAGCCCTGTGTCAGGCTCCACACTCAGCGGGGAGTCTGCTTGAGGATTCTCTCTCACTCTCCCTTTGCACCTTTACCCTTTAATAAATAAATAAATAGTCTTTTAAAATAAAATAATGACAAGATCAGTAGCAGTGCTGGGCAGTCATCCTAAAGCCCAAGGCAAAAAGACAAACCAGTAATTCTGGGTTTCTCAGATTCCCCTTCTATAGGCAGGTAGTTGCCTGAGAAAGTACTGGATGATGTGGATACTCTAAAGGTAGCAATGTTTTAAAGTGAATTTCTAGTTAAATCATCACAATACAATCTGTAGTAGCCTGTGTATGAATTGTACATATACACAGATGATCTATGAACTCACAGGTTGTAAAATAACAGGGCTGGCATTTGAGTTTATCTATCTCCAGCCCTAACCAAAAGTGGGAAAACCACTATCTTGGCCAAAATGGTCCACATGTTGACTGGCTCAAAGATATCCTGATCGAAGAAGAGAGAATTAAAATCTCCCACAAACCTCCAAACCTCTAGTTCTATAGTCAGCCAGGTTGATAAGTTCCAAAAGGCAACAGATTTCTGTGTTTAATGCAAGGCTGTATGATTTGGATCAAGTTGACTCCATTCTCTGAACTTCCTTAATCCCCCTCTTTTTCTTTACCTTTTTTAAAAAAAAAGATTTATTTATGTATTTGTCAGAGAGAGAGAGCACCGCAGGGAAGCAGCAGGCAGAGCAAACAGAGGGAGAAGCAGGCCCTCCACTGAGCACGGAGCCCAGTGCAAGACTGGAACCCAATGCCAGACTGGAGCCCAGGACCTTGGGATCATGACCTGAGCTGAAGGCAGATGTTTAACTGACTGAGCCACTCAGGCATCCCAAGATTTATTTATTTACCTGAGAGAGAGTGTGCACAGGCAGGAGGAAGGGGCAGAGGGAGAGGGAGAGAGAGAATCTTAAGCAGATTCCCCACCAAGCACAGAGCTCCACGTTGGAGCTCAACACCAGCTTGATCCCATGGCCCTGAGATCATGACCTGAGCCAAACTCAAGAGTTGGACACTTAACTGACTGAGCCACTCAGGCGCCCCTTTGATTCCCTTTTGAATAAACCTTCTTTTTTCCTTCAAATGTCTGTTGAACATTTACTTGTGCCTGACACCAGGCTAGATGCTGACCACAGAATGATGAACAAGCATGGGAAGAGACAGATGATGAACGAATCAATAAAGAGATGCAACGTGGCAATTCGGCCAGTTTAAGCCTTGAAGAAATTAAAACTAGATGCCTTGAAGGACGGGAGGCAGAGGTGCCTTCCGGATTTAGTGGTCAGTGTGATTAGAAGGAGCAGGGGACTGACATGACCTAACACCCTGATTCAAGTTATAAAAAGATCTCCTGGGCTACCAGTGAGAATCCCCTAGAATTGCAGCCATTCAGGCCAGGAAAATAGTGGACTAGGGCAGGGTAGCAGCAGTGGAGACAATAGGCCCTACAGTTCAATAGGAGCTGGGGCAAAAAGTGCATTCCCCTTTAAGAATCCGGCCGCAGGGGCGGGGCAGAAAGCTGCTGGGGCCGACCCAGGGCCAAGACGACGCGAGAAGAGCCGCCCCTAGGATTGCGCGCGCGCCGTACGGGGGCGGGACTTGGGTGAGCCCGCATGGCTGGCGCGGGCCCCGGATGAGGAAGTGCGGGGTGGGGGGAGGTGAGGAGGAAGAAAACCATAGAGACGAAGAGGCAGTGGCGGCTGGAGCGCCCCCGGGCTCTCTCGGCTCGGTAGGCTCAGGTAGCTTTGGCGGCGACGGGGCTGCGGCGCAAAGGCCGGGCTGGCGGGGCGAACGCGGGCCGCGGAGCAGGCCTCAGGGTAAGAGGCCGGGGGCGGGAAGGCTCGGGCGCAGCCGCCCCGCCCCACTCCATCCTGAGGGGACCCTCCGCCGGGCGTTGCAGGCTGAGTGGGAGCCCGGGCTCCCCTCCCTCTTGGGGCGCCGAAGGGAACGGAGGCTGCTCTGCGGGCGGCGGAACGACCCGGGGAGAGGGAGGAGACCAGGCCCCGCGTCGCGAGGGGGAAACGGCTTCTCCGAGTCATGGCTCCGACGGGGGAGAGATACTCCTCTTCAACCTCGATACGGCGGGGGACCCCCAACTTCTCGAGGAGGGCGACGCCCCTTGTTGTGGGCATACGCTCTTCCCACAGCTCCTGTGCGTTTGTCAGCGGTGTGATACCAGATCCTGGGGTGTCAGAGGGCGATTCTAAACTTATTTCAATAGGAGGGATAGTAGATAACCCCTCGACAAGACCTTTCCTCCAATTTGGTCAGAGCTCTCGATGAAGAGCGAGACTCAACTTGCCTGAAAGTGTTTGGGGGGGGGGGTGTCTTCCTTCCCTGTAAAAGAAAGACTTACCTTCTTTTATTTTTCACCTTTACCCGTAGATCTAAAGAGGAAGACCCTGAATTTACTTTGTGGTATTAGAAGTCAGTCTCTTTCCCCTCCCCCAATCACGTCCACGGAGGGAGACTCGCTTCTCTTTCCTCAAGTCTCTTGGTGTGCAATGAGCTCCTTTGCCTTGCACACTTAAGAGGATGGCGTCTGGAATGTGGTAGTTGCAAGTCTCTCTCCCATTTCCCATCTTCGTGACCTTGGTTAGTTTAGTTGTTTAACCTTTCTGAGTCTCAATTAGCCCATCTCTAATTTGGGTTCTCTTCGTAGAGAGCTTTGTCTTCAGGGCTAAGGGAGAATTTGTGTTAAGTGCTTAGAGCATAATAAGCTTTCGGTAAATTGTTGCTGTCATTGTTACTTAATTTGCTGCTGCTGCTGTTGTTTTTAAAGAAAGAAAACTAGTATCTTCCATAGAGACCCAGGTTTTTCCATGCATGCCTCCTCCGTCCCCACCCCCATATCACAGGTGTTCAACCCATCCTTTCTCACTGGAAAGGAGACTTTTCCCCACCCTGGGGTGGAGAAAGAGGCATTTCTACTCCCTTCAGATTCTTCCATGCTCCCCAGATTAACAAAGAGGGCCTCAGAATAATCAAGAGAAAAGACTGTTTTTGGAAACAGGTCTGTACTCCAAGAGGGAGGGAGGATTGATACTAAAAGCAAGCCTTCCCTTTGTCCACAGAAGCTATCACTTCCTGACTGGTTAGAGATGTCCTCTCCCACTCCCCCTACCTGCTGTAGTGATTAAAAAGCTTCCTGCTATCTGCACACCTCCCCCTCCTCAAAGAGGGAGCTTCCAACTTCTTTTCTCTTTCTTTCCCAAGAAAAACAAGACTCTACCTTTGAGAGGAAGACTCTTTCCTGCAGTGTATTTAGAGTGGCACAGATGGGTTCCTTCTCTTCCTTTGAAAAAGAAATGTAAATCTTTTACGCAGAAAGCCTTTGTCAGAAATGAGGAGAATTTTCGCTATTTTACTCCCCATGTGGAGAAGGAGGGATCCTTTTTCTGCATGCTAATAAAGGAAGGAAAAGGGAAACAGTGCTTGATGCTTTTGAGATTTCCTGCACACTCCCATGTTGAAGAGCTGGGCCCTGTTTAGTGTATAGACTTCCCTACCCGACTTTCTGTTTGTCTAGAGATCTCGTTAAAAGATTCTTCTTTCTCTGTCCCTCAAGAAGAGGCCCCTTCTCCGAATGCCCTCATGGAGGCATTGGCTACAGTGTGCGAATCTTGGAAAAGAAAGCCCCTTTCTCAAGGTGAAAGGAGTGTTGTGAACTTCTGAGGGCCTGATCGATATTGTGAGTATTGTCCCTTGACACAAATATGGCAGCGCCCGGTGTTAACTAACTGTTCTTCATTTTGAGCAGCCCTTTTGCATTGGAATTAAAGGGAGGGGAGACCTTCAGACTGGGGATTATTGGGCACATGGTTTTCTGTTCCGTTGTTTTCTTTGTTTGATTCTTTTTTCTACATGTTACTTATTGCTGTAAACTTTGTACTCCCAAAACTTTTGTTTTAGGGAGTGTTTGAATTACTTAACTGAAAGGACCATTTTGTCAGGTTTTTGGTATTATAAAATGTATTCTAATGAGATTGAGAGCAGCAATGTTAATCTTTCACTGGTAGTTTATTTTCTTTTTTTCATGTTTTTTTATTTGGTAGGATAGGAATTAACGCTGCCACTAAAAAAAGATTTCTGTGTGCAAACCCTGAGTGCCACAGTGGGGCTTAGTCGAAACTCTACCACCATTGTTGGTATCTATAGATGTACTTTGAGAAACAAAGAGAAATAGAAAAGTTATCATTTAGAGTCATGGGATTCTTATGGATGGCAGGACACTTTGAGGTTATTTTGTTTGACCTGTTCATTTTACATGTGAAAAAACAAGCCCAGGAAGTTAAGTGACACATTCAAGGCCATACAGGCAGCAGGATAGGGACCCTGGTCTCCCAGTTTGGAGACTAGCAACTAGACTGCTTCCCAGCATTGCTGTTGCATTTGACATGGAAAGGTTTTGAGATGATTGTTCTCAATCCAAAAGGATTTCTTCTTTTATTGGGATAACTTTATTGCGTACTTCCTATAAATATGGGTCTGTTTTTAGGGATAAATCCATTCCCTAAACAGTCTAATTCTCATTTGTGTCACGGTAAAGAAGACAAGCCAGTAGCAGCTGGTAAGAGTTGTTTGTGAATCTATGATTTATTTTTTTTTTTAATATCTCAAACTAGATAATTACCCAGTGTGCTCACCCAGTAGGTTGATTATAAGTTATTAGTAAGGATTGAGCTATAAATCCCTGCCTCATTTTATGAGCATGTGTAACTCACTGTTTCCTCTTCAAGTTTACTTAACACTTTAATTTAAAAACTTTTATAGTTGAGGCAGATACATTTGGAAAGATACTGATAAAAATAAAGGGATAATATGCTTACCAGTTATTCCTTATTCCTGTTTGGATCTTGGGAAACAATGTTTAAAAATGTTTTAACAGAAGTAATACATACTTAATGTTAAAAAAAGTACAACATAGAAGTTGGTGATCTTCTCACCCAGAGTAATACTGTTAATGTTTGGATTATATTCTTTCAAACAGTTTTCGTATGTGCATATTTTACCAAAAAAAAAAAAAGAGTTTTGATGTTTAGTTTGATAAACTTCCCCGGGCAGCCTCTTTTGTAGAGTCGTTTCTCTACACCATCATTTTTAATTGTTCCAGTGTATTTAGAAATTTAATTTTAAAGAATTTGAATGTCTTGTTAAAATTTAGTTCTGTTTTTGCAGTCTGTGGCATTACCAATATTTTGATAGATGGCTAAAATAAGAGTTTGGTGGTGCAAGCTAGTGAGCTGAGAATAATTTTAATCTGCTGCTCTAGGCTTACATCTAAATATTACTTCAACTCTGAGGGTTCCAGCTGAGACACTCCCCTGTTCTGGGTGACTCAACTGCAACTACTGCTCAGAAACTCGAGGACCCAGGATGGGGCAAGGAGAAAAGGAGAGAAGTCTGTTTCGCTTCAACAGCCAGTGCGCTTAGTGTTACAGGTTGAAAATTCTTAGAATTATATCTTTTCCAAACAGAAGATTCAAGGAGTGATAGCTTTGTGGTGTTTGGCTTTTGTAAATTGGAAGTTAGTTGTGAGGAACCAAAGCTTTAAAATTCTGTTTTGGCCAATGCTAGGTTATAGCATAGATGCGTGTATAAGAAAGGTAATGGCACTGTTTTCCTTGAAGAATATTTTGAACCATTCTATATCAGTATTGCCTCTTCATAATACAGATCTGTTAGTAATTGTGTATTTTTGTATGATCCTGTGTTTGAAACAAATCTTGAATTAGGACCATGGGGATGGAAAGGAGTGGGATTTCTCAGAGACACCACAGGAGTTGAGTCTGTGGGCTAATAGTGCTAATGGAACAACAGGTGGAAGGTCAGATATAGTTGTGTCTGGAGTTTCAGGTCTGAGTTCTAGAATAGTGGGGGAGTTGTTACTCAGAGAGACAACAGGATAAAAAATAAGCATGTAAGTTTACTGAGAACATCTTATCTTCATTTCTGGTAGTTGTTTGTATGTAGTAAGACTCAATTATTGATTGGGTTGAGTGGGTTCTATCTTAGATGTGTTAAGTTTAGGAGGGTTACCATCCTTATAAATGAAACAGGAATTTCAGAAAAGATGGGAGCTGGGGACAGGTACTTTTGTTTCTGTTTTAAATCAGCTTTCAGATATAATTTGCATATCATACAATTCAGCAACTTAAACTGTAATTTAGTGGTTTTTAGCATAGTCACAGAGTTGTGTAACCATCACCACAATCACGTTTTTTTTTTTAAGGTTTTATTTATTTGACAGAGAATGAGACCACAAGTAGGCAGAGAGAGAGAGAGAGAGAGAGGAAGAGGGAGAGGGAAGCAGGCTCCCCGCTGAGCAGAGAGCCCGAGGCGGGGCTCCATCCCAGGACCCTGAGATCATGACCTGAGCCGAAGGCAGAGGCTTTAACCCACTGAGCCACCCAGGTGCCCCCACAATCACATTTCTATGCCCCCAAAAAACTATTAGCAGTCACTCCCAGTTTTTCGAGCTCTCACTAAGGAACCATTAATTCACTTTCCAACTCCACAGATTTGCCGACTCTGGATATTTTATATATATTAGATCTTACATGGGTCTTTTTGACTGGTGTATTTTGCTTGCCATAATGTCTTCGAGATTTACCCATATTGTATCACAAATCACTATTTACTCTCTTCTTACAGCCAAGTGATATTCCTTTGTACAGATGTACCACATTGCTTATCCATTCATCAACTGATGGGCATATCAGCTGTTTCCACTTTCTGGCTATTGCGAATAGTGCTGCTGTGAATGTTTGTGTACTTGTTTTTGTGCATGTGTACCTAGGAGTGGAACTGTTGGCTCATGTGGTCACCTATACTTGAAGGGACAGTTTTGAGTCATCCACATAGCAGAAAGGCTGCAAAAAAAGTCCAATTATCATATGATCTCTCTGATATGAAGAATTTGAGAGGCAGGGTGGGGGGTCGTGGGGGGGTGGGGAGGGAAATGAAACAAGATGGGATCAGGAAGGAGACAAACCATAAGAGACTCCTAAACTCACGAAACAAACTGAGGGTGGCTGGGGGATAGGGGGTTAGGGATAGGGTGGCTGGGTTATGGACATTGGGGAGGGTATGTGCTATGGTAAGTGTTGTGAAATGTGTAAGCCTAATGATTCACAGAAATGTACCCTGGGGCAAATAATACACTATATGTTAATTTAAAAAAATTTTTAAAAAGTGAAGTCATCAAAAAAGTGAAGTCTGGAATGGGAGGCATATTAAGGATTAAACTTTTTTGAGAACACTCACACCTTAGTGTCGGGTAAGGGAGAGGAGCTCTTGAGCACATGGGGTCAAGAGACCTAGGGAGCCAATCTCCATCAACAAACCTGCTCTTCTATAGTATCTTTTCCTGCACTGAACTCTTCTGGTCTGCGTGTGATGTGATAACCAAAAACTGAATTGTATCTGTTGTTGGGAGAGGGAAACTGAACCAAATGAAAATTGAGCACCTCCTACCCTTTTTTGGCATCCAATGGCAATTCTACTTTAGCTGTTAACCCCCACATACACACACAGACACACACTAAATGGCCTAAAATCCAAAGTGCCTCTAAAAATATCCAGGAACTAGAGGAGAAAGGGGAAGATTGTAGCTCCAAAAAGGTTACGTTTTTGTCAGCACCATTTATGAAAGTGTCTCATTTGATTCTCACCGTACTCCTGGATACAATAGTTTCTCTCTCCTTGCTGCTTTTTTTGGATTCAATTTTTTTCATCAGCCTTCCTGTGTTCGCTAACCTTAATGGACCAGCAGTCTGATTTCCTATAATTTCTAGTATTTAAATTAGTAGTATCATATTATATATACTTTTATTTTTAGGGAGGAACCCTTCAAAACATTGAGTACACCCAGTGGATGAAAGCATAGGAACGTGAGTAAGTAAACTTACCTATCCTAGGTTGGAAAACCAGAAAGGCAGAATGGTCCAAAATGAAAGGATCTGTCATTGGTCCCGCCTCAGCCCCCAGCTTCAGTCTTGATAGCACAGGTCAGTGAATGGGATCTTCTGTACAAGGAGAAAAGATTGTAAACCCAGAAATATTGAAGGAGTAGGTTCTTCTTGTCTTGGAGGCAGAGCAAGTGCCTTTTATATAAGTGACATGTGTGGGCTCCCCCAGAAAATCAGGGCAGGAATAGAGACAGGAAATTGAGTTGTAAAGATTTTATATGATGTATTGGAGAGTCCCTCCTGCTCAGAAATCTGAATGTGGTCAGTTGAGAGAAGGTGACACAACTCAATAATCAAAATAGTTTGATTTGCAATGGATTTTGCTTGTATGTAATATGTTTATTTTGTGTAAAGATGGATATCAGAAAGTGGTAGGAATAGAAATCTGCTAGCTTTCTGAAGTATCCTTTCCTGTGTGCATTTTGGCCAAAGGGATTTGCCATCAGCACCCTCAGGTAAATCGTTATTATGAACTCAGTTGCCAGAAATTTCTCACATTTTCTCTTCTCTTGTTAAGATTAGGGAAAGCATCAAGAATGAAAGCATGTAGTATCTTACTTGGTTAGCCAGTTTCCACCTTGGTCAGGTCAAAGTGAATTTTCTTGTGGAAACTGCCCACATTTGGTAGACTAAAATGGAAAAGTTAGCAATCGGGAAACTCTAGGTCCAAGTGTACCATTCCCCAGGGGTGTGTGTGTGTGTGTGTGTGTGTGTGTGTGTGTGTGTGTGTGTAACTTTAATAATGTAGTTTTATGAACTACACAAATATACATATTTTAGCAAATAACTCATGTTTCCACTATCCAGCACAAAAGGTGAAACATTCCCAACACTGCGGAAGCTCCTTGTATCCCCCATCTCTCCTCAGATAACCCTGTAATATTTTAAGCAGGTTACTTTTACCTCTTCAGTGTGTGATGTTTGGATCTATAATGGGATGGTGATAGCTACTCTACTTTGCTCACAAGGTTGTGAGAATTGAATAGTTGTGTCTGTGAAGGCACTTGGAAAATCTCAAGATGCTGAATAGAAGTCAGAGAGGACTCTGCTAAAGATCTGGTTTAGTAGTGTCTTGTGCCAGTGTGGGTAGACACAGCTCAGGTGTTTGGTAAACAATAAAAGAATGGAATTCTGTTGTCTCTAAACTTTCTTTTACAGAGAATTATTCTTGAGGAAAAGTCAGTATATTAAATTCCTCAGAATCCTTCAGTATATGTTCATTCAGCAAGTATTTACTGAGTATCTTCTGTGTGCCAAGCACCTCTCCCAGGCAGTGGGAATCCAGCAATGAACACAACAGGCAAGGTTCATGCCCTAAAAACAAGTAGAAAATCATCTTTATCATCTAACTTACATCATTTCTATCCTTGGATGCTCAAACATGTCTTATTCTCATCCACATTTGCTGGCCCTCCAGGTTTAAATTGAGAATTGTTCATAAGGCAGTATTTCAACTGAGATTAGACAGATGTCATTTAAGGGTTTAAGCTATTTATTTTTCCACTAATTCACAGTCTTTAAGGAGGATGTTTTGGTGCCAGATGTTGTCAGCATCTGAGGTGGAATTTTTTTTGTCCTTATTTTAGCCAGTTTTAGCTGAAACAGCTTTCTCCTACCCTGCAAGGTTTTAAACTTTTATCCCTTCCTTTGATTTGTGTCAGGGTGAACCGTTTGATGTAAAAGACTTGACTCCATAATCTTCCATCTGCCCTAATGCTGTCATCCGGAGTGGAGACTCAGCCAGTTCCACTTGATTCCTCCATGTCTGCCGTGGTACAGGAATTATACTCTGAACTCCCCGTGAGTGTCTCCAAAGAGCTTCATGCTGACCCTGAGCCAAGTGTGATTCCAGATGTAAAACCTGGAGCCTCAAGCTCTCTTATAAGTCAGAGTAGGGCAGTGCCCTTGGAGCTGCAGAGGACTCATGCGGAAAGTTGTTGTGAAGAAACTTCTGGCACCTTGGATCATGAGGGTGAACCTGGGCGGTATGGGCTGGTGCACTCCACAGCAGGAGGTTCTTTGGCTTCTGGGATCTTGGATAGGGAAAAGAAATCCAAGAGCATGGAGCTAAAGGTCTTCAGAGATCAAGGGGACCAGGCGGAAATTGTAAGAGATTCCTGTGAGGGAGCAAAGGAAGACCCACATCAACATTCCACAGCTGCTGAAGAAAAGATCAGCCTAAGTCAGGTAAGACATGAG
This sequence comes from Procyon lotor, assembly GCA_028646535.1. Lineage (NCBI taxonomy): Eukaryota > Metazoa > Chordata > Mammalia > Carnivora > Procyonidae > Procyon > Procyon lotor. The sequence goes on from CM053616.1 coordinate 349,904, forward strand.
ATCTCAATTCAGATGAGTGTGAATGACAGACAGCTTTCCAGAGTAACACTTCACATGATAAAGTACAGGTGCTGACAGGTAGTTTATGATTTGCTCTTGAAACATTTCCAAAATGTTGAATTTGCTGTTAACTTTCTTTTGATTATTTTTTAAAAACATTTGTGTCACATCAGATACTTGAGAAAGTATCAGTGTCACTTCTCTGAAGCAGCTACCATATGTGGAATGTTGAGTCTTATGGTAGTCGTAATACTTCTGCATCTGGCTTTAAGAAATGATGGGTACTCATTCCTGAAGTTTTGGTAGCATCACAAATTGGATGGAGGGACATGTCACAGAAATCTCTCTGAGGGACTCTGCTGACCCAGGTAGGACTTCATAGGATGGATAGCCTAGAGGGATCTCCATATTTCAGGAGCCACTCCTTAGCTTTGCAGGTCCAGAAACTTAACTTTTATTTTTTAGTATATCAGAGATTATCCTCTCCAAAGGACTGACCCATGCTAATCCACTTCATGCGAGGCTAAAGTATAAATCAGAAAGCCAGTTCTTTAATTCACAGTGGAAAGTGGAATCATAACTTGGTAGGAATGGTCACACTGGCTGATCAGTATGTCTTCCTGTAGGCAAGCCTACATGGGAAATCAAATCTCTCTTCGTAAGTGTGAAATTAGAGTAATAAGATTCAGGTAGGTAAGACTAATGATTAGTGAGCTGTGATAGCCTGAGGAACCCAGACTCTTAGAGGAAGATACCTGCCAAGTACACTAGAAAATTTACTTTCTCCACTGGATGGTGCCTCAGACCCAGGTTCAACAAGCTTTTTTCTGTACAGGGCTGTATAGTAAATATTTTAGACTTTGTAGGCCATGGGGTCTCTGTCAAAACTATTCAGCTCTGCCCTTGTAGCATGAAAGTAGGCATAGACAATACATAAATGAATGAGTGTGGTGTATATCAGTAAACTTTTTTTATAAACACAGGTGCTGGCCTATGGCCCATAGTTTGCCAACCCCCACTCTAGACAAATAAATTCACATTGCCTGGGCTTTCTGGGGTAAGCTCCATTTCCCACCTTATAAATATGTCATTTGTTTACACAGGTTACGGGGCAAAATTGATTTTTTTTTTTTTAAAGATTTTATTTATTTATTTGATACAGAGAGATTGATCAGAAGTAGGCAGAGAGGCAGGCAGAGAGAGAAGGGGAAGCAGACTCCCTGCTGAGCAGAGAGCCTGATGTGGGGCTCGATCCCAGGACCCTGAGATTATGATCTGAGCCGAAAGCAGAGGCTTTAACCCACTGAGCCACCCAGGCGCCCCGAAAATTGATTTTTGTTAATAGGCTTCATACATTGACCATAGTTAGGAATAGGTGAATCTTTGGATAGCAATAATTAAGTAATGTATTGAATTTTATGCTATGATAACCTATCCTTAAAAATGTAACTGAAGTAACAGATTCAGAATCTAAAAGTTTCTTACTTCTTGATATGGTGGGCTCAGTCTAACAAGATGAAAATTTTCTGTAATTTGCTGAAGTTTTCATGTAATATTTGGTATGAAATAAAAGTACATATGCATTAATTATGAAGTACATAATGAATACAGTACATACACACACATATATATGCCTCCCAACCTGAGATCTAGAAAATTACTGTCCCTTTCTCCCTCCCAACTCCACCAGACATAAATTCTATTTTGAATTGTGTAAAGCAAAATGAAATTTAATAGATATAAATGTGAGACTTTTTTACTTGGTTCCAAAAAGTGAACTTCATAAGTGGGGGGGAGGGGAAAGCAGAAGTACTTTTGGAGAAACAAAAGACCTGTAGGTTTTAGCTAGTCAATTAGAATTGGCTTTGTAGGATAGCCACTAAGAAAAGCCAATTTGCTCTTAAATGTACGTTAACAGAAATTCTTATCTTGATATCTTGAAATGTGTTACCTGGACTAAGGAGTAGCAGTTGTAGTCTGTTGTATGTTGGTTAATCTATAGTTAGACTATCACACTCACAGTTCCCTCTCCCCACCCCAGCACTCAGATGAGCTCAAGGTGCCCCTGGGATGGGAAGAACAGAGGAAAAGGAGGATTGGAGTCACTGGCCAAACTGAATCCTGTCCTCTTCTCCCCATGCTGAGCCTGGTGTCAAATGTATCATGTGTAGGAAGAGTATAAAAAACCAGAAATGGGGGCGCCTGGGTGGCTCAGTGGGTTAAGGCCTCTGCCTTCAGCTCAGGTCATGGTCTCAGGGTCCTGGGATCGAGCCCCGCATCGGGCTCTCTGCTCAGCGGGGAGCCTGCTTCCCCCTCTCTCTCTGCCTGCCTCTCTGCCTACTTGTGATCTCTCTCTCTCTCTGTCAAATAAATAAATAAAATCTTTAAAAAAAAAAAAAAAAAAAAAAAAACCAGAAATGCATTCATGATAAAGAATTCACACTAACGACAAAACTTGAAAATATACATTGGAGGCCAGTCGCTTGGATGTGTCCTATGAAAGAAGAACCAAGAGAAGCTTTCAAGAATTTGCAAAGCTGTTAATCAGAAGTGGTTCTATTGGGCACAATTAGGCTCCGTAGAAGACAGTGATAGCTCAGTCATTCTCAGGTTACAGGACCCTTTGAAAATTTGAATGAATGCTGCATATCTCTCATAAAAGTAGACTACTATTTCAGAAGGTTTGCAGAGCCCAGACATCTTGGATATCAAGATAAGAATTCTTGCCTGATTGGCAAAACACCTCAAACAGACAAAATACAACTGATGAATTAGAACATTTTGCAGCATATATCACAGATAAGGATTTATCTCTAATACATAAAGAATGCTCTATTTAAAAAAAAAAAAAAAAAGATTTTAAGCCTCTGCCTTCCGCTCAGGTCATGATCTCAGGGTCCTGGGATCAAGGTCCACATCGGCTCTCTGCTCAGCAGGGAGTCTGCTTCCCCCTCCCTCTCTGCCTGCTTCTCTGCCTGCTTGTGATTTTTCTCTCTCTCCCTCTCTGTGTCAAACAAATAAATAAATAAGATATTATTTTATATGAGAGAGAGAGTGCACAAACAAGGGGAGGGGCAGAGGGAGAGGAATATGCAGGCTCCCCGCTGAACAGGCCCCCTCCGCCCCCCATGCAGGGCTCCATCCCAGGATCATGGGATCATGACCTGAGCCAGAAGCAGAGGCTTAATGACTCAGCCACCCAGGCACCCCATAAAGAACTCTCTTTTTTTTTAAGATTTTATTTTTAAGTTGAGGTTCGATCAAGAGTCGTATGCTCTACTGACCAAGCCAGCCAGGCACCCCACTAATATATAAAGAACTTTTAGATTGAGGAATGGAAAACCCAATAGAGAAATGAAGGAAAGACTTGAGTAGGTGATTAATTTGTGTGCGTGTGTGTGTGTGTTCATGTATATGTTCTTAAACACACGAGATGGTCAGCCTCAGTTATATAATTAGAGAAACGTAATTTTAAATGGTTGAAATACCACTTTTTACCTATTGGACTGGAGAAAATAAAAAATTATGGCAACATATCTGATTGGCAAGGCTGTGAGGAGAAGTGTTCTCACCAGCTGCTGGCGGGAATGCAAACTGATACAACCTTTCAGAAGAGGCATTTGGCTGCACCTAACCAGAAAGCATATACTCTGACCTGTTGACCTAGCACTCCCATTTCTAGGAATTTACCCTGAATATACACCCCCAAATTATAGAAATACACATACCCAAAGTTACTATTTGCAGCATTGCAAAATGTTGGAAGCAACCTAAATGTCCACATATAGGAGAAAGTTTGACTAAACCGTAGTATGTATGTGGTACATTGATACATGGAGCACTATGCACCTGTAATAAAGAATCGGGGAGGATCTCTATGTACTGATAGGGAGGGATTTCCAGGTGTGTCATGGCTCCCCAAGACCATCTCCAGGTTTCAGGATTCACTGGAGCTCACAGGACTCAGTACATAGTCATATTTGTAGCTAAGTTTAATTGTAACAAAGAATATAAAGCAATTAGCAAAGGGGAAGCATGGTGCAAAGTCCCGAAGATATCAGGTGGTAGCTTCCAAGAGTCCTCTCCCACTGCAGTCACACACACACACATATACACAGCCTTCTCCAGGAACAAACTGTGACAACACATATGAAATGTGATCTGCCACGGAAGCTTTTTAGAACCCAGGGTTTTTACTGGGGCTGGTCATGTGGGCATCCTCTGCCTGGCACATACCAAAATGCCAGACTTCCAGAAGGAAAACATGTGTTCAACATAAACCCCATTGTCATATGGGTGCACTGAGCCACTCTTACCATAAGGGAATGTTGGAAACTCTCCCAAAATCTAAGTTCCCAGAGCCAAGGCCACCCTTGCAAGCAAGCCTTTCTAAGGATGATAGGCCTGCTATGTTAACTCTCTTCTGCAAACTAAGATATACGGGTAAGTGAAAAGAGCAAAGGGCAATTAAACATCTGTATCCTCTCTTTCATTCAAGAAATAAGGAGAGATAAGTATATATAAGTATCTGCTCGTTTGTATAAAACACATGCATACAGCGTACACGTAGGAAGGGTAAAGCAGAAATGAATGGGTTTGGCTACTAAGAAGCCAGTGGGAGCAGGGTAGAGAGTGTGGGAATAGGATAGAAGGAACAAGAGGAGGTGACATGTCTCTGCATACATCTTTTTGTTTAGTTCTGAGTCCATTCTTGAAAAATACCTAATTAGACAACCAAGGTGTGAGGGGAACCCAGAATTGAATTAAAACAAATGACTCTTAATTGTATTACAAATGAATAATGAAACCACACTAAGGGAGGGGGGATGAAAAAGAAAAGTAACCCAAGTACCTTTGGGAAACAGTATTTTGACTAGACTTTTAAATCTAAATCCACTAAACCCAAAGCTTTTTTTTTTTTTTTTTTTTTTTTGAGTGTGAGAGAGCAAGCAGGCAGACATGGGGGCAGGGTGCACAGAGCTAGAGGGAGAAAGAATCTTAAGCAGGCTTCAGGCCCAGCACAGAGCCCAATACGGGGCTTAGTCTCCTGATCTGAGATCATGAACTGAGCCACCCAATTGCCCCAAATTTTAGTAATTTGTTTTTACAGGGGTGTAGCTTAGCAGTTCCTCAACTGCTGTATGTGTGTTCTGGGATTGAGCAAATAGGTAAATATTGTGGATAATGAGAATGAGCCAGGTTTCTCACTAACAAAATGAAATTACAGAAGGGGGTGGATTGAGGGCTAGAATGAACCCTGTGGCGTGGAACTAGAATTGGAGTTAACAGTATGAACTCCCAGTTTTTAATATATGTAGATAGATACAGAAATGTATACTATATGTGTGTGGGTATGTAAGGTGGGGTCTAGATAGAGTTTTTAATATATGCAGACAGATACAGAAATGTACTTATATGTGTGGGTATGTGAGGTGGGGTCTAGAGCAGTGACACCTCATAGCAATGAGCACCCAGTTCTTGGTTTCTAAGTAACATCTTCCAATTAAAGAAACCAAGACTTTTTGGGGAAATGTTTTGGCGGCTGGCAGAGGGGAAAATACAAGATGAGCTAAGAACAATTTATGGTTAATTGCTCAGAAATTTAGGAGACATAACAAAAGGACCCATGAGCCAACTTGAAAGAACTCCCAGTGGCTAAGACTGGGACAATTTGAGCTTAAATAATGATAATAATAAATTATAACCCAGAGAATAAAGCAGGTATCATGAGCCCATGTTGATATAAAATAATTGAATAAATAATTTGAAAAAAGAAAGCTCTTAAAGAAATCTCATTCATGAATATAAAAGGAATCATGATAAGTCTCTGTTTGACAACCATTACAGTAATAGTCATCTCAAGCAAGAATCCTCAATGGATTTTAGAACTGGAGGCTAAAAGTTTAAATGAGAAACAGGTATTTACATTGTCTCCAGATATACCCCATAAGATACTTAGTGATTTCATAGTAACAGAATCACTATAAGATGTACAAAGGAGAAAATAATCACAGTGGAGAAACCTGACAGACCCCACCTGAACCAAGTGTTGGAAGTTCACCTCCAGAGGAATGAGACCCCCCCACACCAAAGCCATGTAGCTCTTGAAAGGATCCACCAAGAACCAGCATCACTTCTGTGAGATTCCAGCTCCCAAAATGCATAACCAGAATCTACTGATGAAATATCAAATCCAAATCGAGGGACTTTCTTTTCAAATGTGTCAAAGTCACAAAGATGAATATCTGAAGAACTATCTCAGTTTAAGGGAGAGCTTAAGGAGACATGATGACTAAATGCATCATGAGAACCTGGACTGGATCCAGATCCTGAAAAAAGACTTGGGAAGCCATTAATAAGATGTGAGTAAATTCTATAGTTAATATTACATTAATATGTTTACTAATCTTAATAACTATATGGTGGTTATATGTAAGATAGTAGCATTAAGAAAACCTGGATGAAGACTACAGAAAAAGTTTTTGAACAATATTTGCAAACTTTTAAAATTTTTTTTACACATCTGAGAGAAATGACCTCCAAATCAATTGTTTAAAAACATTAAAAATGTTTAATATAATAATAGTAAAAGCAACCAAAAAAAAACCCTTCTTGTTTAAGGGAGACAGAATTTAAGTCAATAGGAAAGATACTTTTTCACATCTAGGCCAATTTAGAAATGGGTTGGGTTGTGTGGGGAAGTCACGTTTATGAAGAGGCTGAATGACTGAATGTCAGGAATATAGATAGCAGAAGGGGTTCTAGTTTGGACAGGCAACCTGAGAGCTGTTTTTTCCCATTCTGAGGTTCTGTGATTTATTTTCTATAGCCTGTAGCACATTCTAAAGTTCTTTTTCCTTCAACTGTTCCTCATCTTAAACCAGCAAAGAGACCCAGTTGGGCACTGCCTCAGATTTGCAGCACAGTGAATACTCAAAAAATTACCACTTACCCACTCCTCTCTGTTCTCTCTGGACCGAAATCCATCACAATAGGAAAAGTAGTGACGGCAGCCACCGAGGCTTCCAGGGCATGCATTATATGAATTCAATTACTTTAACAGAGTCCAGTTTGCTTGGTGAACTTCCCAGTTCAAGGAGAAGGACTGCACTCATTTTTATAATTAGAAGTTTCCACTTTCCTATATCATGGTTTCTGATAAAGCCTAAACTGGTTTTAATTCACTTGTTTAATTCATTGACTTGTTTAATCTCATCCAAAGTCATTATAGTTTTTTGTTATTGTTGTTAAAAGAAAAAAGCAAAGTATGTGTTAATTTATGAAGCAGTATATTTTTAAACGGTGTTAACTTTTTTTTTTTTGCTTTTTTTTTTGTGATGTACATCACATAAATTTACCATTTTAATCATTTGTGCATGTATAGTTTAGTGGCATTAAGCACATTCACTTGTATTTGTTGTATAACCATCAACACCATCCATCTCCAGAACTGTTTCATCTTCCCAAGCTGAAACTCTGTACCCATTAAATGCTAACTCCCCATTACACCCTCCCCTCAGCCCCTGGCTACCATCATCATTCTCCTTTCTGTCTATGAATCTGTCTACTCTAGGGACCTCATCTAAGTGGAATTATACGATCTTTGTCGTTATGTGACTGTGCTTAATATCTTTTAAAGATCCACTTAAAAAATTTAAAATAAATATTCTAACCATGAAATACTTCAATCGTTCAAATACTTCAGTCATGAGGAGGGAAACTGGCAAAAAATAATTCCTGCCTTACAATTGTGTCAAAAAGGCATAAAAGCTTACAACTAATAATTTGGTGCTTTGATCAGGAAACCACTCTGTTATTGAGGAGGAGAGAAGAAAGGCAAAAAGGAAGGAGAGGAAAATATCAGAACAGGCTCAGTGGCAGGGACAGCTGCAAGAGCCAGACTGAATGGTGAAAGGGAGAATTCAGTTCTGAGCTCAGTTGTAGGACAAAGGTCAACAACTCTGGTGCACAGCGAGGGTGTGGACAATGTTGGTGTTATTTAAGAATAAGATAGAGATGGGTATGTGATATTCTACGTAGATAATTTTAACATTGAAAACTCTTTATACAGTGTGTGCTTGGGTTTTTTCCCCCTTTGAACATATGCTTGTTCTTTGTTTTTCCTGGTGCTTAGATATAAGCTGTAGGGTGTTTAAGTTTTTATGTACTTTACTTTTTTTTTCCCTGTCATAGTAGTTGATGTGCCTGGGTTGAATGTGTTACAAAAGTTCCAGGATACAATACTTTATTTGTGTTCAACACAGACACAGAAAAACGTTCTGATCATCTATTATCTGTACACATGAGTCAATATACATTTTTGACAGATATTTGAAGCTCTCTGGATGGGGGACATCAAATAAGGATGCAAAATGGCTGTTGATCACTTGAACCATGTTATGCTGTTGGTGAAACTTGTTTTTTAATGGCATGTTCATCAGACCCAATCTTGTGCAATTTGTGTGACTTCACTTAAATGAGAGCCCATTGAACTAAATGCCCATTAAGCTTATTTATGTCTTACTTACCAGAGTCTGAGATCCTACACAAAATTTGTGGTTGAGTGTAGGAGCTTGCTATTTGCTTGAAAGGATATCTTGGTGGAAATAATTCACTTTTGGTGATTTAAAGGTGGAAAAAGTCTGAACTTCATGCTGATAGTAGTAAAGCTGGTGGCCATAACCTGTTCTCCAGGTCTACCAGGGCACTGTTGTCCCCATGGTGATGATTTGACCTGTGACATCTCATGTTGTTAAAAGTGACAGAAAATTGCCCTGAGCACCAGAGGCATTTTGCTGAGACTAAGATAGAACTTTCTCCTAATTATTACAACAGTTCTCAGATAATCATGGGGTGGGGAGGGATTATTATCAAATGCCTCTCCCAGCTAAGGTGATCAGTGCCTTATTTAAAGTCACCAGTTGTTTCCCTGAATTGAAATACGTGAAGGAAAATTCCTTTTTAAGCTCTGTAAGGATGATTTACAGTTACTTTTCAACAGCTGTTCCTTTCTAAATATGCAAGGGGCAGGAAACTGAAAGATCCACCTAGAGATACAAAAGTTTCTTTTATTTTCAGAGTGTTCTTCACTGTGAACATAATCATGGTTGTTTACACAAAGAGCAGGTGGTAGGAGGAATCTCATTTGCTCCATATTGTTGCCCTGTCATTGCACACTTCTGTATATAGACGTTCATTCCCATCTGAAGATGGGGTGGTCGCTGCCCTTTCTTACTCATCTGCCTCTGCCTCCAGCTCAGGAAGCTCAAGTTCAGAGGAGTTCAGTGGAGTCTGATTACAAGCGGGGCTCACAGCTCAGAGATAAATCAGGCCCTGAGGAGCTTGTAACTTACCCTGTGTAAAAAGCTGAAGAGCCTGATGTATATTCATTTCCTTCCTTGAGACATTTGTGTTGTTCTCCTACTCTACACTAGTCTCACAGGAATGAATCAGAGAATGGCATCCTTTTCAGGACATAGGACTTTTAATGGGAAATAAGATTACAAATGAACAGTAAGAATGGTTTTCAAGACCTTTCTAAAATCTGCCACAACTTTGAAGTATCAAAAGTTGATTTTGGGGACGCCTGGGTGGCTCAATTGTTTGAGCGGCTGCCTTTGGCCCAGGTCATGATCCCAGGGTCCTGGATCAAGTCCTGCATCAGGCTCCTTGCTCAGCGGGGAGCCTGCTTCTCTCTCTGCCTCTGCCTGCCACTCTGCCTGCTTCTGTTCTCTCTCTCTCTCTCTCTCTCTGACAAATAAATAAATAAATAAATTTTTAAAAAAATTTAACAAAAAAAGTTGATTTTGATTCCAAGCACTTGGCAGGGGCATGGTATATTGGATGTGCAAGCCAAAGAATGCTTGCTGTTGATTTGAAAATGAATTGGTACTGTTCTGTGGCAATTCTTATTATACAGCTATTCTTATACAGCTAATATCATATTATGAACATAGCAGTTATCTTACTTGATGGTGAGGGAAGGAACTATTTGAACTTTCATCTTGGAAGTTGATTCATTCAAAAACAGATTTTGCAGAATCTAGGTGGAAGAGAAAATGTTTAGGACTCTACCTCTCTGAAAGAATAGTTAGTCTATAAAATATTCTAGGAAAAGGAATTGATAAATTTCTGCAAGTGTTTATTATATGATTGGCTGACCTTGAGGGGGTTGGGAGAATGACAGGATCATTATGCTGCATGTACACTGCTTATAGGTGCGCAGTTCTGTTCTCTCATCCACACTTGATGCCCACACTTGGTAGAGTTCCTACCTGATATAGAGACTACTCACCACTGTGGTGGTGATAGTTGGGGGTAGAAGGGGTGTCTTACAACTGACCTCAGCCTCATACTCGGTTTTCTTTTCAACCCAGTCAATTTCTGATCATACTTGAGACCTCAAACTTTGGGGTCTTCTTAACTCAGAACCTTTTAAGAGAAGTCAGCAAGGCAGAGAGAGAAGGGAATCACCTACTCCTAGCTTCTGCTTTTCTCCTTCCCTATTACAAATCATGACTAACCAAGAAGAAGGGGACATGGCTGAAGCAGTTGGCTTGGCACTCCACCAGGGTATTTTGAGTCCTCCAGCTAAGAACTTTAGAGCAGCAGGTGGAGGAAAACTAAAATTCCAGGAGCCCCTCCAGGTGCAGGAGTCAGTATGGTTAGTTGTACAAGCTTGTTCTTAGTGCTATATAGCTTGTAGGTAGGAGTCCTGAGGTTGGAACAGAGCCCTGTCTAACGCCTCATCCCATAATCTTTTACTCCAGCATTCTGCTTTTTCCATAAAGTATTAACCTGAAAAAGTAATTCTAAATAGCATCTAATGTCACATCCCAAACACTGAGCCTGACAACTGGAATAGCAGGAGAAGTATCATTTTAGAGAAAGGATCAAATGTAACTACAAATAAACTTGTTTCTGTAGCTTCTTATTTTGAAATATTCTGAGACTTACAGAAAAGTTACACAAATTGTACAATGAATTCCCATATACCCTTCATGCAAATTCCTCATGTTAACATTTTACCACTTTTGCTTTTCTTTTTTCCTGAATAATTTGGGAGTATAGTTGCAGACATGATGCCTAAATATTTCAATGTGTATTTCCTAGCAAACAAAGACATTCTGATACATGACCACAGTACGTTGATCAAAATCAAGCAACTAACACTGATCTAAGTATTTTTACTTAATCTACAGACCATATTCAAACTTGGCCAACTGTTGCACTGATGTCTTTTGAAGCAAAAGAAAATGGTTTTTCTGGCCTAGGAAAAATCTAGAATCACTTGTGGCATTCAATTGGCATATCTCTTTAAACTCCTGTATTGTGTAACAGTTCCATAACCAACAACCCATAACCTTGACAACTTTTGAAGAATACAGGCCATTTATTTTGTAGAATTTCCCTCAATTTGGACTTGTCTGCTGTTTTCTCATGATTAGATTCTGATTATGCATTTTGGCAGCAGGAATCCCACAGAAGTGATATTGGTTCTTCTTGGTCCATCCTCTCAGGAGGCACATGGCTTTGGGGTGCTTCATTCCTGAGAGGTCAAGTCCATCACTTGGTTCAGGTGGGGTCTGCCAGCTTTCTCCACTGCAGTTACTATTTTCCCTTATGGAATTATTAGTGATCTTATGGAGAGATACTTTGAGACTATGTAAATGTTTGTTTTTTTTTAAGATTTTATTTATTTATTTGACAGAGAGAGAGCGATCACAACCAGGCAGAGAGGCAGGCAGAGAGACAGGGGGAAGCAGGCTCCCTGCCGAGCAGAGAGCCCGATGTGGGGCTCGATCCCAGGACCCTGAGATCATGACCTGAGCCGAAGGCAGAGGCTTTAACCCACTGAGCCACCCAGGCACCTAAATATTTGTTTCTTTTTTTTTTTTTTTTTTAAAGATTTTATTTATTTGACAGAGAAACACAGCGAGAGAGAGAATGGTAGAGGGAGAAGCAGGCCTCCTGCCGAGCAGGGAGCCCGATATGGGGCTCAATCCCAGGACCCTGGGATCATCACCCGAGCCGAAGGCAGACACCTAACGACTGAGCCACCCAGGCGCCCCTAAATATTTGTTTCTTATTCAAACTTTTAGCCACTAGTTTTAACATCGATTGATGGTTGTTGGTTGAGATCATTATTACTGTGATGGATACCCAGTGGTGATTTTCTAATTCCATGATTCCTTTTTTGGTTAAGTAAGAGCTTTCTCTTCTCCTTTGCAAATAAGTTCGGTCTGGCATCATGCTAGAAACTCATATTTCTTTGTCAAACACATTAGTGTTACCATAAATTATCTGGGAGATACTTGTTTTTTGTTTTTTTTTTAATTGTATTTATTTATTTGACAGAGAGAGATCACAAGTAGGCAGAGAGGCAGGCAGAGGGAGAGGGGGAAGCAGGCTCCCTGCTGAGCAGAGATCCCGATGCAGGGCTCAATCCCAGGACCCTGAGATCATGATCTGAGCCCAAGGCAGAGGCTTTAACCCACTGAGCCACCCAGGTGTCCCCCCCACTTTTTGGGGGGAGATACTTGTTTTTAAGTTCATGCTTTGCAAAAGTATTCCACACTAAGGAAATGAAAAAAATAGTCCTGCTTCATATATGATAGTCCATGCTCTCAATTCCAGTGATAATGTTTTATTTCTGCCTGTATTCACCTGTTCTTGCCACTGCTTTTATCTTCCCTCACCAAGTTCTGTTTCCACCACTGAACTTTGCTTAGAGTCCAAATGGCTTTTGCTAGCTTTGAGTTTGTTTGAAGTGCTATAAAAATTATCAAAAGTTATGGTAATGATACCACCATCTGTGGATTTAGATGCGTACCATGTCAGTATCTTGCACTTACCAATTAAATTAGTATGAAGAAAAACCTTAAATCTTAGGACTGGGTAAAAGAGGTTAACTCAGAAGGAGAGCTTAGCATAAGCAGTGATCTTCGTTCTTTCCTTGTCTCCTAGCTGGTAAACCTTCCCTCATGGGGCTTGAAGCCATTTGCTGCCATGACATGCGCATTCTGAACCCTTCCATTTTTCTGAATTTCTTCTGTAGGAGAAAACTAGTTGTCATTGATGGTGTTCTCCTTTGAATGCTCTCCCTCCATGAAGGGAGATGAAAAGAAAAAATAGCCCTTCTAAGAAGTTTGGAAAGAAAATGCATATATGATCTCTAGAATGGTTGAGGATTGAGATACATCCAGTTTGGATGTAAATGGATGAAATTAAGGTTATGGTGCAGCAATGTGTTTCTTGATTCAGAAGGTATTTAATAGAATTAGCATTTTAAGCCTCTGTTATTGTCCAGACCTCAGGAAACTTGGCTTTTCAAGTTCAAATTCTAGAGAAGAGCAGTTTTTATTGATTTTATTTCTTTAAATTTGAGGTTACCTTCAGTTGCCAATCTTTGTGACTGCTAGCAAATTCCCGGGAGTCATGAAGAAGTTTCTCAGACGGTAATTTGCATTCATGAGTTCAGGTATCTCTGAAACCTCCCTGACCATTGAATTTTCTTCCTTCAGGAAGACCTCTTGATGCAGTCAAGCAAAGAACATTTATGCACAGGCCTCCCTGAAGACTGTCTGAGGAGCAAAGGTATTTATTTTTCTCCAGTCTTTTCCTTTTTCCACTTATTACACACACTGTTTTAGTTCACAGTTTCTATTTTGCTTGGGAATGCAAGGCCCTGCCTTGTGAGATGGACTTAACCGTAGAAATTCTTGATCTTGTTCATTGACATACTTGAAGACACCTAATATTATTTAGCAATGCCTTAGGTTTTCTTGTGGTTTTTTGTTTTAATTTTTTAAACTTTTTTTGATAATATTTTTTATTTATTTATGGCAGAGAGAGGGAACACAAGCACAGGAGAGTAGGAGAGGGAGAAGCAGGATCCCCGCTGAGCAGGGAGCCCAATATGGGGCTCGATTCCAGGACACTCCGCTGGGATCATGACCCAAGCCGAAGGCAGATGCCTAATGACTGAGCCACCCAGGCGCCCCTTTTTTTTTTTTAACTTTTTAAAAAAATATTTTATTTATTTATTGGAGAGAGAGAAGAGAGCATGCAAACAGGCATGGGGAGGGGAAGGGACAGAAGGCAAAGCAGACTCCCTGCTGAACAGGGAGCCCAATGTGGGACTGGATTCTGGGACCCTGGGATCATGACCTGAACTGAAGGCAGACACTTAACCGACCAAGCCACCCAGGCACCCATCTTTTGTTTTTGTTTTTAAATAAACTCTAAACCCAGTGTGGGGCTTGAACTCATGACCGTGATTAAGAGTCACATATTCTTCCAACTGAGCCAGCCAGCCACCCCAAGCAGAGCCTTAGTTTTGACAATAGTTTGCTTCCCTCTTTTATGTAATGAATCCCTATTGATGTGAAATCTTTGATTTTATAAAACTAAACTGCCTGTTCGGAAAGGTTAACATGAATGGGGAAGAATTGATCCAGTCCAGTTCAGCATTGTGGACTGCATCCCATTCTTGTTCCCCTGGGCAGAGATGGGAGAAAGTGTTCACTCCAGGTCACCTTGAGAACCGTCAAAGCATTTTCATTTCCATTACTTTGTTTTGCTCCTCGAAACAATGAATAGATAGAGGCATCTGAGATACCATCTTTAGATTGATTGATTGAAGAGGAAGCTGAGACCCAAAGAGAGTGCTGAGCCAAGATTTTCTCCCCAGGCTGAAAATAATCTTAGGTGACTTTACACAGGACTATGTGTATGTATTATGCAATTAAAGTTAAAAATACAGAGTAATCAAAACCACAAAAAAAGGAAAATACAGCAAGTGTGTTTAATTATATGAACGTTTTGTTACTGTGATAAAACATCAGATTTGACTCTCTGCTTCTTGGCAGCCCAGACAGAAAAGGAAGCACAAATTGTCCTTATGAGAAAGGGCATTTTTTCCAGTTTATCACCCTGCTTCCTGCTTCTGGAGATTTCCTCTGTGGCTCAAAGGCTTGGCTGTCCAGTATAGATTAAAACCCTGAAGATGAGAAATGTCCTTTTGTACATGTCTCTCCCAGTTCCTAGGGCCTTACTTAGGACCATTTTAGCCACTACCACCACCACCACCCCCCACCCCAAATATCTTTTCAGGAGGGCTCCAGTATTGTGATACTGAGTCTTTGGTATATTCAGTATATTTTTACCCACATCTTAGCACAAGTTTAGTGTCTGTTTATTGAACTGCACTTTCATTTAACAACTGAACTGACCTTTAAACAGAATTAGGGGGTGCCTGATTGGCTGATTTGGTAGAGCACACCGCTCTTGGTCTTGGGGTCTTGAGTTTGAGCCCCATCTTGGGCATAGAGATTACTTAATAAAGAAAAAGAAGGGGCCCCTGGGTGGCTCAGTGGGTTAAAGCCTCTGCCTTCGGCTCAGGTCATGATCTCAGGGTCCTGGGATCAAGCCCCGCATCGGGCTCTCTGCTCAGTGGGGAGCCTGCTGACCCCTCTCTCTGCCTGCCTCTCTACCTACTTGTGATCTCTCTCTCTCTGTCAAATAAATAAAAATAAAATCTTAAAAAAAAAAAAAGTGTGGCTTATAAAAAAAATAAAAATTAAAAAAAAATAAAGAAAAATTTTAAAAAACCCAGAAAACAAAAAAACAGGTACCTGGCTGACTCAGTCAGTAGAGTAAGTAACTCTTGATCTTGGGGTTATAGGTTCGAGTCCCACGTTGGGTGTAGAGATTACTTAAAAAAATAAAAATCTTGAAAAAAAAATAAAAACAAACAAAAACAAGAGGATCAGTTCTTTTCTTTTTTTTTTTTTTTTAAAGATTTTATTTATTTGACAGAGAGAAACACAGCGAGAGAGGGAACACAAGCAGAGGGAGTGGTAGCGGGAGAAGCAGGCTCTCTGCTGAGCAAGGAGCCCGATGCGGGGCTTGATCCCAGAACCCTGGGATCATGACCTGGGCCGAAGGCAGACACTTAACGACTGAGCCACCCAGGCGCC
>CM053616.1:366383-439369 GCA_028646535.1 Procyon lotor
ATAATTACCAGCTCATGACTAGTCTTGTAGGGAAGCAGTTACTGTAAGTAATTCAGTTCAAAACTAATATTCAATGTATACGTTTATCTTTTTTTTTTTTTTTAAAGATTTTATTTATTTATTTGACAGAGAGGAGAGAGATCACAAGTAGGCAGAGAGGCAGGCAGAGAGAGGGGGGGGAAGCAGGTCTCTACCGAGCAGAGAGCCTGATGCGGGGCTTGATCCCAGGACCCTGAGATCATGACCTGAGCCGAAGGCAGAGGCTTAACCACTGAGCCACCCAGGCGCCCCCGTTTATCTTTTACATAGGTTTTGTGTAAAACTGTTCTTTTTCAGAAAGGTAATTTATTTATGACTTAGTATTATTCAAGTAATAAGAAGATGGTCATTGAATAATATAAAATGTTGTATTGTGGGTCTGCTTTATTAATGTTTTAGAAATGAAGCTTCTTAAGACTCTGGGTTACATGTATGTCTCCATATTCAATTGTCCAGCTAAGTAAGTACATTTAAATAAGTAACACTTAGAGAAAGGCAGTTGATCAAAATTAGCCAAGTACACTTTTGGCCCTGTGTCATATTTTGCATAAAAGAACAAAACCAGTGGTAGAGTGTACTAACTTTGTAATTCCCTTTTTGAGTTGGGTCTTTTTGTTGCTGCTGGTCACATGATAAATTTATGAAAGTGTAGCACATTCTTTTTTATGATTGCATACTGATTTGGATTTATTTCTCTTGTGCAGAAGGAAATGTAAAAATTACAACTGGAACTCTGCTAAAATCTACTGAAGTACAAGGTATGAAGGTCAATGGGACTAAGACGGATTATAATGAAGGACACAAGAATGGCAATGTGAGTAAAGGTCTCTCAGCTGGGTGCAGCGAATACCCAGAAATAGACAAAACCATGACCAGTGGTAAGGTTTCAGAAACCAGCACATTAGTTTCCCTAGAGCCTTTAACCTTTGTGGACCCTGGATTAACAGAAGCAACTTCTAAAGAAAAAGAATGTGAAGAATTAAAAACTTGTCATTCTTGGTTGTCATTGTTACCAGGGAGCAGTGCCATTTCCAAAGTGGACAATGGGAAGGAAGAAGTGTGTAAGTTAAACCTTGTCTGTGAAGCAGATGACAATCACCAACAGATTCTCAGCCACCATAATGAAAAACACAGTTCTACCCATGGCAGTCCCAAAGCCACAAGAAATGTAGTTGTTGTAGAACCCTTAGGAGAAAACTCTGGCATTTCCTATTTCTTATCAAGTTTGTCTGGTCCAGAATCCAGAACACCATCCTTAGAAACATGTGATTTTGAAGGTGATGGCTTGCCAAAGGGATCTGCTGAAAAGACAGACAGTTCCTATTTTGATGGGGGCAATCAAAGCAAGAACGTGGCTACTAGAGAAGAAAATGAACAGTTTTTGAACCCCAGGAGTGAGACAGAGGAACTCTTTCTTGTTAATCCCAGGCAACCAGAAGAGAATGCCAATGGTCATTGTCCTGGTGAAAAAGAGACTGTTGCCTCCCCCAAAGAGAATACCTCTGGTAACTCTTGTGTTCAAAGCAGTATCCAGACAGACAGCCCTAGTTCTTCAGTGCCCAGTTCTTTCACTGAAGCCACAGAAGTAATGTTAAAAAAAAATGATCTGAAAATCACTCTAGACATTCAAGGTAGCTTGACAAACCATGAGGACCATAGAGAAACTTTTACTGATATGAGCCATTCAGGCAAACACTCTGAAGAAAGCAGCTTTTCCTCCTTAATGCAGATTGAAGAGCCAGAAAAGACAACCACTATAGAGCCCAGTACAGTAACTGAAAAGATTTACAATAAAGACTCTAACTCATTCTGCTCCCAGAGAAATCTGGAAGGCGACACCCAGTTAAGTGAAGCATCATATAATGAATTTCTGATTGAAAGAAAATCCCTTGTGAGATTAATGCATGAGGACCAGATAAGTCCTACAAATGAGGTGTCAAAACCCAAGAAAGATATTGCTCAGTTACCACCATCCCTAGAATTTGATTACAAACCCGAGTCAAAACAAGCTATACAGACTACACAGAACGATAGTTCACATTTAAATGAACAGAAGATTGCCTGTGAGATGAATGAACTTCCTTGTACCAATGAACTGGTTGTAGACAAAATAGAAAGCGAATGTGTTTTAAATCAAGTGCCCCTTAATTCTCAAGACCACGCGAAGTTGCCAGCTCACAAAGAGATGCCTTTAGCAACAAGCGAGGATTCCCAACAGAGCCATCACCCTCCATTAGAGGATGGAGCAGATGTCATTGCTGATACCCAAACCATTCCCATGAAGACAAAAATGAAAGACATCTCTCCATTAGGTGACAAAACCTGTGGTGCCTCTTCAAACAACCCCACCTTAAACATCAAACCAGGAAGCCTAGAAAGAAAAAACGAAGTGACTGATTCTGGAATAGTCGATCTATATTCCAGACTTCCTTCAAGGAGGAAAGAAGCAGCAGGCTTGCCTCAAGAGGTCTCTGTTATGGAATATCAAAGTGTTCAATCTCAGGATCTCTCTAGCTGTCCTTGTGTAAATGCACAAGAAAAGAGCATATGTTCTGCTTATGCTGCTTTTGAGTCCAGCAGAATCATCCCAAAAGTTGAAAACTCTTTGATGACCAAGTGTGAAGATACATTTCAGCACAGCAGTCACCACTCCCAAGGAAGAGAAGCCTCCACAGAAAGTAGCACCCACAAAGTGAGTTATACTTCAGAGGGAAGTGAACTTTCTGGGGAAGAAACGAAAGGAGATAAGATGAGAAACAAAATGGCAGCAGGTGTGTTAAATAGTGAAGCTTCAGACAATACCATTCCCACCACCAGTCACACCCAGCCCAGTGAGGAATGGCTGGAAGGAAAGGAACAGGATATGCCTAAAGAGACTGTGTTTTGCAAGTATAACATCTCTGACTGTGCCACACCGGAACTAAACATATCTGCAACCATTCCAAGCCCTGAAAAATTGTTGGACCGGTCTCTTACTATTATGTTCTCCAGTTTCAAAAACAGGAGCCAGGCGGTTGAAACTCTTGACCAGAAAGTAGATGAAGTCCTTGACTGCCAATGTAACCAAAACAGACCAGATGAATGCAGAAATGAAGATAAACCAGCTAAGGAGACACTAGATGGTGGTGAGAGCGAGACTGTCACAGCACGTAACAGAGACATAAGCCATAACCAAAAGGATCTGCTAGTTGGTTCGGCCAGTAACAACCCAGTGTTCGGTGGTAGTTCAAAGAAAGACGATTTGAAAGGAGACTCTGAATGTATTTCTGGTAGTGAGGAGTCCACAGATGACATGATAGACATCATCTACACAAACCGTAGTAATAAGTCTACAAAAGGCATGTTAGACTTCAGAGCATCTAGTACCCTTGACGGTGGTGCGGGGCAAGATAGACTGATGTTACAGGAAACCTTGGTGAGTACTCTGTCTCAGAGAGGAGAACTGAATGCTGCAGTTACAGGAATGATTGGCCAGGACTCAGATTTCCCAGATGCTACTTCCTCTACAGGGGAGCCTCCAGAAATTAAAAAATCATATGAAGAGAAAGTAAGCAGATCATTAAAAGATTGTGAAATGGAAGTTTGTCCAGACTCTTGTGCCCCTGAGATAGAGTCTATTGCAGATCATGAACCAAATATAAGAACATTGGATACAGTAAATGTGTCCTTAAATTATATTCATCATGAAAAGCAAGTTAAAGAAACATCCCTTATAGAAACACAAGGAATGATTGAAGGATCAAGACTGGAAATAAATTCTGAGTTTGACAAGGACAATACCTTTGGAATTTCCTTGAAAGAGTTGCTGTCTTCTGGATGCCCAGATGAGAACCCTGTTCCTATAGGGAGCCTGAAATCCATTGAGATAATGCCTTCATATCTGTCTTCTCACAAAAATTCAAAAAGTAATGTTAATAGTGAAGAAACTGACCCGGAAAATCTTTTTAAACCAAAAGATGGTGAAATGCTCTGTGAAAACATGGAGCACCACACAGTCCTGCTTGAGACGAAGGAAGGAGCACCAAGGGATGGGGGTAATTCTAGTGAAGGAGTCAGAATAGACATTGGTGTGCAAAATTTGCCTTTGACAATGGAAACAGAGACTAAACCGAGAGAAAAAAATGGAGAACATCAGAGGGGACCCGTGGATCACTTAACTGTCAGGGAAGAGTCTGAGGAGATGATTACCAGAGAGGTTTCTCAGACCCACTCTAAGTCCCAGAGGATGCTTGGTGATGTTGAAGGGCAGCAAAGACAGAGGGCTTTGGACTACATGTTGCAGAATGAAGAGGAATATATACAACAAAAAGAAGCACACACGATATTGGAACAATGCATATCACCTAACATGTTATCAGGTGAGTTGCAAGATAAGAACCTAGCTAAGGATTACAAAGGTGGGGCCACCATGATGAAGGAAATCACCCTAGCAAAGCTGGCCCAGGGTAGCAGTGCTACACAGTTCCAAAAGTTAGAAGATCCAAAGGAGGAAAGCTTGTGTCATCCATTGAAAAGGACCATGAAGTCATGCACAGGTCCTTGCCTTTATGGTGCCCCTCAGAAAGCACAAGACCCCGATTCTGCTGGGTGTGATGAAATACACGGTGCCTTTGGGAACACTGCACATCAGAAAAGAGTACTTCCCTTAAAGAAGCAGCCCCATCGAACATGTAAGAAAGTTTTTTGTCAGGAGCAAGTCAACATGGGGAAAAAAATAAGTAAAATCAGAAGTTCTGCCTTTTTCAAGAGTTCCTCTGAAACCGTCCCCACAAAAGCACACAGATTTCTCAGTTCATGTGCTGTGCCTGCACCCGCACAATTGGAACCCGAAAGAGAACCAACCAGGAGCTTAACAAGCCACATACCAAAGCAGAAGGCAATTCCATGCCATCCCTTGAGGAGCCTGAATGTTAGGAAGCCTACCAAAGAATCAGCCTTACTTAGCAAGCTGTCCATTCTTGCCTCCAAACTGGTCCCAGCCACAAAGATCCAGAAACTAAGATATCGGCGGTGTTCTTCTGAACTTGTTCCAGTGGCTAAAAGCTACAAGCGGCTCAGATATAAAAGGCTTCTGGATGGATTTTCATATAATACAATGCAGTTGAATCCCTATTTAGTAGCTAGTGGATGGGATAAGAGACCTAATAGTAAGCCCTTGACACTTTATTCACTTGAATCCATCAAAATGAGCTTCATAGATTTGAGCAACAATGTGCCATCACTGCTGTTTGGTTCGGAAGTTTTCCCGGTATCTTTTCACATGAAATCGGGCTCTGAGTGCATGACCGAGTCCCCACGGACTTTTCCTGAGCACTGTGCTCCAGCCAGGCTCGCCTTAGGAGAGGCCCCCAGGTGCCTGTCTCAACCTCCCAAGTGGACCTTTTCTTTCTTCTTGTCCCACAGTTGTCCTGGGATGGCCACATTCAGGGAAGACACTGGCCTCCATGGTCAGGCATGTGCCCAGGCTCCTTCACAGTCTCCAGGTCCTCTCCAAGACTATGGAGGCACTGCCATAGTCCAGACCAGAGCAGGCTGCTCTGTCCTTGGCCTTCACACACTTCTAGCACTTTGTTCTCCTGGATGTTACCGAATCTGGACAAAAAAACGGAGCTTCTCTAGTCACATGCCTACCATGCAGAGGCTCTTCATGACCCAGTTTACACAGGGCTTAAAAGGGTTAAGATCTCCAGCCTCCATAGCAGACAAGGTCTTCTGTTCTCTTCCCTACTCGGTGGGCCGAGTGTTATCCATTTGGAGCCAGCATGGGCCTTCTGCCTGCCCCTTCGAAATCTCTACTCTTCATTCCACTCACAGCAAGCGGCAGCCAACTCTGAGCACCACAAGCAGGTAAAATCCATGTTTGCTTTTCAACCTCTGGGGAAAGTTGAGGTCTGAAAATGCAAGGCTATGTAGAGTTTTTGTGTCTGCATTTTCTGTTTACCTTGACAAATCTCTGCTGAGAAAACGTAGCTGTTAGTCTTAAGTATTTTTACTTTTCTATGTTCTGTCCATGTCATTCAAAAACCATCAGATCTTTTGAATCTCTTCTTTTCTATCCATGCCCCTGCCTTGCAAAGAACAAACACTGTTAAAGGTCAAAGACCTAAAAATAGTGACAAACAGTGGCTACTAACTATATCTTATTGACAAAATATTATTCAGTCAGCAGCTGATTTGGTGTTTGATGTATAAAGGATACAGAATAAGTACTTTTTTTTAAGTTGTTATTTATTTATTTGACAGAGAGCACAGCATGGGGAGCGGCAGGCAGAGGGAGAGGGAGAAGCAGGCTTTCCACTGAGCAGAGAGCCCAATGCAGGGCTTAGTCCCAAGACTCTGGGATCATGAACTGAGCTGAAGGCAGACACTTAACCAACTGAGCCACCCAGGCGCCCTCAGAATAAGTACTTCTTAAGTAAATAAACTAATTATGTAGGCATCACCAAATCTAGTTCATGAGCAGAGTTCTGGAGCAGAGAGAACACTTTTCTTTTGGGGGCCTGGGTGGCTCAGTGGGTTAAGCCTCTGCCTTCAGCTCGGGTCATGATCTCAGTGTCCAAGATTTCATTTATTTATTCGAGAGAAAAAGCAATAGCAAAAGAGAGAGCACAAGCAGGAGGAGAGCAGACGGAGAGAGAGAAGTAGACTTCCCACTGAGCAAGAAGCCCAACATGGGGCCCGATCCCAGGACCCTGAGATCATGACCTGAACCAAAGGCAGACTCTTAACTGACTAAGCCACCCAGGCACCCCTGACTCAGATTGTTTTAAATGATAGTGTACTCCTTTTGTTTTGTCTGGTTTGTCAGTATGCCTCTATGATCTCATAACCACGCTTTGCTCAGTGTCTGACACGTAGCTTTATTTATTTTTGACACACAGCTTTAAATTGTACCTTCTCTACGCTGTGTTCATGCCTGAGGTTCAAATGCAGGCCAGTTCTTTGTTGCACCCTGTGAAGATGTGTGGCCTTTGGCCTTTTTTCTTCATCCAGAACTCTTACCCTCTCCTGACTTTTCTTTTTCCTCGTGTGGGATATTTTTCTCTCCCTCCCTTCCTATGTCTAGCATTTTACTTTGTTTTATTTATTTTAATTTAATTCAAGTGTAATGTGGGGGTGGGGGCTATTTGTAGGAACTTTTTCTTCTTTTTGGTTCTGGAAGCGCCTTAACATCATATGCCTTGACTTTAAGTTTAGAAGTCTGCTGTTTTTCTAAACACACTTAGAAATATTAGGCATGATAAATTGGGTAACCCAAGAAAGCAGAACTTAACAAACGTTAAATTAATTTATGTTTCCATAGGATTTTTTTTTTTTTTTAATTTATTTGACAGAGAAAGAGCAAGTGCACAAGGGGAGGACAGCAAGGAGAGGGAATAGCAGGCTCCTGCTGAGCATGGAGACCAATGTGGGCCTTGATCCCTGGACCAAGGGGATCATGACCCAAGCCAAAGGCACACACTCAACCAACTGAGCCACCCAGGCACCCCATAGGATTTTTTTTTTTTTTTAAGATTTTATGTATTTATTTGACAGAGAAGAGAGAGTTTGTAAGTAGGCAGAGAGACAGGCAGAGGCAGAGGGAGAAGCAGGCTCCCCGCTGAGCAGAGAGCCCGATGTGGGGCTCAATCCCAGGACCCTGAGATCATGACCTGAGCTGAAGGCAGAGGCTTTAACCCACTGAGCCACCCAGGCGCCCCGGATTTTTTTTTTTTTTTAAGTTTTATTTATTTAACCTACATCCAGTGTGGGGTTTAAACTCACGACCCTAAGATCAAGAGCTGCCTCCTCTTCTGACTGAGGCAGCTAGGCACTCCCATAAGATTTTCTTATTTGAACCTTCAGCACTCAGTAATATAGGTTGAACGGGCCTCTTTTTTGCTGTTTTTTATAGATGATGATCTTGAGGCACATGGTTTTTTTCTAACACAGATCAGGTTAGTGTTTCAGCTGAATTAGACCTAGACGCATGGTCTCCTGATTTCTGATTTGGTCCCCTCCTTTTCCAGTATACACCCTGCCTCTTTCCTTTTATCAGTATCTGTCAGGGAATCGTGAATTAGTGCTAAACCTTCTAAAAATCTGAATTATCTTTATTTTCTAGACATTGAGCAAATCTGCTTCTGAGAAAAGATGGATTGTTTTATGGTCATATAAACACCTCATTAATTAAACCTGTACTGTGTTCCAAATTCAGTAGAAACTGATACAAGTTTTACTTTGAGAGGCACAAAAAGCTCTCCACCATCACATATTGATGTATCTATAAGTGATGACTACTTCATCACTTCATAAGTGATGAATACTTCACCATTATTCCATCTGTAAAAATAAAAGCTTAATTACAAAGGAACTAACCTTGTTAATGGTCTTCTTCTACATAACCATGTTTTCTGTGGAACTTGGCTTTAAAGAAAATGAAGTTTCTTCATAGTCTTCTCTAAGGATATAGAAATTAGATTTTATTTTAATGGCATTGATAAAGAGACTAATAATACAAGATTTTTTTATCTGTGAATTATTTTTTGAAATCTTTTAAGATATATATTCAACAACAGAAGATATAAGACTCAAAGCCATTCTTCTTCCCATCCATTTTCTTACTGTCCTCTCCTTATTCCTCTCTCTACCTTCTTTCCATATAAGTTAGAAAATATCTTCCTGTCAGCCTGCCTCCATTTCAGTGGTGGGCACATAAATGTGATTCTCATGACTGGGGGCGGTTTTTCTTCTTTCCGAGTGACTGACATTTCTTATCTTCCTGGGGCCTAATCGCATATCACGTGCCATCAGTGGCATCAAAACCTCTGAGTACCACAGTGGCATCAAAACTTCCCTGTTGTTCCACTGCCCTAACCTGTTGCTTTTGTACTTTTGCTTCACTTCAGCCCCACCATGTTACCATATGTGCCTCTTCCAGGCATGGAAGCTACTTATAACACCAGTGGCAGTCAGATGAGGTAAGCCTCCAGCAGTACCTGGTACATAAAGGCTGGCAGTACACCAGCAGAATGCGCGCGCGTGTGTGTGTTTGTGTGAGTGTGTGTGTGTGCATGTGTGGGAGACTGAGGAAGAAGTGAATGTACAAGTGAACACAGCACCTGAGAGGACGCGGCGTGCTGGCAGATGGTATATGTCGGGCAGAGCATGATGTTTTCCTTCCAAACCTGATCTGAGATTCAGATGTCTTTTATCCTAAGTAGTAACTAAGGATGTGTAATCAGTACCATTTACTGAAAAAAAGTAAAAAACCGTTAGCTCATTGTACCACAAATTCCCTGTCAAGCTGTCTTGGGATAGAGCCATCTTCATTGCCTTGATGAGATTGACCTTATCTGAGCACAGTTCATTTGTTCAGTTCACTAAATGCCTTTTTCCTCCAAAAAGTCTGTTCTTTTTTTACATTTTACCTTATAAAACTGCTCTACACCAATGAAACGGATTGGCCACATCCTTATAATTTTTTCAAATATATAGACACAGGCTGTGTCCAGAAATAACTAGAGAACAGGTTGGCTAGAAACGTCATTGCTGGAAAAAGGGAAGATCTTCAACCTTAGTCTGATGTTAAGAAGTTGAATGTGCCAAGGTAGAAAGCGAACCCGTCTCATATTTTCCTTCTGTTTTTCTTTCCATGGTGCTAGACTAGAGCCTCCATTCCCTGCCTTGGTACCAAAGTCTTGCTTGGTAACAGACTCAGCTGTCAGCAAGCTCCTGCTTTCAGCCTCCGAGTTCCAGGTTCCTGAATTTGATGAGCTGGATAGTGTGGCAGCGGCATGCTCCCATCCACAGAGCAGCCCTCCAGAAGAGAAGGAGGTAAATGTAAAGAGCTGATAGAGTTGTGGGCAGTATTGGAAGTGTCCATTGAGGACTGCAGATCACATGATGGGTACACAGGCCCCTGGGTGTCTTTGCTTATCACTGTTAACTTCAGCTGAGTGCTGGAGATTACCAAGGCAGGGGTTTTTCTGCTTGGCCACTGAAAGCTACTCCAGATCTCTTAACCTGCATTATTTTCCAGGTCCCTTTTTCTTGATGATATCATTTAACAGTATTTAGAATATTGGACCAAAGAGCTGCTTCGTGCATTCAAAGATGAGTGAACAATGGTATTCTTCAATTTTGCAATCTCTCTCTGTCTCCAACAGTTAACAGGCTTTCATATTGCTAATCTCAATATCTGAGCTGAATGTACGGATTCTCTTCTAATAATATAAAGGGAGTGGTTGCTGAAAACACTGTCAGCAGGAGTAAGTAGAGCTTTGTCATAAACTATGAGTTAGAGTCATCTATAAACTGAGGAAGCAAAATCTTAGAGTTTCAAGAAAAAGGACTTTATGTATTTAAAATGTCATAACTTGATTGTCTTTCTTCTTGATCTTTAAAAATAGGCTGAGCCAGAGAAGAGACCAAAGAAAGTCTCACAGATTCGTATCCGGAAAACCATTCCTAAGCCAGACCCTAATCTTACCCCGATGGGCCTTCCTCGACCCAAAAGGTGAGCTCCTTCTCTAATACACATGGGTTCACTTTTTTGGAAAATTGTTTGATAGAATATAATGACCTTTTAAATGGTCATACACTCTGAGCTATTTATTATCTTCTAGGAATTTATCCAAAACAATCGGTAATGTGACCAAAGATTTATGTGCCAGGGATATTGTTCTTCATTCTTAATCATTTTTATCAAGCTCACTATGCCAGATATTATCTTGTCCCTTTATGTACATAGTCTGTCCCCAAATGGTGCTGAGAGGTCAGCGCAATTGTCACTCCCAGGTTTAGGTGAGGATGCCAAGGCTCTGTAGTTAAGACACCTGTGTTAGGCCATAGTGTCAGTCATGGCTCAGGTGGCTTCTCTCTCACACAGTTTTTACCTGAAACCACAGCCCAAGCTCACAACATTCTGGTGCAAAATTGACAAGGGACCTAATGTCATGAGAGAAAGAAGTTTAAATTTCTTTTTTCTTTTCTTTTTTTTTTAAGAAAATTCTAGACCCATGCTATGGTCTATATCACAGCCTTTAAAAACTTAGTTTCTAGAGATTTTTTTTTTTATGACAGAGATAATTGCTAACCCTAAAACGAGAAGTGGAAAGAAAAAAACAGATTACCAAATTATGTATTTGGTGTACTGTACATTACACAGACACACTATGAAAATAACATTTTATAAAAGATCTCCAGAGTACATTTTCTTTGGATTTCACTCCTTCATTTCTCACTAGCAAGTAGAAGCCTAACAGTAGTCCCTAAAGTAACTCCAGGGTAAGTTATTGAACCTTCTTGAGAATTCCCAACACTTAAGATTGTTGTACAGTCCAATTGAGGAAAACTGTGTACTATACCTATTACATTGCTTCACACGACACAAATGCAATAATTATTACTATGATCATAATTGACATAATACTTTTCCCACATGGTTTTTGTCTTAATATATTTTTATCTTACAATTCTTTTTTTTTTTATTGATCATCCTACCATATGTCTTTATAACAGAAATATCAGAAATATTTCAGATATCCTAGGTTGAATAGTACTTATTACGAGAATGAAATAGGATTCAGAATCAGATATATTCTATATTGCATTTATATATAAGCTTTTTTTGTTATAAATAAAATTTTTATAATAAACATTACCATATAATATGTAAATCATATATAATAAAATGTTTACATATATAAACTATAAATACAATATTATAAGTAAAATGTATATAAATTATATTTATATATAGATATAAGTTCTCTTATTATAAATAAGTAGTTGGGAGTGGAGAGTTTTAATATAGTAACAACATTCAGTCCTTTAAACTACTTTCAAGTAATATGCCAAAAAATCACAAAGTGATCTATCATCAAATTATATTTAATGATTTATCACCTAATTTTTTTGAAAGCAAAAGATTGACAAGTGCAACTCATATAGGTTCTGTTACCAGGCATTGAAGCAGTGAGTATTTCATTGTATGAGCAACACACCAAAAAGATCTAACCAGTAAGTGTCAAATGCCCAATAATTTGTATGCTGGTCTTTCACTTAGACACATGAACCCCCCAAGTTTATTTAAGTCAATTTAGTGAAAGAGGTTGAAAAAATAAGATTTTTAACAAATCTTAGTCTAAAATATCTTTTGATAAAATGCTTTTATTCACATCCTCTTTTGTCAAAAAACCTTGAAGTTACAGATTTAGTGCGGTAAATGAATGGAAAAGCCTTGACGTATAACTTTTTTTTTTTTTAAGATTTTATTTATTTGACAGCGAGAAACACAGCAAGAGAGGAAACACAAGCAGAGGGAATGGTAGCAGGAGAAGCAGGCTTCTTGCTGAGCAGGGAGCCCGATGTGGGGCTCGATCCCAGGACCCTGGGATCATGACCTGAGCCGAAGGCAGATGCTCAACGACTGAGCCACCTAGGCGCCCCCGTATAACTTTTTTTTTAATGCACTTGAGACAATGTTACATTAGTTTCCCATGTACAATACAGTGGTTCAACAAGACCATACATTATGCTGTGCTCACTGCAATTATAACTCTTCATTTGTCACCATACAATGCTATTATAATACAGTTGACTGTATTCCCTGTGCTATACCTTTTATCCTCATGACTTACTCATTCCATAACGGGAAACCCTAATCTCCCACTTCCCTTCACCCATTGTGCACATTCCTTCATCCCTTAACATATAACTTAATTGGCAAATGCAGTTTTTTATTATTCAAGCCCATCAGCCAAATTATTCATACTTCCTAACTGTTGTTTTCCAACTCAAGTAAATGTATTAATTCACACTTAAGAAAATCATACAAACCATTGAGAAATAAATTATGGAACATATAAGGTAAATTTTAAGAGCTGTAAGTCAAAATTAAAATCATATGTAACAAATATAAATGATTTATTTTAATAGCAATTATTTAATATTAAAATAACATGGTAATACTGTTTCTCATTACTGGATTTGTAATAAGCCAATGTAATGCATAGTTAGAATAATAAATTATGAAGTGAGGGGGTGCCTGCATGGCACTCATTAAGCATCTGCCTTCGGTTCAGGTCATGAGCCCCACATTGGGCTCCCTGCTTGACAGGAAGCCTGCTTCTTCCTCTCCCACTACCCATGTTTGTGTTCCCTCTCTCATTGTGTCTCTGTCAAATAAATAAAATATTTTTTTTAAATAAATAGGTAATGAAGCGAGGAGTATGGTAGAAAGCATTATATTGCTTCAGTAAATGTGTATGCATACATGAATCAAACAATGTTATTGGACTTTTAGGAACAATCAAGAGTCATGTAAAAAATCAGAAATAAACCTATTTATGTAAATCTTAGGATGGCTTCACTATTTAATGTAGGAGAAAAATGTATTATGAAACCAACTTGGAAGTATCCTGTAATTTTTGCTTTGTTAACAGGGGTAGAAGTTACAACATTTTTTTTTTTAGAAGTTACAACATTTTATAAGCTAAAATAAGATGAGGAAATAATTGAATTAAATATTTCTTTATGTGGTTTGTTAAAAGTTTATTCCTTAACTGAAGGAAATTACTTAAAATTTTTGTGGGTTTTACACACTTCATCTTAAAATGTTTGATAATTTTAGTAAAACATTTCAGTTATATATTTTAAGAAAGAAGATAATCAGGAGATACATGAAGCAGGGTCATCCTGACAAACCCATTCTGTAGTGTATCTGAAATCTGAATATTCTGACACCAGCGAAAGTACCCTATTCCTAAAGCCACTCCTCTCTTACTGGAACTATATGTGATGGGGAAAGACCAGTCCAATACAAGTTTACTGTGATTTCATTAATTAATGAAGGGGATTTAGCAAGATCACTGATTTGACTCATTTGTTAAAGTAGCATTTGGGATGGATAGGTGCTATTCAGAAAGAATTCGTGGGGATG
The DNA here is from genome assembly GCA_028646535.1 of Procyon lotor. Classification (NCBI taxonomy): domain Eukaryota; kingdom Metazoa; phylum Chordata; class Mammalia; order Carnivora; family Procyonidae; genus Procyon; species Procyon lotor. The sequence goes on from CM053616.1 coordinate 380,347, forward strand.
GAGAAATAAACATTGAAGGACTCTTCTCAATCATATGACTAGAAGTTCTAGGAAATTAAAGATTGGGAGATTGATTCCACTAAAACTGGGTATTTATGTACTCTGTGGCATGTCTTCTGGTACACTAGTGTGAATACCACTGGTCTAGGGTATTTAGTAGCAACCTTGGAGGTTGCTCTTGGGGGGTTCATGTGTCTATCAGTCCAATCAGACAAACTACACAGTATTTTAAATAGGGAAACTGTAAAATAAAATGTTAAACTATAATAGGAGAGTAAACACAAGATGTACAGAGAATTTTGAGGGTACCCTAAGACTGAGGGCAAGTACTCAAAGAAGGACAAACTTGGAAAAGGGCCACCTCCCTAGGTTGGCATTTAGACTTTGTTAGAGAGGGTATGGTTGCAACCCATGGGATGGCTGGGTGGCTAAGGCCAGAGCTAGGCAAGCAGGAAATTGCAGCTTTGCAGGGTGCAGACAGGGTGAGGTAGGTGGGCATGCAAGGGAAAAGGAGCACTGCTGTCCTGGAGCATATGGTATTTCTTTCAGAAGGGCCACAGGAAACAGCCCTCAGGAAGTTGGGGTGCAAGCTTATGGCCTGGAGTGCCACATATGTGTCAGGAAATGTGTGGCATGATCACCAGGCTAGGATTGCTAGAGCACTGAAAGACTACATGCTCTATCCACATAGCTAGGGCTGAGCTCACTCCAAATGCTCCCTCCTTGACATCCCAACAAATATGCACAGTGACGGCGGGGGGGGGGTTGTTATCAGAAGGAGAAGCTCCTTTTCTCCTACAGTGTTGTCCCAGTGCCCACTTCTGCCAAAGCTTTTAGCATCATACTTACTATAAAAAAAAATCCTTCGAGAGTCCAAGATTCCATTTTCACAGAGTAAGTATTGATGGGTACATTTGGATCTAAGAAGCAATAATTTGATAACTGGTACATGACAGTATACACTAAAAATTTGAATACAATTCACTTGACCAAGAGACTATTCCTTTTAATATGATGCTTTTAAGGAGATATTTGAATAAATGGAAAAGTTTTATTTAACACAATCTTATGGAAAAATAAAGAAGCAAGAATAGCCAGGAAAATTTAGAAAAGGAGTGAAATAAGAGAGATACTAATCTTAAGAGATATTACAATATGTTGTCTCAGTAAATAAGAACGGTGTAGTGCCAGAGCATAAACATACAAATTGATAAATTAAAATAGAAAGTCCAGAACTAGACACAAACACATAGAGAAATTTAGTATGTGACCAAGGTATCCCTTCAAATCAGTGGCAACTGGGTAGCCATTTTAAAAGTAATAAACTTGGGAGAGATTGCCTGGCTGGCTGTCAGTGGAACATGCAACTTTTGTTGTTCTCAGGGTTGTAAGTTCAAGCCACATGCTGGGTGTAAAGGTCACTTAAAAATTAAATTTTGGGAGCACCTGGGTGGCTCAAGTCTATTGAGCCTTGGGCTCAAGTCATGATCCTGGAGTCCTGGAAAATGAGCCCCCCTTGTCGGGCTCCCTGCTCAGCGGGGAGTCTGCTTCTCCCTCTCCATCTGCCTCTCCCCCTGTTCATGTTCTCTCTCACTCACTCACTCTCCAAAAAATAAATAAAATCTGGGGCGCCTGGGTGGCTCAGTCTTTAAGCGTCTGCCTTCGGCTCAGGTCATGATCCCAAGGTCCTGGGATTGAGCCCCTCAGCGGGAGGCCTGCTTCTCCCCTCCCACTTTCCTTGCTTGTGTTCCCTCTTTCGCTGTGTATCTGTCTGTCAAGTAATAAATAAAATCTTTTTAAAAAATTAAAAAATATCTTACAATTTTGTTTGTCAATTATATGTCAATAAAGCTGAAAAAAGCAGTAAAATTTTAAGAAACCACAAACTCCTATCTCAAAAGGCTAACTTACGTATATACACATATGTACGTGCACACAAACACACCAGGCTTCTACAGATTAATAAGAGAAAATGAAAATCCCTGCAGAAAACTGGGCAAAGAATCTGACTAGACAGATGGCCTACAGGTAAGGAAGTGAAAATAGCTCTTACCCAAATGGAACAAGTGATCATAACACCACATTGCTTGTTTGAAGGGCTGTATCAAAATTAGAAATGCGCAGACCCTTAAAAAAAAAATTGTTGCTATATTCTGCTTAGCGTATATTTCGGCACATCTCAGCCTCAAGTCCACACCTTATGCAGAGAGTTTACTCTCCAGCTGCCTTCCTCATGGTGGAAGTTATAAAAACAGATCAAGTGATGAGGTCTTTCACACACTGGATGGAAGACACTCAGATGTAGACTCTGGCCAAACCACTCTGGGCAAGGTGGTCTCCCCACGGAACGTGTGCTTTTGAGGCAGACTGCACCATTCCAGTGAGTGAAGCCTCTCTGAAGAAGGCAAAGTTTGTTGAGAGGCCAGAAATTCCAGAATCTGAGCTCTGCTAAACAAATTTCACCTCAGCTCAGAAATGATGTGTACTGCCCTGATTTGCAAGTCAGAATGACTGTCAGGGAAACTCATCTTTCACTCTCAGACTGCCCATCTGACATCTTTAGTATAGCAGTTGCTACCATTAAGAAGCAAAGTAGCTGCTATCTGTTGGAATGCCAGTGCTAGATGACTATTAAGAATTATATATGTGTTGTTATTTATGTGTATTTTGCATGAGCACATTCTTTGCTGAATTGGAATTGAACCAAACAAAACCTCATAAGATTTTCAGAAAGAAACTAAAACATGATGCCAGAGTTAACTGACATGCCCTGCAGACTCTTTTTCTTATCAGAATGAAACAGGTTTAAAATATACAGAAACATTGTGGCGATTTGCTCTTTTGTAATTGTTAATGTAAAAGTTATGCTCTCTGAAAATAAGTTTCTGCTTAGATTAGTGTGGTGACCTGCAGCTATTATCTTCCACATAGTAGCAAAAATGAACAAGAAACAAATGAACTGAGTATACTCATAAACCAATGAATAAATAAAAGGGTGAATTTTATGGTATATGAACCAAGACTTCTTGAGGACTGATAAAAGGTCTACAGCAGAAAATGTACAAGATGAGGGGCGCCTGGGTGGCTCAGTGGGTTAAAGCTTCTGCCTTTGGCTCAGGTCATGATCTCAGGGTCCTGGGATCGAGGCCCCGCATCGGGCTCTCTGCTCGGCAGGGAGCCTGCTTCCTCCTCTCTCTGCCTGCCTCTCTGCCTGCTTGTGATCTCTCTCTGTCAAATAAATAAATAAAATCTTTAAAAGAAAAAATGTACAAGATGAGTGTAGGGGTGCCTGGGAGGCTCAATCAGTTAAGCATACAGTTCTTGATTTTGGCTCAGGTCATGATTGCAGGGTTGTGAGATTGGGCCCCACGCTGGGCTCCATGCTCAGCATGGAGCCTGCTTCTCCCTATCCCTTTGCTTCTCCCCCTGCTCACTCACACTCTCTCTCAAATAAGTAAATAAAATCTTTAAAAAAAAAAAAAAAGATGAGTATAGAATATCTTTTCCTACCAGAAAGTGCTAAAGCTCTTGAAGATTACCAAGGTCATGTCAAATAGACTGAGGATCCAATTTGGAACTCCCATTGGCCACAGATAAAACAGTCTGAGCATTGAAAGGATTAAAGCACAAAAAATATGTTTAAATGCTATAGTTTATAATGACACTTTTTTTTTAAAGATTTTATTTATTTGACAGAGATCACAAGCAGGCAGAGAGGCAGGCAGAGAGAGGGGGGAAAGCAGGCTCCCCGCTGAGCAGAGAGCCCGATGCAGGGCTCAATCTCAGGACCCCGAGATCATGATCTGAGCCGAAGGCAGAGGCTTTAACCCACTTGAGGCCACCCAGGCGCCCCGACAATTTTTTTTTTTTTAAGATTTATTTATTTGAGAGAGACCAAGAGAGGCCGTAGAGGAAGAAGAAGAAGCAGACCCCTTGCTGAGGAGGGAGCTCTATGCAGGGCTCAATCCCAGGACCCTGAGATCATGACCCAAGCCAAAGTCAGACACTTAACCAACTGAGCCACCCAGACGCCCCTGTAATGATACTTTTTTAAAGATCCATTGGCCATATTTGGATGAGATTAGAGAACCAATTAATTGTTTTGAAAATCAGTAAATAAGGGGAAAGAACCAAGCATGATTTGTTTTTCCTGTTGTACCTCAGGATTACCAAGTAATTGATGAGCATGAGGTTTCAATTTAGATAGAATTCTACCTAATGATTGGAGGAGTGATAGACTATCACCATGTATGACCCTAAAGAAGTAATAAATGTAGCCAGCATTTTTCAGTAGTTATTAATATTACAAAAAAGTCAACAACAGGTCCCTCATGATTTAAGTTATACACCACCATCTAAAAATCTTCCTATCTAAACACCTAAATCTGATTATGCCTCTATATCTAATTGTCAGTCTATAGGAAATACCTATGGTATTTCCCATATGTTTGGGTCAGAGGGACAGGTTAAATGATACTGTATGGATGTGATCAAGAAAATCTAGAGTGGGGAAGCCACAGGTCAAACGACCTGGTTTCTTCACCAAATAAATTACAAAATGAAAAAAAAGAGACAGACAAAATAGAACACAAGTAACATATAAATTGAGATAGATTTGATTGGGATTAAAAGTTCCTGGGACCTCTGTTTGGGAGAAGGGTAGAAATACTGATGCACTTCAGTTTCCAAGTTAAATATACTTATTGAAATTCTTGCCAACCACTAAAAGGGGATTGTATAATTTCTAAGCCAGAAAGGGGGGATAAAAGACAGAAAGTAAGCAGTCAGTCAAGGAGAAGAAAAACATTGAAAAGGTAGGATTAAAAAGCTGTAAAACATGATAATGGATACAGATACAGTGATATCATTGCCAATAAGTATAAATGGACAAAATTTCATAAAGCTGAAAATTGGCAGCCTAGAAAAGAAAATCTAGTATGTGGTGTGCACGTGAGACGTCTAAAACTCATTGCAGAAAGGTTGAAAGAAAACAAGCCCATCGAGTTGGGAAGGCAGTCTTACCTCTTGTAAGAGAGCGTGGAGAGGGACACCTGGGTGGCTCCATTGGTTGAGAATCTGCCTTCATCTCAGGTCAAGATCCCAGGGTCCCCAGCTCAGTGGGGAGTCTGTTCCTCCCCTCTCCCTTGCTTGTGCTCTCGCTCGCTCTCTCTTGTAAATAGATAATATCTTAAAAAAAAAAAAATTAAGAACTTATTTTGTTCTCTTTTCAGGTTGAAGAAAAAGGAGTTTAGTTTAGAAGAAATCTATACCAATAAGAATTATAAGTCTCCTCCTGCAAACAGGTGGGTACATGAGTAGGAATTAATAGACTGGGAGGGCTTCTGAAATGATCAGTATAAATCTCCAATCCTTTCACTTCAGAAAGGGTTTTATGTTCAGTTTTTTTACTTCCCAGAGTTTGAACTGGGGTTGGTGGAAGGATGGGACAGGAATGTGTTGAATGAAATAGGTACAGAAAATGTCATTTCAATTTGTACTTCTGTTTTTTGTAAACATGCCAGCTCTCTTCTTCAGGACTAATAATCATCAGTCTTCAGATGTGATTCCAGACACACATATGATTCCAAACACAGAACAAATTTCATTGGCTGCCTTTGAGTCTGAATTCAGTTCAAGTCAGGGAACATTTATTAAATTCCTGTTGTGTACAAATTGTAGCAGGAGAGTTTCTAGGATTTTATCCTATAAGGTGAACATTTGCTCTAAGACATTTGTACAAGATTATTCATTGCAGCATTGCTAAATAATAGGAAAGGATTGGAAACAACTGAAAATATCCACTAATGGAGTTTTGATTAAATTATAATCCCACCTTATAATGGAATGTACTGTCTAGCCATTAAAAAGATGAAATCATGGGGCGCCTGGGTGGCTCAGTGGGTTAAAGCCTCTGCCTTCAGCTCAGGTCATGATCTCAGGGTCCTGGGATCGAGCCCCTCATCGGGCTCCCTGCTCAGTAGGGAGCCTGCTTCCTCCTCTCTCTCTGCCTGCCTCTCTGCCTACTTGTGATCTCTCTCTCTCTCTCTCTCTCTGTCAGATAAATAAATAAAAATCTTAAAAAAAAAAAAAAAAGATGAACTCAGGCTCCTGGGTGGCTCAGTTGGTTAAGCATCTGCCTTTGGCTCAGGTCATGATCCCAGGGTCCTGGGATTGAGTCCTGTATCAGGCTCCATGCTCTTCGGAGAGTCTGTTTCTCCCTCTCCCTCTGCCCCTACCTCTCCCTTACACTCATGCTCTCTTTCTCATACCCTGTCTCGAATAAATAAATAATCATCTTTAAAAAAAAAAAGTGGGACACCTGAGTGGCTCAGTCTCTTAAACATCTGCCTTTAGCTCAGGTCATAATCCCAGTCTTGGGATCGAGTCCCTCACTGGGCTCCCTGCTCTGTGGAGAGTCTTCTCCCTCTGCCCTTCCTCCCACTCGTTCTCTCAATCCCTCTTTCTAATAAATAAAATCTTTAGGAAAAAAAAAGAATGAATCAGATACCCATGTACTGAATTAGAATAATTTTAAAAGTTATTGATAGGGGGCGCCTGGGTGGCTCAGTTAAGTGTCTGCCTTTGGCTCAGGTCATGACCCTAGGGTTCTGGGATTAAGCTCTGCATTGGGCTCCCTACTCAGTGGAGCCTGTTTCTCCCTGTCAGGCTGCTCTGCTGCTCCCCCTGCTTGTGCAATTGCTCACTCGCTCGCTCGCTCTCTCTCTCTGTCAAATAAATACAATCTTTAAAAAAAAAAAGTTACAGAGAAGCACAGTGCATAGGATAATGTATGTAATTTGCTACCATTTGAGTAAGAAGAAAAAAACAAGTGGAAGATATATGTTATGGCTCAGCAGACTACTGGCCAAATTCAGCCAGTGGCCTGTTTGTTTACTTTCCTTCTTTTTTTCTTACAGTCTATGAGCAAAGAATAGTTTCTACGTTTTTAAAGGGTTGTTTAAAAACAAAAAGAAGAGGGGCACCTGGGTGGCTCTGTGGGTTAAAGCCTCTGCCTTTGGCTCTGGTCATGATCTCAGGGTCCTGGGATCAAGCCCCACGTTGGGCTCTCAGCGGGGAGCCTGCTCCCCCGTCTCTCTGCCTGTCCCTCTGCCTGCTTGTGATCTCTATCTCTCTGTGTCACTTTGTCAAATAAATAAATATTTTAGAAAAAAACAAAAGAGTATGTAATAGAGTCCTATGTGGCTTATTAATCTTAAAATGTTTACTCTCTGACATTTTATATAAAAGGGCTTACCTCTCATAATAAATGCTCATTTACGTGTGTCTCTGCACTGAATTACTTTTGGGAGGATACGCAAAAAATTTACTGGTGTTGCTGACAGGGGCTGGTCTTTTATTCTTTGCCCTTTGGTCCAGTTGCAGTTTTTTCACTATGTGTTCATATATTACATATCCATAAATTTTTTTTCATACAAAAAAGATAAATACTGGCCAGAGGAAACAGATGAGTAAGTAGTCATTAGTCGTTTTAGCCTCAGTTGGCCAGAAGGGTTGGTGGCCCAGGAGACGCACCACGGGAGTCAGCGTGTTGTTGATTCTTTTTTGTGCTCCACCACAGGTGTTTGGAGACCATCTTCGAGGAACCCAAGGAACGAAATGGTACACTAATCTCAATCAGCCAACAGAAGAGAAAACGAGTTCTAGAATTTCAGGATTTTACCGTCCCACGAAAGAGGAGAGCTCGTGGTAAGGTCAAGGTGGCAGGCAGCTTTACCAGGGCCCAGAAGGCGGCTCTGCAGAGTCGGGAGCTGGATGCTCTGTTGATACAGAAACTAATGGAATTGGAGACCTTTTTTGCCAAGGAAGAGGAGGAGCAGGAGCGACCATCTGATTGTTGAGAAGCAATTCAGTTTGGGGGGGGTCTCGATTTTATGTTTTCCAGGCTCCTTGGAAGAGGTGACCTAATTTTGCCCTACCACCCAAACTACTCAAGATGCAGTCCATGGATTTTTTACCTATTTTAAGGTGCAACCTTTTTAGGATATGGTAAAGGAGGGTCCTCTACTTCTACTGCTGAGTATTGAACCTCAGGAATGCTCCCTTTCTCCTGGAAATGGTCCTGAATGACATCCGGCCTCCTCCCCTCCACTCGCCATCCTCAGGAGGAGGACACAGCACACCTTCAGAAACACTAGGATTCCAAGGACTCACAGCATTTGCATGTCTGTGTGAAAGTTCTGCATTGTTTATGGTGGTGCTAGACCAAGATTATTTAGAGACGTGGCCTAGGGAGGGGGACCTGGCGTCCTGTCCTGTGTGGTCGCACCAGCTCATTTCGGTAGTTGAGGAAAGATGAGCTGTTGTGTTTCCTAATCCTTTGAGTCTATCTGCCCAGAACCGTATGTGCGTGTGTGTATGTGTGCACATGTGTGTGCGTATGTGTGTGTAGCTTTTTCCCATCATTTTCTCCCTTCTGTGACTGTGGGTCACTAGTGCCAGAGGAGCCCATTCAGGCCCCATTCGAAGTAAGTTGCACTTTTTAATGTTGTGGTGTTGATTATTTTCATTTGTTTTATTTTTATTTTTTATTTTTTTTATTTTTGCTGCATGTTTGGAGCCTTTAAATGTGATTTTAAAACAAATTTTTTAAGACATCAAGGAGAATGACGATACACGTCTTCAGAATGTATGACAGGCATTTGACCCAGTGTATCAGTGCATGGTATGGGACAATGGAGAGACATTTTCCCATCATGTGTTTCAAGCAGCCCCTTCCCCATCTCCACCTTCCGGTGTAACTCATTAGAGGGAGTAATTTTTTTTTTTTTTTTTTAAATATTTATTTGGCAGAGAGAAACACAGCGAGAGAGAGAACACAAGCAGGGGGAATGGCAGCGGGAGAAGCAGGCTCCCCGCTAAGCAAGGAGCCTGATGTGGGGCTCGATCCCAGGACTCCGGGATCATGACCTGAGCTAAAGGCAGACGCTCAACGACTGAGCCACCCAGGCACCCCTAGAGGGAGTAATTTTTCATCTGGGTTCTCATTCTTGCTCGCTAAGTTGATGTGTTTATTTTAATGATGGAAGTAAGAGCAGGGTTACCTCCCAGTCATTTAAAAAATATGATTGTTGGGTGTGGTCTTAATAGGTTTTATCCGAAGTGGTAGTATATAACAAAGTTGGGTACAACAGCTCAGGCGGTGATAAAGGCCAACCCAGAGTGTTTGCTCCAGAAGTGGGGAGTGAGACAGGACATGGTTCCACTGCCAGTCCTCTATGTGGACACCATCGTATTGTGTCAGACCTACTGGAAATTTTGTGGAGTACCAGAGTTAGAGGAGTCCTTCATATGGGCCTGCAGGAGTCTGTGGGCTTAGAAGGATGCTGTGTGGGTCAGCCAGGCCCAGAGGTGTCATTCCTTTTCCACTTAACTCCTGTGTGCCCTTGCCCTGCTTCCCCCTACCTCCTTCCCTTGTGTTTTATCTTTCTTTCTCTCTTGCTCTCAAAACAAAAAGTTCAGAGAATAACATTCCTTGGCTGTGAATGAGATGCGACACCCAGCCGTAGGACACTGGTCACCTCTTTCCATTCTCCTGGGAGCCACTGCTGGGAAGCATCCATCCCTGGAGACTGTCAGAACTCCAGAGATATTTTCAAAGCCAGTCTGTTAAAGAAGAGTGAGTGGTGCCGTCCTGGAATGTGTCTCCTAGGGTTCCTTTGTCTCCCCATTTGTGAGTGGGTGGGGAGATGCGGTGGGGGCGGGGGGTCTCTATGTGCCTTTCCTTTGCAGGTTGACGGTCTATGCCATCCATACTGGAGCAGATGAACTGACGTGAGCAAGAAAAAAAAAGTGCCACGTCTGTCTTCTAGGCCCACTGCCTCAGACATAGCATTTAGTAAGTGAAATACATACCTGATGACCCATGGAGGCTTCTAAGGCGTTGGCCAAATAGCATTAGAAGAGAGCCACACTTCCATACTGGCTCTGAATGATGTGAACCAGATTCCGTCGTTCTACGTACGCTTTGCCCAGACTGTATAGACATGACCTGTGTTTCACCTCAGTACCTCTCCCTTCCTGGGACAAGGTTCTTAGACACTAAATGCTTCTCTCTGTCTTTTTGCCTAAAGGAGTGGGATTAGTAACCCATTGTACCCTCCGACAGACGTTTTTAGGGAGTGCTGCTGGATAGCGTGTAAACTCCCAGCAACTCAGCAGAGCCCTGTTTGTCAGCTCCATTGCCAGTGTAGACGAGTTAGCAATGTGGCAGACTGAAGACTGTAGCATCCAGCAGACTGAAGTTGAGTGGGCACAGCTGTGGCATCACCACCATTATAGAGACACAATTTCAAGTTTGCCCTTCCTAGGCATGGCACTTGGAAGAGCCAGGAGCAGTGATTTGGAACACTGGAGGGATGGAGGAAGTGAGGCCTGGGCTCTCTCCTTGTCCTGGCCGTGTGGGAGAGAAGCAGCTCTGAGGCGGCCCTTCCTATCCTTGAAATTCTTGGCCTGCCTCCTCACTAGGGGCCTTCCCTTTCTCCAGAGTTAAGAAGGGTCCCCCATTGCAAACCTGAAATTGCTTGCCTGAAGTCGACACATCAAGTTCTAGCCATGCTTAGCCACACCTATCTTAGCATCCATTTTCATCATTTGCCTGGCCAGCTGCAATGTTCTCTGTAGTCCTCGGAGCCTGTGGAAGCTGTCCACTATGGGAGGCATTAGTCCGATGCTGGCACACGACCTGCCCAGAGCTGCTGGAGGTCTCCTGGGTTGGGGGCTGGTACAACTTCTGAGTATGAGGCCTTCCCACCCCAGGTGGTGGGAAGTTACAATTAACTATGATTTACTCAGCGATAACTCAACTCCAGAGGTTTAGTGTTTTTAGTATGGGAAAGAGGAGAAATCTCAGGTCCAATCAGGGTTCTGCCCATCAGCTTTTCACTGAAACTTCAACTATGGGTGGTTGTGTTTTTGTTTTTTTTTTTTTTCCCACCTTCCAGTTTATAGCTACATTTGCCCCTCATCTGCTCCCTGCCCACTTTCCCCTTCTCTTTTGGTCACCTTTCCAGCTTCACTTCTGCGCTAGTTTAAAAGTACCTCATCACCTACTCAAGCAGATTATGTCCACTTGTTCTTAGTGACCTTATTCTAAGAGCTACAGCTGAGGGAGATACAATGGAAAGACATGTAGCATTTGCCTTACTTGGAGCCTGAAGAGCTTAGAAACTCATGCTGTGAATCCCAAAACTCAGTGCTCCTTCAAGAGCTGTGAAAATCATGACACTTTGTCACAGTTTCGCCTGAAAGGGTCTTTTGCGTGGGCACCAGCGCCAACCTGAGGTAAATTCCAGATCCTACCATCTGGGCATGATCCCTCACCCCAGGGCTCACTCCCTACCCACCACACCGAGAGCCTGTGGAGTGTGCGGGACTGGGGCAGCAGAGCCAAGGCGTTGGCACAGCCTAATGGAACGCACAGCCTGTGCTCCATCCCCATGCTGGGATTCTGTCTCATAATTCCATGTACAGTAAGATCCGCGAAAGACCAACTTTTAGTCAGTGATACTTTTCTCCCATCACCTGAGGGAGGAGTATGCAGTTGGTGCTTTCTTTAATTCCCTTGTTTTGTTTTGTTTCTGGAAGCTTTTCCCCTGGTATCATGGAAAGGACCTCTTAAACACCACATTGTGGGTGGTTGTATCCAAAGTCTAAATAATTGGCCAGAGGTATGGAGCAGCCTTTCCTGGATTCATGGAAGGGAAGGGCGCCTTACCACAACTGCGCTTCTTAATGTAAACAGCTGGCTTCAGAGGAAGGTTTAATTTTACGAAAATCAAAGTTTCATATTATCATTTAACCACAAATTGAGCAGCAAACGCTAATTTGGTTATAAAGTGAGGGTCCCCATAAAGCCCGCCATCTAGCACAGCATATTCTCAGATTTGATGCTTGTTCATTGTGTGTCTTCATGAGCCCCTCTCTGGTGCTGAATTGGATTTGAATTCCTGGTGAGAGGCCTCAGCATCTCCTTGGGCTGGTCTGGGCCAGTAAATAGCTGCCTGAAGTGTTTATATATTATCATGGTCAATAGTTCAGTGAAATTTGTACATTTTTGGTAACATTGGCATACAACATGCCCCTGCAGTTCCTTTTCTGTTTGGTAGTTTGTGACTCTAAAACTCCCACTGTTATGTGTGTTAATTTATGAAAATAAATTTTTTGGAAAACCTTTCAAATAACTCTTAAGGCTGTTATTTCATCCTTTAAAAAAAAAAGGGGGTGGGCATCTGGGTGGCTCAGTCGGTTAAGTGCCCAACTCATGATTTTGGCTCCAGTCATGATCTCAGGGTTGTGAGATCAAACCCCACATGGGACTCCATGCTCAGCATGGAGTATGCTTGAGATTCTCTTTCTCCTTCTGCCTCTCTGCTCACTCGCTTTCCCAAAATAAATAAAATCTTCAAAAAAAATTGTTTTTAAAGTAATCTCTACACCCACCTTGGGGCTTGAACTTCAAACCCCAAGATCAGGAGTCACATGCTCTACCAACTGAGCCAGCCAGGCACTCCTCTTATTTTACTCTTACGGCTTGGTAATAAGTTAAAATTTTACCTCTCATGTCATGAGGTTTCACCATTTTCTGAGGACTGTCCTGTGCTCAGAACATGTATAAGACTCCAGCTTTGGGTGACCTTCTGAGCCTATGGTGAACCTTTGAAATTTTATTCAGTGGAGGACGCCCAGGTGGCACAGTTGGTTGAGCGTCCGACGCTTGGTTTTGGCTCAGGTCATGATCTCAGGGAGATAGGATCAAACCCTGCATTGGGCTCCATGCTCAGTGGGAGTCTGCTCCTCTCTCTCTCTCGCTCTGTCCCTCCCTCTTTGAGCTCACATTCTTTCTCTCTGAAGTAAATAAGTCTTAAATAAAATAAAAATTACTCAGTGGTAGCGAATTATCTCGTGAGAGAATTCGGTATTTGGAAACCACTAAGACTCAGTCAGATCCGAATCATAGTAAGTGGGGTAGGGTTGCTGAGCAGTATTTTAGGTGTTTTTTTTTGTTTTTTGGTTTTTTTTATTAACATAATGTATTATTTGCTTCAGGGGTATAGGTCTGTGAATCATCAGTCTTACACAATTCACAGCACTCATTAGGTATGATTTTTAAATAGCACACTTTCTCATTTGGCAGAGGGGCAAGAAAGGAGTTATAAATTCAAGTCAAAATATATTTCAAATCCTAGCCTGTTTGGAATAAGAGCTTGACTGCTAATGAGACTATAAGGGAGAGTGTATAAATAAGTACATTCATTTACTGTAAAAGAGGTCTTGCCTTTTATCACATCCTCCTAGCTGTACGTGAGTTAGGCTGTGAGTCCTCCATCCTCAGCTCCCTCTTTAACCAATGGCAGCTAGTGAAAGAATGACTGAAAACATGGCTCTCTAATACCACACCGACATGTCCTGGAGAGAAGCATGATTTCTGAGGATGTTCTTCCTGTGTCCAGAGGAAAAGCAGTGTCCAGTGTCCCTTCTTGGCTTTTTCCAATTCTTGGACTTCTACAACACACAATTTCGTCCATGTAGTGTTTTACATTTGGGGAACATTCTGCCTCACAGCTGTGCTTCTGTTAGTTTTCACAGTTACTGGAGAAGAGTACTCTCCCACACATTTTCTTTGTTTAGAAGGGAGAGGCTAATCCTCTATTAAGTGTTCTTTCTTTAGCAACTCCCATTGCAGAATCTTAGGTTGGTAGGGCCTCCTGAGAATAAGGACTGGTCCATGCTGATTTAAGAATCTTCTGTGGGGGCACCTGGGTGGCTCAGTGGGTTCAAGCCTCTGCCTTCGGCTCAGGTCATGATCTCAGGGTCTTGGGATCGAGCCCCAGATCGGGCTCTCTGCTCAGTGGGGAGCCTGCTTCTCCTTCTCCCTCTGCCTGCTTGTGATCTCTCTCTCTCTGTCAAATAAAAAAAAGAAGAATCTTCTGTGGTGTCCTCTTGTGGGGATGGACACCTCATCTCTGCAGTTGCTTCTGGGACTTTGCTCGAGAAATGTTGTAGAAAATTCTAATTTTTAAGCAACTTCCAAGGTCATGGGTGAGTTATAGCATCTTAGGCTTCTTCTTAGTGACATCTTAGTGTCTTCTCCCTTTACACTGAGGAGATAGAAGCAATTTGAATAGAACTTACATACAGGCCTTTTGGAGTTCCTTGAACAGACCAGGCATGCTCCCACCTTATGATACATTCACTTGATTTGCTGTCTCCAGGGCCCAGCATGTTCTTTTCCCACATTTCTACATTTTCCCTCAGATCTTTGCCTTCCCAGATCATCCTTCCTAAAGGTGCCTCCCCTCCCATTCTACATCACCCTTATGATACTTTATACTTTACAGCACTTACTATAACTTTGTACATATTCATCACTGTAATGTAAGCTCCTTGAGGTCAAGGACTTTGTTTTTTTCGCCCTGGGCACTCCTGGCTCCTGAAGCACCTAAAACAGTCCCTCACATATATGGGAGGAACTGCATAAGCATGTCATGGATGAACGAATGGGCTGCTTTCACAGAACTTGTTGCACAGACCTGGTGAAATCCTCTTCAACCCCGTGACTCCATGTGAAGGCCCTGAAATTCTTCCCCCTTCAATGACTCTTCAAGGGACCCAGCCTGCAGCTGCCCAGATACAAAGGGTAGAATGGTCAGCTCTTCCTTTTTTTCGTTTTTAAGATTTTATTTGACAGCGCACAAGCATGGGCAGTGGCAGGCAGAGAGAGAAAAGCAGGCTCTCCACTGAGCAGGGAGCCTGACGTGGGACTCGATCCCATGACCCTGGGATCATGACCTGAGCCCAAGGCAGACACTGAACCAACTGAGCCATCCAGGCGCCCCTGGTCAACTCTTCTGATGCCCAGCTCTGCCCAACTCTGGGTGCAGCCACACCCACAGCTGGCCTCATGCCTTCTGATTGGCTGTAGCTCACTGGTGGGAAGGGGCCAGTTGAGTTACCCATAATGGAGGCGGCAGGCAGTGGGGTCACCTACCTGGGAGGTGGTACATGCAGCCCAATCTGGAGATTGCATCCCTGGCCCAAGTAACTGTGGGTGCTGGAAAGCAGAAACTCCCATGCATAGGAATTGTCTTGGGATTTTTTCTCCTTTTTCTTTTTCTTTTCTTTTTTTTCCTTTTTTTAAGATTTACTTATTTGAGAGAGAGAGAGAGAATACAAGCGGGGAGGAGGCAGCAGGAGAGGGAGAAGCAGACTCCCCACTGAGCAGAGAGCCTGACATAGGGCTTGATCCCAGGACTCTGAGATCACAACCTGAGCTGAGGGCAGACACTTGACTGACTGAGCCACCCAGGCGCCCCATTGTTTTGCATTTTTAATCTCAGACTCTTTTTTTTTTTTTTTTTTTTGACAGAGAGAGAGAGATCACAGGCAGGCAGAGAGAGAGGGGGAAGCAGGCTCCCCACCGAGCAGAGAGCCCAATGCGGGGCTCGATCCCAGGACCATGAAATTGTGACCTGAGCCAAAGGCAGAGGCTTTAACCCACTGAGCCACCCAGGTGCCCATAATCTCAGACCTTGAAGATGGTAAAACGGTCCCTGAAATAGTGCAAATCCAAGAGCATTGCAGCAGTTGATGAGTCTGGCTGCCTTCCCCTACTGCTGCCTGGGAAAACCATCCTTGTAAAACACAATTTTGCCCTTGTCAGAATCACCTCTTAAAATCTCTCCATGGCTTTCTCCTCGCCCCCAAATAAAGGTAGTAACTGCCATTTACTGAGCCCTGCCCAAGGGCCAAACATTTTGTGCGTATGATCTCCCTGAATTCTCACAGCAACTTGGAGTAGATCATTTTAATCCCCATTTTGTAAATGAAACAGCCTCCTCCTGATGGTGAGGCTGTGCTACCAAGATCAGCATTTCTGCCCACACCTTCCTCTCCAGCCTCATTCCCCTTTGATACTCCAGCACCCTGAATTTGTTCTAGTTTCTCAGAGCCTCTATGCTGTCTCTTGCCTTGAAGCTTTTGCAGGAAAGCTGTCATCTTGGCCAGAAATACTCTTTCTCCCTCCCCTTCGTTGGACCGCCTGTACTTCTTCAGATCTCTGGGGGCATCCACCAACCTCTTCCGGCTCTGTCCCCACCACTGCCTGGTAGACACCCTTCTTAGATGCTTCCTGAGCGTATGCACTCCCCCACCTTCCGAGCTGCCTGCTCACTCCCCAGGGTGCTCCTCCCCTGTGAGTTTCAGGACAGTGGGTTCTTGTTTGCCATCCCCAGCCCCTTGCACATCCCTGGCACACACGTGCTCAGTCACTGCTTATTGAACAGATCAGTGTGTCGTGGTTTGCCTGAGCACCCTGGGTCACAAAATAGCCAGTCCTCTGGAAGGTCATGGACAGGTAGGGGAGACAGACACATGGAATTGAGAGGAGACAGACTGGCAAGTTTTAGGATACAGATAGAAGTGCTGTGGGGAGAAGAAAAGTTTTTTGTTTTTTCTTTTTTAAGAAATATAAAAGTTGCAGAAAAAAAAAACAAAAAACAACATAATAAGCACCCGTATTTCTACCATCCAGAATTAACAAGGATTTGTATTTTTCAAATTGCTTCCAGTCATGTTTAAAAGAGATAAAATGTTAGGGATATCATCAAAGTCCCGAGATGATCCAGTCCCTCTCACACCCCTGCTCCACTCCCTAGAGACAGCCACTATCAGAAGGTTAGTGTTTATCTCTCAGTGCCCTAACTCCTCTGTCTCTCTCCATAAGCAACTTACAATATTATTTTTATATTTTTTTGTTTTGTTTACTAAGCTCTATGCCCAGTGCGGGGCTTGAACTCATGACCCCAAAGTCAAGAGTCACATGCTCTACCGACTGAGCCAGCCAAGTGCCCCCATATTGGGTTTAAGACACATTTATTCAGCATCATGATCAGATGATTACATTAAGCAATGAAAAGCATGGGTGCAAAAAAAAAATCTGTATTAAGACTCTTTATTAGGGGGCCCCTGGGTGGCTCAGTCGGTGAAGCGTCTGTCTGCCTTTGGCTCAGGTCATGATCCCAGGGTCCTGCGATCCAACCCCACTTCAACTCCCTGCTCAGCAGGGAGCCTCCTTCTCCTTGTCCTCCTCCCCAGCTCTGTCTCTCTCTCAAATAAATAAGTAAAATCTTTGAAAAAAAAAAAGACTCTTTATTGTAATGCTTCAACTTTATACAAAACAGAAACCAAAAAAACATTATAAAATTGGTCACAAATACAGTCCTTATGTTTTTTGCCCATACACATGAATACTGTCTAAAATTTATCTTTTTTTTTTTTTTCCAGATTTTATTTATTTACTTGACAGAGAGAGAGAGCACAAGCAGGGGAAGCAGCTAGCAGAAGGAGAGGGAGAAGCAGGCTCCCTGGTGAGCAGGGAGCCAAACACGGGGCTCGATCCCAGGATCCTGGGAAGGCAGATGCTTAATGGACTGAGCCAGCCAGGTGCCCAAAAACTTGTCTTCTTTGTAACAGGTTCTACCACCATGATGTTTGGCTAGGTTCACAAATAAATCTATTGTAGCTTCCCTGTTACTTCTCTGGCTCTCCTCTCTCACTAAACTTTTATTTCCTGGCAGTATTTGAAAGCTTCTGCCACTGCCATAGCCAACTTGGTCTTGTGGTTGGGCAGAGTATTGGCCTCCAACACTACAAGGCCCAGAGCTTCTGCCTCCAAAGTGTTTTCCTTTCATGGGTCCAGATTTTGAAGATTGATTTTTGTAATTGCCAAAATCATCATAGCATCTGCCATCTCCATGGTGCCTTCCATTATTACCAAATCCATTACAGCCATCCCCACTGCCACCACAGGCAACTACCATCATGGCTGCCACCGAAGTCACCCCAACCACTATCTACTCCACGACCGAAGTTGTTGTTCCCATCAAAACCATTTCCATGACCACCACTGACATTTCCAGAGTCACCTCAACATCTTTGGCTGGACAAAGCAGTAGCCATCTCTTGCTAGATAGGCTTTCCTCGCTTCACAGTTGTGGCCATTCATAGTATATTTCTTTCTTTCCTTCTTTTTTTTTTTTTTTTAAGATCTTATTTTTCTGACAGAGCGATAAAGATCAAGCACCGGTAGGCAGAGCAGCAAGCAGAAGGAGAGGGAAAAGCAGGCTCCCCGCAGAGCCCGATATGGGGCTCGATATCAGGACCCTGGGATCATGACCCGAGCTGAAGGCAGACACTTAGCCAACTGAGCCACTTAGGCTCCCCATAGTGTGGTGTTCCTGAATGACAGTTTGTCAAGACAGTCGTGGTCATCAAAGGTCCCAAAAGAAAAAGCTCTCTTCCTGCCACAGCCTCAGTCAGCCATGATTTCAATGACTTCAATTTCCCCATAGTGTTCAGAATAATCTCTTAAGTGACATTCTTCAGTGTCTTCTCTAATGTTACCAACAAAAAATCTTTTTCATAGGTAAGTGGGCACCATCTCTTTGAGAATCTTCTCTTTGGTTCCATGATTCTCCGATCCACCTGCCCCTGAAGCATTTAATGTTTGGCTCTCTCCTTACCACACAGTCCGTGAGCTTTCTGCATTGCTCAAAATGGCTCCTCAGACTCATTAGCTGTTTCCAAGCTCCCACGAAGAGCTCTGCAGCTGCTCAGAATCTTTGGGAGACTGACTTCAATGGACCAAAAGGAGGAAAAAGTTGAACAATACTTACTTATCAGCATCCACAGACAGAAAAGATATGTATTTTGGTTTTATTGTGTGTATTTTTTATTTTTAAGTAGATTTCACAGCCAGCATGAAGCCCTGAACTCAACAACCCTAAGATCAAGACCTGAACTGAGATCAAGAGTCCTATGCTTAACTGACTAAGCTAACCAGGCACCCCTGTACTTTTTTAAAAGATTTTAATTATTTGAGAGAGAGAATGAGAGAGAGAGAGAGAGAGAGAGAGAGAGCATGAGAGGGGTGAGGAGCAGAGGGAGAAGCAGACTCCCTGCTGAGCAGGGAACCCAATGCGGGACTTGATTCCAGGACTCCAGGATTATGACCTGAGCCAAAGGCAGTTGTGTAACCAACTGAACCACCCAGGTGCCCAACCAACTGAGACACCCTGGTGCCCCCATTGTAATTTCTTTTTAAAGTACACCAATTGTCTACTGAGTATGTCATTTAACATCTTGGTTATTTTTTTTTCTTTTTTTAAGATTTTATTTATTTATTTGTCAGAGAGAGAGAGCTCACAAGCAGGCAGAGAGGCAGGCAGAGGCAGAGGAAGAAGCAGGCTCCTTGCTGAGCAAGGAGCCCGATGTGGGACTCGATCCCAGGACGCTGGGATCATGACCTGAACTGAAGGCAGCTGCTTAACCAACTGAGCCACCCAGGCATCCCCATCTTGGTTATTTTCAACTGACATTTTTTTTTGAGACCTACTCAGGTTGATATATGTAGATATGGGTCATTGCCTTCCCTTGCTATAGTGTAGACAATCGTAGCACCATAACTAGAGAATTTCTGCACCAGTAGAGATTCAGACAGATGGTGCAGTCTATTGGAGGAGAGCAGGAATTGTCTGGGTCCTCTGCTTCAGGAAGGCAATGGGTCAAACTGGGTTCTTTTGGAGAAGGACTTTCCAATTAAGGAGTATGAACATATGTACATCGTTAGAACAAACATGTCAAAGTCTTGGTATCTCTTCTTGACCTTGAAAGAAAAAGAACTAAGACTACCTACTCACCTAGCAAAATTTGCCATTTCCCTGTGATGCTCCAGGTGGGTGTGATAAAATAAGAGATACATCTATCAACTCCAAAACTCAGAGGAAACTTTCTTTTGAAGAACTGACCATCTTAGAATATTAAAAAGATTTCTGGCAAGATTAAGACTGAAATAAAAATGAGCAAGATCAAATTATACATTTTGAAAGAACTCCTTTAGAATGACAAATCGTAAGAATAATACATAAAGTTTAATAGAATACATTCTATGGGTAAAATCTAAATTAGATAGGCATTCCTAGTGTGTATTAGTGAGCTATTGTTGCAATATTGCTGCATAACAAACCACCCTAAATTCAAGAGAGAGCAACAGTGAGCATTTACTATCCTGCTCTTGGATATATATAGGTCAACTGTGGTTTGGCTGATCTAGAGTGGGGTCAGTTCAGTGCATCTGCTTCAGACTCCAGGACAGCTGGGTTTGGCTGTAGTTTAGGTTCTAGTCTGATCCAAGTATCTCTCACACCCCTTGCCTCAATAGCTCCCCAGAGCAAAAGAGCCAAGCCAAACCATACAAGCACTTTGGAAGCCTCTGCTCTCTCCTCACATCATTCCACGCTCTGTTGACCGAAGCAAGTCATATGGCCAACCTCAGTATCAACAGAGCAGGAGAAAATATTCTACCCATAGTGGGAAGAATCACAAAGCCACAAGGGAAAGAACATGAGTGTATTAGAGGGAAGTATGAAGAACTGGGACAGATGGGTAAAAATTCAACCTACCACAGGGTGTAAATAAGAAAACAAAACTGATAATAATCATGGGCAGAAACAACCAAAAACTTACTCTACCTGAGAAATAATCTTATGAACAGCAAAAAAATCTGCTTTGCCAAACAAATTTTTGCCAGCATTTTCGGTCCCAGCTTCAAAGTCACAAAAATGAAAATCTCAGCAGGAACCCTTGGAATTTCTTCCCAGGACTGCATGCTGCAAATCACTCAGATGTTAAAGCTCCCACAACAATATAACAAAACTTGTGTTCGCTGAATGGGATTAAATAAATGCCTTTGGCATTCCTCACATCCTCCTCCACCTAAACTCAGGATTTAGTTACCAGCAGAAGAGTTCTATTGTTACTCTTCAGAACCCACATTGTCCCAGTATTCTTTGGAAGGCATAGGATTCATAAAAAGTCATCCTGGAAAATTGTTGGACAATCAGCCATTTCACTTACTGACCCCGTGAATCTTAAAAGTCACATTTAAAGATAAAATGAGGGGCTCCTGGGTGGCTCAGTGGGTTAAGGCCTCTGCCTTCGGCTTGTGGTCTCAGGGTCCTAGGATCCAGCCCCAAATGGGGCTCTCCGCTCAGCTGGGAGCCTGCTTCCCCCTCTCTCTCTGCCTGCCTCTGCCTACTTACGATCTCTCTCTCTGTGTGTCAAATAAATAAAATCTTTTATAGATAGATAGATAGATAGATAGATAGATAGATAGATAGATAGATTAGATTAGATAGATAGGTAGATAGATAAAAAGACAAAATAAAAAACTTGCACAAGAGCAATCTACCACAGCCATTCTTTCTCCTCCCACCTCCTCCCCCCAAAAATCCAACTCCGCACAGCAGCCAGAATGAGATTTTTTTCTTAATGCATCAAGGAAAGGGTTTATTACAGAGGTAGTTGAATGAGGGGACAGAAGTCTGGCTCAAATCTGCCAGAAATGAGATTTATTTTTTTTAATAAAGAATTAAATCTTTTTTAAACAAATCTTTATTATTTTTTTAAGTGATCTCTGTGCCCAACATGGGGCTCAAACTCACAACCCCAAGGTCAAGAGACTGAGCCAGCCAGGCACCCCTGGAATGAGATTTTTTTTTTTTAAAGATTTTATTTATTTATTTGACAGAGAGAGAGAGAGAGAGAGATCACAAGTAGGCAGAGAGGCAGGCAGAGAGAAAGGGGGAAGAGGCTCCCTGCTGAGCAGAGAGCCCCATGTGGGGCTCGATCCTAGGACCCTGAGACCACGACCCTAGCCAAAGGCAGAGGCCTTAACCCACTGAGCCACCTGGGCACCCGGAATGAGCTTTTTAAATAAAACATTTTGATTTTGAGATAATTGTAGATTCACATGCACATCCTGCCCATGTAACATCTTGCAAAACTATGCATTTCTGCTATGGTCTGAACATGTCCCCCATGGTATTAAGAGGTGTGACTTTGGGGATCTGCTTAAATTAGGAGGGTGGAGCCCTCATGAATGGGATTCCTGCCTTATAAAAGAGGCTCCAGAGAGCTCCCAAGCCCCTTCCACCACATGAGGTCACAACCAGAAGTCTGAAACCCAGAAGATGCCTTCACTTGACCTTGACCAAACTAGCATCTTGAGCTTGGATTTACCAGCATCCAGAACTTTAGAAAATAAATTTCTATTGTTTATAAATTACCCAGTCTAGGGGTGCCTGGATGGCTCAGAAACAACATCTGCCTTCAGCTCAGGTTGTGATCCCAGGGCCTTGGGATCCTGGGATGGAGCCCTACCTGGTGCTCCCAGCTCAGCAGGGAGCCTGCTTCTCTTTCTGTTTGCCTCTCTCCCCTGCTCATGTTCTCTCTCTCCTTGTTGCTGTCTCTCAAATGAATAAATAAAATCTTTAAAAAAAAAAAATTACCCTGGGTGGCTCAGTTGTTGAGCATCTGCCTTCGGCTCAGGTCATGATCCCAGGGTCCTGGCCCCACATCAGGCTTCCTGCTCCACGGGAAGCCTGCTTCTCCCGCTACCATTCCCTCTTCTTGTGTTCCCTTTCTCGCTGTG
The DNA here is from genome assembly GCA_028646535.1 of Procyon lotor. Classification (NCBI taxonomy): domain Eukaryota; kingdom Metazoa; phylum Chordata; class Mammalia; order Carnivora; family Procyonidae; genus Procyon; species Procyon lotor. The sequence goes on from CM053616.1 coordinate 402,854, forward strand.
TTTCTCTCTGTCAAATAAATAAAATTAAAAAAAAAAAATTACCCTGGGAATTTCCTGAGTGGCTCAGTCGGTTAAGTGGCTGCCTTTGGCTCAGGTCATGATCCCGGGGTCCTGGGGTCAAGCCCCGCATTGGGTTCCCTGCTCAGCAGAGAGCCTGCTTCTCCTTCTCCCTTTACCGGCAGCTCTGCCTACTTGTGCTCTCTATCTCTCTGTCAAATAAATAAATAAAGTCTTAAAAAAAATACCTAGTCTGTATTTTATTATAACAGCCTGAATAAGCAAGATAATTTCTGTCAAGATACAGTGCATTTTTTAAAAAAGATTTTATTTGTTTATAAGCCAGAGAGAGCGCGAGCACAAGCAGACAGAGTGGCAGGCAGAGGCCGAGAGAGAAGCAGGCTTCCTGCTGAGCAAGGATCCCGATGCAGGACTCGATCCTAGGACCCTGGGACCATGACCTGAGCCGAAGGCAGCAGCTTAACCGACTGAGCCACCCAGGTGTCCCTCTTGTTGTTGTTGTTGTTGTTTAAGATACAGTACATTTCTTTCAGATTGAGTCATTTCTATTGTTCTACAAGTTCGCTTTTTTTTTTTTTTTTTTTAAAGATTTTATTTATTTGACAGTGAGAAACACAGTGAGAGAGGGAACACAAGCAGAGGGAATGGGAGCAGGAGAAGCAGGCTCCCCGCTGAACAGAGAGCCCGATGTGGGGCTCGATCCCAGGACCCTGGGATCATGACCTGAGCCGAAGGCAGACGCTTAACGACTGAGCCACCCAGGCGCCCCTACAAGTTCGCTTTTGCCTCTGTCCTTCCATTGTGCTGCTGAGCTCATGCACTGAGTTTTGTTTTGTTTTGTTTTGTTTTAATTTATGTTAGTATATTTTTTAGTTCTAAAATGTTCATTTGGGTCTTCTTTCTTAAAGATGTATTTATTTAAGAAAGAGTGTGCATGCACACATTCAAGGGGAGGGGTGGAAAGAGGGAGAAAGAATCCAGAGCAGACCTGCTGCTGAGCGTGGAGCCTGATGTGCCCCTGGCATCATGATCTTAGCTGAAATCAAGAGTCAGATGCTGAACCAACTGAGCCACCCAGGTGACCCTGGTTCTTCTCTTTGCTAAGACTTTCTATTTCATTGTGAGGACTCACTATGTTCTTCATTGGTTTCAAAAGTGTTTGTAATTGTTCACTGAAACATTTTTATGATGATTGCTCTTAAAATATTTTCATCTTTGTCAGATAATTCTAGCATCTCTGCCATTTTGTGTTGGTATATATTGATCAGTTTTGTTTTTAAATTCAGTTTGAGATCTTCCTGGTTCTTGGTATGACAAGTGATTTTTCATTGAAACTTTGACATTTCAGGTATTATGAGACCCTGGATCTTATGGAAGACTTCTGTTTTAGCTCATTTCTAGTGATTACTGCCACTTAAGGGGAAGGCCAGGTTTCCCATTCAGCAACCTCTGTCACTACTTGAGGGGGTCCTCCTCACTAGTAGTGGTTTGGGGTGGGAGTTCTGGCTCCCCATGAGGGCTCTATGGACACCTCCCTAGCTGGGAGGGGTAAGAGTACCTCAGTCCAAACCCCCATGTGGCTTCCATTGGAGAGGGGGCTTGTTATTGCTGGTCAATGGTTGAGAGTTCTGATTCTCCACTAAATCTCCTCTGACACCAGCCCAGTAGGAAGGGGGAGGGTGCCTTGGTCCTGCCAGGTAGGTGAAAATCAGGCTCCCCACGCAGTCCCCATGGTACTATGGGAGTGAAGAGGGTGAGCTTGGTTACCTCCTGATAGAGATGGAAGTCCTAGCTCCCTACGTGGCCTTCTCTGACACCACCCCAGTAGGGAGGTTGAGAGGCTTCATTACAGTCTGCCGGAAGATGGAAGTCTAGGCTCCCCATTCAGCCTCTGCTGGCCACAGGTTTATCTATGGTCTTTGGCTGGAGTAGAATGGCTATTGTCCATCCTTTTCTGAAAGGCTCCCCCTTTCCTGATCCTTTGGCTAGAGACCTCAGCTTTTTGGTTTTGTTTTTATTTGTTTGTTTGTTTGTTTGTTTGTCCGACTGAGCCCACCAGCATTTTCCAGTTGCCAACATTTTCAGCTCCAAGTCTGGGGTATATGAGGCAAAAAGAAAAACCCCAGGGAACTCACCACTATGTTGTTACTTGTATCCTGAGTTACCTAGTCAGCCTGCCTCTTTCTACCTTTTGGAGTCTTTTTATATTTTATATATATGCCCAGATCTGGTTTGAAGTACTGTCCTGCAGGGGTAGGAATCAATACAGGTGGACAGGGTGGACTGCTCTTTGGGTGCCTGCTGCGATGGGTGAGGGTAGGGGGTAGGGGGTATCTAGGGAAGCCTTCTTGATCCAACAGTACTAGGTCTCTGAAGAAGCTGTCCTCGAATGAACAAAGGGGCATCAGCCTCTCCACTCCTTTCCTTGGCTTCAGGAGCTATCGCAGGTCAGGGAGGTGTCAGGAGACCTTGAAAGACTGCTAGGAAGACAACAGCAGAAATGTGATAAATTCCTCATGTTCAATGTACCAATCCCCAAAAGCATGGCACTTTTATTTATTTGTTGGTTTTTTTTTTTAAAAGATTTTATTTATTTATTTGACAGAGAGGAGAGAGATCACAAGTAGGCAGAGAGGCAGATGGGGGGGGGCGGGGGAAGCAGACTCCCTGCTGAACAGAGAGCCTGATGCGGGGCTCGATCCCGGGACCTGAGATCATGACCTGAGCCAAAGGCAGAGGCTTTAACCCACTGAGCCACCCAGGCGCCCCTATTTGTTGGTTTGTTTTTAGATTTATTTACTTATTTTTTTAAATTTGAGTGAGAGCAAGAGGAAGAGCATGAGCAGGGGTTGGGGAGAGGGTGGAGGGAGAAGCAGGCTCCCCACAAGCAGGGAGCCCAACTCAGGGCTCGATCCCAGGACCCCAGGATCATGACCTGAGCCAAAGGCAGATGCTTAACTCACTGAGCCACAAAGGCACCCCTATTTTTTTTTTTTAATGTTTGTTTATTTATGTGAGAGAGAGAGCGAGTGAGTGGCAGGACAGGTAAAGGGAGAGAATCTTCAAGCAGACTCCCATCCGAGTGCAGGGTCCGATACAGGGCTCAACCCACAACCCACAAGATCAGGGCCCAAGCCAACCAAGAGTCAAACACTCAGCACACTGAGCCACCCAGGTGCCCACATCATGGTGCTTTCTTGCTTTCTTCTTCTTCTTTTTTTTTTTTAAAGATTTTATTTATTTATTTGTTTGTTTGTTTGTTTGTTTGTTTGAGAGAGCAATACAGAGACAGTGAGAGAGAGCACAAGTGGGGAGGAGAGGGAGAAGCAGGCTCCCCGCTGAGCAGGGAGTCCCATGTGGGGCTCAATCCCAGGACCCGGGGATCATGACCTCAGGACCCGGGGATCATGACCTGAGCCTTCGAAGGCAGCCACTTGACTGACGGAGTCACCCAGGGCCCCGAGCACAGTGCTGTCTAAGAGAGCAGTTGGGTCAACTTTCCCAGCACGTGGGCCCTGGTTTGGGATCACTTAATTCTGCACAAACTGCTCTGAATCATTCATTCTACAAGTATTTGTTCGGCACCTCCCATGTCCTATATCCTAGTGTAGCAGGCGTTAGGGACTTAACGAACAAACAGAGGTATGAATTCTGCCTTCTGGGGAAAGGAAACAGAGGTAAGTGGTAATTTTTAAATTATAACAAGTAGATAGACAATGGCAAAGTGATGAGTGTTAGGAAGGAAAATACAGGGAGTTGATAAAGGCTCTCACAAGCTGCCAAGTCACTGTTTTTAGTGAGTGATGCGTGTAATGTCAAAAAACAGAAGTTTGCTCATAGAGTTAGTTGCACTTGGGTTATTCAAACACACTTAACATTGATTTTTGGTTCTTCCTCACAATTGGCGATTGATTGAATTTCAATCTAAACAGCCTCTGCTTTATCACCAAAAAGTCTATTGAACTCAAATTATACATGCCCTTGTTGATTTAACTCAATTTTTCTCCACCTCCCCCACTGTGTATCAAATAAATAAATAAAATCTTTAATTTTTTTTTTCTTCAAAAAGGGGCACCTAGGGCTCTGTTGGTTAAATATCTGCCTTTGGCTCAGGTCATGATCTTGGCATCCTGGGATGGAGCCTATGTCAGGCTCCCTGCTCAGCAGGGAACCTGCTTCTTTCTCTCCCTCCTGCTCTGCTCTCTCTTTTGCTCTCTCTCTCAAATAAATAAAATCTTTAAAAAAATTAAAATAAAACGAGACTTTAAAGAGGTGACTCAGTTAAAATGAGATGGTTAGGGCTCACTCAGTGGGTGGCGCATCTTGGGTCATGAGTTGGAGCCCCATTTTGGGGGTAGAGATTACTAAGAAAAAAAAAGATGAAAGATAAAATGAGATGTTAGGGTGGGCTCAGATTGGATAATCTGAGGGGTGTTTTATAAGAACCTCTTCTTATAAAAACACACAAAGGGGTGCCAGGAATTTGCACACACAGAGGAAAGACCATGTGAGGACACTGTGAGAACACAGCCATCTGTATAAGCTGAGGAGAGAGGAAGCAGAAGAAGCCAAACCTACTGATAACGTGATCTTGGACTCTTGGCCTCCAAAACTGGAAGAAAATTAGTTTATGTTGATTCAGGCAGCATATCTATGGTGTTTTGTTATGTCAGCATTAGCCAGCTGATACACATCACTTATAGGAAGCCCAGTGAGGACTCTGACATTCTCAAAGCCCAAGCTTCGCTCATGAATCAGGAGTGATGGCGTACCCTCTCCCCTCCCACTCCAGGGCCAACTTGATCACTAGGCACAGTAGGAAAAATTGTTGGGGCCGTGATATTGCTAGGGGCCCGCAGCAATGTTCTAATTTTAATTTTTTTTAAAACAGGGGAAAATATATAATTATAATAATGAGCCAGGCCTGGATTCCTTTGTCTTTCTATCAACAAGTTGTAAAATGCAATTGTTATTTTTATTTTTTATTTTTTATTTATTTTTTATGGAGGAAGGGTTCCATTAAGGCAAAAGTAGCTTAAGACTCACAAAAGCTATAATGCACTATGGCCACCACCATCCACAGTTTGCAAAACAGCTTTATTTATTTATTAAACATTTTATTTATTTATTTGACAGAGAGAGAGAGGGGAAGCAGGCTCCCTGCTAAGCAGAGAGCCCGATGCGGGACTTGATCCAGGCACCCTGAGATCATGACCTGAGCTGAAGGCAAAGGCCTTAACCCACTGAGCCACCCAGGCACTCTGCAAAACAGCTTTAAAAATTGAAAATTGAGGGGTGCCTGGCTAGCTGGCTCAGCCAGGGGAACATGTGACTCTTGATCCTGGGGTTGTGAGTTCGAGCCCCATGTTGGGTGCAGAGATTACTTAAAAATAAAATCTCTCTTTTTTTTTTTTTTAAGATTTTATTTATTTATTTGACAGAGAAAGCATGAACAGGTGGAGCCAGAGAGGGAGAGGGAGAAGCAGGCTCTCCACTGAGCTGGGAGCCTGATGCGGGGCTCGATCTCAGGACCCTGGGATCATGACCTGAGCCGAAGGCAGATGCTTAAGGACTGAGCCACCCAGGTGCCCTTTAAAAATAAAATCTTAAAAAAAAAAAAAAGGAAAGAAAATTGAATCTCAGGGGATTGCAATTTCGTTCTTAAATCCTAGGCCAACTCTGCCCCCTAGTGGTAGTAGGGAAATTCAGAAGAAATGAATGCACAGTAGCTGTTGGATAATTCACACCTACTAGGTGCTTTGAAATTGTCCTATATCGTTTCATACTCACAATCCCATGCACTTAGTGATATTCAGTGTCCAGGTAAGTCACCAAAACTCAGGGTGCTTAAAGCAGTTAACCAGGTTCACATGACTAGTTGGACAGTTGCTTTCCAGCTGTGGCCCAGTACTGTGGAGAACCCTATTTATTTGGATTTCCCATTGTTGATATGAGCAACTCCAGAAGTGAGAATTAAAATAATGCCAGGTTTCCCAGTTTGGAGACAGAACAGAACTTCTGGAGAGTTTTGCATGGCCAGCATCTTTCATGCTGTCTACATTTATTTAGAGCCAGACTCTGTGTTTAGGGCTGTGATGGGGATCGTCTCTAAATGCAACTTAAGTTAATGTAAGTCTTCTAAGGTGGTTGCATTTTCTTTTTCTTTCTTTTTCTTTATAAGATTTTATTTATTTATTTGACAGAAAGAGAGAGAGAGCTCTGGAGCACACAAACGGGGAGCGGCAGAGGGAGAGGGAGAAGCAGGCTCCCCGCTGAGCTGAGAGGTTGGGGCTCAATTTCAGGACCCTGGGATCATGACCCAAGCCCAAGGCAATTGCTTAACCAACTGAGCCACTCAGGGGCCCTAGGAGGTTGCATTTTCGAGGGAGAGAAGAGATTTGACTTGGCTGCCTCATTTACATCTCTTTGGAATACATCTATTCACACACTGTCAGCCTTCCTGAAAGAAAGGCACTGGGTGCCTCTTCCCTCCCAGATATAGGAGTGGCTGTCTTTCCTTGCTGAAGGAGGGCCAGCGAAGGCAAGTGCTGATGGGCAGGGAGCATGTTTTAAAGTTTGGGACTATCTTTTACTAAAACCATTCAGTTACTCATTTCTTTCTTTCTTTTCCTGAGCCAGCCAGGTGCCCCCAAATTGTATTTTAATACATTGAGATGAATACATATAGACCTGTTGAATCACTGTGTTGTACTCCTGATACTACTGGGTGCCTGGGTGGCTCAGTAGGTTAAGCATCTGCCTTCGGCTCAGGTCATGATCCCAGAGTCCAGGGATCAAACCCCACATCAGGTTCTCTGCTCAGCAAGGAGTCTAGCTCCTCTCTCTCTGGTCCTCCCCTCTGTTCATGCTCTTTTTTTTCTCACTCACTCTCTTTCTCAAATAAATAAATAAATAATCTTTAAAAAAAGAATGTTAGGAACAAGTTTATGCCAGTTAACTGAAATTTTAGATAAAATGAACGAATTCCTAAAAGAAAAGACAGTTTATTAAACCAACACAAGAATAGAAAACCTGAACAAATACCACATCTATTAAACTTTTTTTAAAGATTTTATTTTTAAATAATCTCTACACCCAAGTGGGGCTCAAACTCACAACCCCAAAATCTAAAGATTTTTTTTAATTTTTTTTATTTATTTGACAGAAGGAAAGATCACAAGTAGGCGGGGGGGGGGGGTGCAGCAGGCTCCCCGCTGAGCAGAGAGCCCGATGCGGGGCTCAGTCCCAGGACCTTGAGATCATGACCTGGGCCGAAGGCAGATGCTTAACCTACTGAGCCACCCAGGTGCCCCCTAACATTCTTTTATATTCTTTCTCATGCCTAGGTGCCCCAACCCCAAAATCTAGAGTTGCATACTCTACTGACTGAGCCAACCAGGTGCCCCACATCTATTAAATGTATTCAATGTGTGATTGAATCTCCCTCCATGTCCATGTAGCTTTGCTGATGAATTCATCCAAATTTTACGGAATACGGAAGATGTAGCACTAATCTTACACTTTCCAGAGAATTGAAAAAGAGAAGGGACATTCATTTATGATAACAAAAACGTGACAAGAGCACAAGAAAGTGTGGCACCTGGGTGACTCAGTGGGTTAAGCCTCTGCCTTCGGCTCAGGTCATGATCTCAGGGTCCTGGGATTGAGCCCCGCATTGGGCTCTCTGCTCAGCAGGGAGCCTGCTTCCCCCTCTCCCTCTGCCTGCCTCTCTGCCTACTTGTGATCTCTCTCTCTGTCAAGTAAATAAATAAAATCTTAAAAAAAAAAAGAGCATAAGAAATTTGTCCTTTCTCTCTTTCGATGTAGTTGCAGAAACCTACAAAATATTAGCAAATTGAATCTAGTGATATATTAAAAAAGATAATACACCATGACCAGCAACACAAGGTTGATTTAACTACAAAAATCAATCAATGGACAAATGAATAGCCACAGGCAAAAGAATGAGGCTGGATCCTTATCTCACAACTTGTACAAAACTTAATTCAAAATGAATCGGTCTTAAACTATAAAACTCTTAGAAGAAAACATAGGTATAAATCTTCATGATATTGATTTTGGCGAATGATTCTTAGATATGACATCAAAAACATAAGCAACAAAAGAAAAAGTAGATTAATTTAACTTCATCAAAATTAAGAACATTCGTATTTCAAAGGATACCATCAAGAAATGAAAAGACAACTCACAGAATGGGAGAAATCACATATCTGATTAAGGAATTATATTAGAATATATATAAAGAACTCTTACAACTTAATAAAAAGACAACGCAATTGTTGTCTTTTGTTTCCATTAAAATAGAAAATATCTGAATAGACACTTCTTCAAAGGAGATATGCAAATAGCTAATAAACACATGAAAAGATGCTAACCATCATTAGTCATCAGAGAAATACAAACCAAAACCATAATGAGATACCACTTCAGACCCATTAGGATGGATGTAATAATACTAAATTTAAACAGACAGAAAATAACAAGTGTTGATGTGGTGTGGAGAGATCAAAACCCTCATACACTGCTGGTGGGAATGTAAAATGGTACAGCCATCTTGGGAAACAATTTGGCAGTTCCTCAAACAATTAACAATTGAGTTAACATACAAGCCAGCAATTCCACTCCTAAGTATCTACATAAGAGAAATGAAGATATATGTTCATACCATAAATTATATATGAATGTTTATGGCATCATTTTTTTTTTTAAAGATTTTATTTATTTGACAGAGAGAGATAGATACCACAAGTAGGCAGAGAGGCAAAGAGAGAGAGGGAAGCAGGCTCCCCACTGAGCAGAGAGCCTGATGTGGGGCTCGATCCCAGGACCCCTGAGATCATGACCTGAGCCAAAGACAGAGGGTTTAACCCACTGAGCCACCCAGGTGCCCCTGTTTATGGCATCATTATTCATAATTACCAGAAGATAGAAATGACCCAAATGTCCATCAACTATGGATGGATAGATGAATGTGGTATATCCATACAATGGATTATTGTTTGACAATAAAAAGAAATGAAATCTTTTTTTTTTTTTTAAGGTTTTATTTATTTGACAGAGAGAAACATAGCAAGAGAGGGAACACAAGCAGAGGGATTGGTAGCGGGAGAAGCAGGCTTCCTGCGGAGCAGGGAGCCCGATGCGGGGCTCGATCCCAGGACCCTGGGATCATGACCTGAGCCGAAGGCAGACGCCTAACGACTGAGCCACCCAGGTGCCCCAAGAAATGAAATCTTGATAAATGTTACAACATGGTTGAACCTTGAAAACATTATGTTAAGTGAAAGAAACCAGTTATAAAAGTCCACATATTAGGCATGACTTGGTGGCTCAGTTGGTTAAGCATTTGGCTTTGGATCTGGTCATCATCTCGGGGTCCTGGGATCCAGCCCTGCATCAGGCTCCCTGCTCAGGCTCCCTCCCTTCTCCCTCTGCCACTCTGCCTACTTTTTAAAAAAGTCTACATATTATTTTATTCCATTCGTAAGAAAATCCAGGATAGAGAAATCTATGGAGACAGAAAGTGGATTACTCATTGCTTCGGGCTGGGGAGGTGGAAATGGGGGACATAGGAGTGATAGCTAAAGGGTATGGGGTTTCTTTTTGGGGTGATGAAATGTAATTCATTATGGTGATGGTTGCACAATCCCTGTGGATATATTAAAAACCATTGAGTTGTGCACTTAAAATGGGTGAATTGGGGGCGCCTGGGTGGCTCAGTCGTTGAGTGTCTGCCTTCGGGCGAGGTCATGATCCCAGAGTCCTGGGATCGAGCCCCGCATCGGGCTCTCTGCTCTGCGGGAAGCCTGCTTCTCCCGCTACCATTCCCTCTGCTTGTGTTCCCTCTCTCTCTGTGTTTCTCGCTGTCAAATAAATAAAAAATCTTTAAAAAAAAGAAAAAGGGTGAATTGTATGGTATGTGAATTATATCTCAATACATTTATTTTAAAAAATAAAAGAAAATCAATGTAATTCACCATATAAATGGAATTTAGGAGGAAAAAACCAATAATATATGCTCATCTTAATAGATGCCAAAATGTACATTTGTATACCCTCACTTATGATAAAAATTTTACACATAGTAGGAATAGAAGGAGAGAGTTTTAATCAGAAAAATATCTATTATAAATACTTTCACCGAACATCCTATTAGATACAAGCTCATATATAAATATCAAGTATATTTCTGAATTCCAGCAATAAATAGAAATAAAAAGTTTTAAACAGCTTTACTGAGATATCATTCACCTACTTTATAATTTATCCATTTTTTATTTTATTATTATTTTTTTAAGTAGGCTCCATGCTGGGCATGGAGCCCAATGTAAGGCTTGAACTCACAACCCTGAGATCAAGCCTGAGCTGAGATCAAGAGTCAGATGCTTAACCGACTGAGCCAGCCAGACACCCCCAAATTCAACCATTTTAAGGTGACACTTCAGTGGTTTTTAGTATATTTATAGATATGTATATCATCACCATAGTCAAGTTTAGAACACTTTCATCAACTCCTCAAAAATTTCATCCCCTTATTTACCCCTGTACCCTCATTCCCTCTTCCCCAGCCCCAGGCAATTAGTAATCTGTTTCCTATCTCTGTAGATTTCCTGTTCTGGATATTTCTTTTTCTTTTTTTAAGATTTTATTTATTTATTTGACAGAGAGAGAGATCACAGGTAGGCAGAGAGACGGGCAGAGAGGGAGAAGCAGGCTCCCTGCTGAGCAGAGAGCCCGATGCGGGGCTCGATCCCAGGACCCTGAGATCATGACCTGAGCTGAAGCCAGAGGCTTTAACCCACTGAGCCACTCAGGTGCCCCTGGATATTTCTTATGAGTAGAAAAATACAATATGTGGTCTTTTGTGAGTGGGTTCATTCACTTAGCATAATGTTTCCAAGGTTCACCAATGTTGTAATATGTATCTGTACTTCATTTCTTTTTTTTTTTTTTTAAGATTTTTATTTATTTGTCAGAGAGGAGAAAACACAAGCAGGCAGAGTGGCAGGCAGAGGCAGAGGGAGAAGCAGGCTCCCCCCGCCGAGCAAGGAGCCCAATGCAGAACTCGATCCTAGGACCCTGGGATCATGACCTGAGCTGAAGGCAGCTGCTTAACCAACTGAGCCACCCAAGCTTCCCCCCCCCTTTTTTTTTTTAAAGATTTTATTTATTTATTTGACAGAGAGAGAAAGAGATCACAAGAGGGCAGAGAGGCAGGCAGAGAGAGAAGGAGAAGCAGGCTCCCCGCCGAGCAGAGAACCTGATGCAGGGCTTGATCCCAGGACCCTGAGATCATGACCTGCGCGGAAGGCAGAGGCTTTAACCCACTGAGCCACCCAGAGACCCCACTTCATTACTTTTTATAGCCAAATAGTATTCCACACCATATTTTGCTTAGCCATTCCATTTCTATGTCATTTGATAGACATTTGTGCCTTTTGGATTTTATGAACAATGTTGCTATAAACATTTGTGTACAGGTTTTTGTGTGGGCATACATTTTCATTTCTCTTGGGTATATCCTACAAGTGCAAGTGCTGGGATATATGGTGGTAACTCTATGGTTAATAGTTTAGAGACTGCCAGATTGTTTTCCATAGAGACCGCATCTTTTCACATTCCCACCAGTAGAGTATGAAGGTTGTGATTTCTCCACACATATTCTTCTCAACTTTTGTTATCAACTGACTTTTTATTTATTTATTTATTTATTTATTTATTTATTTATTTATTTATTTTTCTTATTTATTTGACAGAGAGGAGAGAGACCACAAGTAGGCAGAGGGGCAGGCAGAGAGAGAGAGGGGGAAGCAGGCTCCCTGCTGAGCAGAGAGCCCGATGTGGGGCTCAATCCCAGGACCCTGAGATCATGACCTGAGCTGAAGGCAGATGCTTTAACCCACTGAGCCACCCAGGAGCCCCTATTTTTTAAGATTTTGTTTATTTGAGAAGAGAAAGCACAAGTGATGGGGAGGGGAGGAGAGGAGGCAGAGGGAAAGGGAGAAGCAGGCTCCCCAGTGAGCAGGGAGCCGGGCGGGACTCAATCCCAGGACCCTGAGATCATGACCCGAACCAAAGGCAGATGCTCAACCAACTGAGCCACCCAGGTGTCTCTCAACTGACTTTTTTTTTTTCAAAAATTATGATAAAGTATACATAATATTTTATTTTAAAAATGTTTTATTATTTTATTTTTTAAAAAGATTTTATTTATTTGATACAGAGAGACATAGCAAGAGAGGGGGACAAGGAGGGGAAGCTGGAGAGGGAGAAGCAGGCTTCCCGCTGAGCAAGGAGCCCGATGTGGGGCTCAATCCCAGGACCCTGGGATCATGACCTGAGCCGAAGGCAGATGCTTAACGACTGAGCCACCCAGGCAACTCTACATAACATTTTAGTGTATAATTCAATGACATCAAGTATATTCACAGTGTTAGACAACAGTTGCCACTATTTCCAGAACTTTTTCATCATCCGGAACAGAAACTTTGTACCCATCCACTCCCCAATATCCCTTCCTCCTACTTCTGGTAACCTCTATTCTACTTTCTGTTTATAAATTTGCCATTCTAGGTACTTCACCATGGCATCATACAATATTTGCCCTTTTGTGTCTGGCTAATTTACTTAGTACAATGTTTTCAAAGTTTATACACGTTGTTGCAAGTATTGATACTTTGCCCCTTTTTATAGCTGAATAATATTCCATTATATGGATAGATCACATTTTGTTTTTCCATTCATCTATAAATCCACCTTCTGGCTATTGTGAATATTGCTGCTATAAACATTGGTGAACAAGTATCTGAGTCCCTGCTTTCAGTTCCTTTGGGTATATACCTAGGAGTGAAATTGCTGGATCATGAGATAGTTCTGTGTTTAACTTTTTGAGGAATTACCAAATTGGTTTCCATAGCAACTGTACCATTTTTTACCTTACCACTAGCAATGCACAAGGATTCTAGGTTTTCCACATCCTTACCAATACTTATATTCCATTTTTTTTAAAAATGTATAATCATTCTAATGGATGTGAAGTTGATACCTCATTGCGGATTTGATGTGCTTTTCCCTAATGACTGGTGATGTTGAGCATCTTATTAGCCATTTGTATGATTTTTTTTGGAGAAATGACTGCTCATTTTTTCCCATTTTTTTAAATTGGGTTGTTTGCTTTTTATTGTTGAGAAATTCTTTATGTATTCTGAATATTAGATGCTTATCAGATGTAGGATTTACAAATATTATCTTGCTTTCTGTGGGTTGTCTTTGAATTCTCTTGGTGGTGTCCTTTGGTGCACAAAAGTTTTAATTTTGGGGGCGCCTGGGTGGCTCAGTCGCTAAGCGTCTCCTTTTGAGTTATTTGTCTCAGTTGAATAGTAAAACCAATTCCATACTTTTTTTTCCCTCTCATATTTTAAAGGCCCATGGAAGGAGGTATCTTCCCTCCAAAAGGAAACCTGATGCCTATTAAGCTCCCCGGAAGGGCTGGTTGGGCACTGGTTGAGCACAGAAATAATTGCAGGCGTCAGGCAATATATTCTCTTGTGTCAAATGTCCGGTGGAGACAACTGTGATTCGCAGACTGGGGGAGGAAAAAGTGGAGCTGTGTTTCTCCAGTTTGAGAAAGTAAGAACGAGACACCGGGCACGCAAAGTGCTCAGAACAGAGCCTGGCACTTAAGATGCGCGGAATAAACGGTAGCCGAGTGGTGGGTGCTCTTAGCTTCTCTATCTGTAAATAAAAGAAATTGGCTAAGCTGATACATTAGCTCTTGGTTACTCATCTTCCAGGCGCGCGAAGAAACGCACGCCAGTACGAAGAAAGAGAACTGGAGACTTTGTACCCAGGCCCCCATATAGCACTGGTGCCTATAGAGTCCGGGTGATGGGGCGAGGAGCAGCCGTAGGGTGGAGCTTAACCGTCTCCGCCCACAGCCCATCGCGTTCTTCATTGGTCCCGTGATCGCTATGCGCGTAACGTCACACGCATGCGCCACAAGTGTGGGGAAGGGGGCGTGGCTCGCCAAGACGGAGGACACAAGATGGCGACGTCCGTAGGGTTGCAGTGCCTGAGGTTGCTACGCGGGGTCGCGCCGTGGCGGAGCAGGTATAGCTTCCTGGGGAGGCTGTCTCGGTGGGAGGTCTCGGTCCTCGGTCCGAGCCGGGGTGTCAGGAGGAAGAAAACCGTTTCTCTTTTCCTGGCTCCCTAAGGAGGGGCGGGTAAAGACTGAGCCATCCACCTTGAGGTAGAGCTCAGGAGCAGGTGCGACCGCCGGTGCGTAGGGAGGTCTGGATTTATTTAGGGTCCGGCCTGAGCGCTCTCGCTTTGCCCTTTACAGCTAGGTGGAAGTGCAAAAGGGACAGAACAAACAAAACAGATGGAATAGGCTTCGTGTCCTCCACTAGGGGAGTCGAGCTGGGCTGGACGCCTCTTTCTGAGTTTGTGTTCCTGGAAGGGCAGTATGATGCGGGAAGAGCTTTGGACTGGAAGTCGGAGACTTTAAACTCGGATTCTTGGGTCTTTGAAGCAAAGAGATTGATTCGGTAATCTCAAATAGTCTGTAAGGAATTAGGGCCTTGGTTACTGTGGGAACTAACTCCCACCTTTTAGGTTCTTAGAATTGGAAGAGATTGAGGGATCATCTAAATCCAGCTGTTTTTCGAATTGGCGAAATTGAGGCCTTGAGTGTGGGAGGGACCTGCTCAGTTTTACCCAGCTAGTTAGTAGCAGAGCCAGGATCCTGACCAGCCTCTTGCATGGAACTTTCCTCCAGACTGCCCACCCTGAGGGCATTTATTATTCAGAAATAGCTTGGGAGCATTTGGACTCCCGGAAAATGGATTAAAATGTTGATAGCTTTGACTCAGTTGGCTGCTTGGTGTCATTTCAACGACAAGGGTTTGAGAAACGCAGGGTGATTTTTGTTTTTCCAGCAGGGTTAATTTTGTGTTAACCAAAACTTACTCTGTGACCAAAGGTGGTGACCTGTCATTGTAATTTGGGGAAGTAAAAGGACACTGGATTTGGACTGAGAGGGAACAGAAACTGTGATTGGCCTTACCATGAAAGCTTTACTCTCCTATCGTTGACTATTCAGAAATGGTGTAGTTCTCTTGGGAGGGGGCTCTTCATTGTGGGGGTAACTATTGAGATTTGGACTGAGGGTCTCTGATTTGATATTGATACCAGCTGTGCTGTTTGAGTCAGCCATGAATTCAGCTAAACTGTGTCATGAGTTAGAATAAAAAATGACACTCTTAAGATATTTTTAAAAAATGATGATGTGGAGGATGTACTCATTCACCATCATTAAGAAAAAGGATTGGAGGCGGGGAGTCATACTTTAGTATCAGTGGAGATTAAATGAGACTGGATTTAGGTGCAGCGGTTGGAAGGGATGAGGATTTGGGCACAACAAGAATTTTTAATTTTCAAAGGTATTATATATTGATACAAAAAACCAAAAAGACAGTATATTCTTAGGTTTAAAGTAAAGCATGTGTGTGAGACATATAGATGAAAGCCTCGTATTGCAAGGTAGTTTTTAGGTGATGTGTGGCAGGTGATAGAACAAATCTTGGGTGATAATTAATGGCCATGTTTCCTCAACTTGTTTGATAAAAATAATAGGGTGGATGTTTATTAGAAGTTGAGATTCCCAGATATATCCCCACCTTACTGCCAAATTCAGATTCAGTAGGTGTAGTAGCTTAGGGCTGCAAGTGCTTCAGATGATTCTTAGGTTCAGGTAAGTATGGACTTAGTACCTAGGTACTGGATGCTTATGCAAGACTTTGATTCAGAAATATTTGTAATATTCCTACCACTGCAAATCACAGTGCCAGGAACCATGGGGGAAGGGAGGGAAGAGACAAATTATAAGGTACAGTATTTGGAATAAGCTTTGTGTTTATGGAACTTTGCAGTTTAGTGGAAGAGAGAGAAAACACTCAATGCTAATACAAGATTGAGTGTGGAATAAGGCCTTCAGAAAGTCTGCCAGTTCGTTTTTAGGGGAGCTTTCATAACCTCAGAAAGCAGGAGAGATAGAAGGACTACAGTTCAAGCATCACCACCAGAGATAATGTTAAAGGATTTTATAACCATGACAGTATAGGCCCCAGTGAGCTTCGACATTGGCCATAGGCAATTTTTTTAAAAGTAATCTTTACTCCCAACGTGGGGCATGAATTTGCAACCCTGAGGTCACAAGTCACATGTTCCACTGACTGAGCCCCTGGTCATAGACAGCTAATAGAGCCATCCCAGTGTGGGCCACCTGAATATAAACTTACTTACTTAATTTATTTATTTTGAAAGGTTTTACCCATCCATTTGAGAGAGACAGAGAGATAGCGAGAGACAGCATGAGTGGGGAGGAGAGGGAGAAAGAAGCTAGTTCCCTGCTGATCAGGGAACCTGACACGGGGCTCAGTCCCCGGACCCCAAGATCATGACCTGAGCTGAAGGCAGACGCTTAACCAACTGAACCACCCAGGAGCCCCTAAACTCTGTTACTTTAAATAATAGTGATAAGTAACTAGGTGCCGGTTTTTCATGATTGTCTCAGGTAATCTTAATGAGGTAGATCTTGTTTTTACAGGTGGAGAAATTGAGGCTTAGAATTAATTACGTTTGTAAAGTCACACTGCTAGTGAGTGAGTGGCAGTGAGCTATACAATCAGACTTGTGTGCTCACTCAGGGGCTTTAATCACCTGTTTGCAGGATACCCACATGAGTCACCAGCTTCAGAAGAGACATCTGATTGAACTTATCCCTTTCATGCCTCTGGGCTTAATCTCACCACTGAGATGGGAGTTCAATAAGAAGGCAGACAGACCCCTATGTTCATCAAGGAACATGCACAGTTGGGGCGCCTGGGTGGCTCAGGTGGTTAAGTGTCTGCCTTTAGCTCAGGTCATGATCCCAGCGTCCTGGGATCAAGCCCCACATCAGGCTCGTTGCTCAGTAAGGAGCCTACTTCTCCCTCTGCCTTTACCTGCTGCTCCCTGCTTGTGCTGTCTCTCACTCTTTCTCTCCCTGTCAAATA
Organism: Procyon lotor; assembly: GCA_028646535.1. Lineage (NCBI taxonomy): Eukaryota > Metazoa > Chordata > Mammalia > Carnivora > Procyonidae > Procyon > Procyon lotor. The sequence goes on from CM053616.1 coordinate 419,947, forward strand.
AATAAATAAAATCTTTAAAAAAAAAAAAAGGGTTATGTGTGTGTATACATATATATACACGCACACATACACATACACACAAACGTATATATGTAATCTGTTCATTCCAGGTAGCAAGAAGTGATATGAAAAAAAATAAAAGAAAGTGATTAAAGGGTTAGTGCTTGATGGGGACAACTCTTGGGCATATGGTGGTCAGGAAAGCCAAACTCAGGAGGAAACCTTTTCACAGAGAACTGACTGATGAGGGAGTGAGTCACATAGAAGGGTGTGCCCAGTAGAACAAACAGCAAATGCAGGGGAAAGAGGCAAGGGTGTGGTGGGTATTAGGAGTGGCAACAGGAATGAGTAAGGAGGAGATGGAAAGCAGCAGGATTTCTCAGAATCCAGCAAGGACCAAGTACATGCAGTCTAATTTTCTTTTCTATTTTGAAAAGATCATTTTGGCTGTTTTGCAGTGAATAGGATATAGAGGGCCAAGAGTGAAAACTGGAGACTGGAGAACAGTCCTTCACAGTCATCTGGTAAAACAGTCAGGTGTCTTGGGCTGGGGTTTGAGTAGTGGTGGCAATGAGAAATCGGCAGGTAAAGATAGACACACACACACACACACATTTTATTTTTTTTAGTAATCTCTACACTCAATGTGGGTCTTGAACTCACGACCCCGAGAACAAGTTGCATGCTCTTCCAGCTGAGCCAGCCAGGTGCCCCTAGGCAGATAAAGATATATTTTAAAGGAAGTTTGCCTGTCTTGCCAGTGGACTGAATATGAATAGTGAGAAAGAAAGGACCTCTATAAGAATGAGTCTTAGGGTTTTGATTTGTGTAGCTCTGTGAGGGGTGATACCTTTTGCTGAGATAGTGTATTACTAGTAATGTTGCTATGGTATCAGGTAAACCCCAGGATCTCTAACTTAACACAGTAAGTTTGTGTCTGTCTTGTAAAGTCCTAGTGGGTGCTCCTGATCAGTGGAGCAGTAGTAATTCAAAGTTGCTCCTGCTGTCTTTAGAACATGGCTTCCCACGTTCTGCACTTTTGTCTGCAGCGAGCAGGCTAAAGGGGAAAGCCTGGAGGTAGATTCCTGGGAAACCCGAATGGTTTTCACATTGGTTAGAACGCAGTTTTGTGGTCGTACCCTACTGTAGAGGAAGCTGGGAAACTCCACATTTTGAGTGTCCAGGGAGAAGAAGATGTGGATTTGGTGAACACGGACTGGTCACACCACAGATGGATACTTCTCGGGGGGAGGAGCAGATTGAAGGGGAATCAGGGACGGTTAAGAGTTGCGTTTTGGACAAACTCAGTTTAAGATGATGAAGAGTGGGGATGTTGAGTAGCCAGTTGAAAATAATGGATCTGGACATCTCTGAAGGAGCAGTGAAGGAATCATCAGTGTCTGCCTATCTAAAGACAGATGACTGGGGGGCTGGGTGAAATAGTTGATGGGTATTAAGCCATGCGTTTGTTGTGACGTGCAGAGTGATGTATGGAATTGTTGAATCACTATATTGTACACCTGAAACTAATGTAATACTGTATGTTAACTATATTGGAATTAAAATAAAAAATAAAGGCAGGGGACTAGATGAGCAACTCTAAAAAGAGTGTAGACAGAGACGAGATCTGAACCTGGGCATGGCAACAGTTTGAAGTTGGGGAGAGCCAGAGAGGTAGGAGGAAAATCAGGGTCCCAGAAACCATGTGAGAGATGTGTTTCAGGAAGGAGAAAAGGTGAGGAGGTCAAGAAGTACAAACTTCTAGTTGTAAAATAAACAAGTCATGGGGATGTATATAGTTAATAATATAGTATGGCATACTTGAAAGTTGCTGAGATAGTCCATCTTAAAAGTTCTCATCACAAAAAAAGTTTTGTAGCTGTATAGCGACTAGACTAGTAAGTCTAGTTAACTAGACTTACTGTGGTGATCATTTTTCAATATATGCAAAAAATTTTTAAAGATTTTATTTATGGCAGAGAGAGATAGCAAGAGAGGGAACACAAACACAGGGGAGCTGGAGAGGGAGAAACAGGCTCCCCGCTGAGCAGGGAGCCTGCTTTGGGCCTTGATCCCAAGATGCCGGGACCGTAACCCGAGCCGAAGGCAGATGAATAACGACTGAGCCACCCAAGCGCCCCACAATATATACAAATATTGACTCATGTTGTACACCTGAGACTAACAATGTTATATGTCAGTCATACCTCAATAAAAAAAAAAGAGAGAGAGAGAAAGGGATTAGTTGTGGCAGATGCTACTGTGAGAGGTCAAAATAATATGAGACCCAAAAAACATGCATTGTGTGTTGGCAACACAGAGACTGTTGGTGACCTTGACAAGAGGTATCAGGAGAGGAACAAAAGCCTGGTTGAGCAGGATTAAGAGAGGGTGGGAAGTAAGGAAGTAAGTGAACCTAGCTCTTTTTTTTTTTTTTTTTTGGTTAAGTTTTTATGTTTTATTTTATTTTACTTTAAAATTTTAATTATTTAAGAGCGAGTGTGAGAGAATGTGTGTGAGCCAGGGGAAGGGCAAAGAAGCAGACCCCCACTGAGCAGGGAGCAGATGTAGGACTCCATCCCAGGACTGTAGGATCATGACCTGAGCCAAAGGGTCACGTCTAACTGAGCCACCCAGGTGCCCTTTTTAAGGTTTTATTTTAATTCCAGTTAGTTAACATACTGTATAATATAATAGTATTATATTAGTTTCAAAAGAACAATATAGTGATTCACCAATTCCGATGCTCATCACAAGTGTGCTTCTTAATCCCTATCACCTATTTAACTCATCCCTCTACCCTCCTCCCCTCTGGTAACTATCACTTTGTTCTCTGTAGTTTTATAAAGAGTCTGTTTCTTGGTTTGTCTTTCTCCCCTTTTCTCATTTTTTGCCCTCTGCTCATTTGTTTCTTAAATTATACATTTGAGTGAAATCATTTGTTATTTGTCTTTCTCTGACCTATTTCACTTAGCATTATACTCTCTAGCTCCATCCATGTCATTGCAAGTGGCAAGATTTCATTCTTTTATGGCTGAACAATGCTCCATTATCTCTGTATATGCATGTATGTATGCTGTGTGTATATTTACATACATATATATATACACACACCACATCTTCTTTAAGCATTCATCAGATGGATTCTTGGGCTACTTCCATATCTTGGCTATTGTAAATAATCCTGTTATAAACGGGTACATGTATCTCTTTGAATTAGTGTTTTTGTATATTTGGGGTAAGTATCCAGTAGTGTGATTACTGGATCATAAGTTTTTAACTTTTTGAGGAACCTCCATACTGTTCCACAGTGGCTGTGCCAGTTTGCATTCTCACCAACAGTGCAAGAGAGTTTCTTTTTCTTTTTTTCTTTTCTTTTTTTTGGGGGGGGGGGTTCTTTTTCTTTACAACCTTGTCAACATTTGTTGTTTGGTTGTGTTGATTTTAGCCATTCTGACGGGTGAGAGGTGATACTTCATTGTGGTTTTGATTTGCATTTCCTGATGACAGATGATGAGTGCCTTTTCATATGACTGTTGGCCATCTGAATGTCTTCTTTAGAGAAACATCTGCTCATGTCTTCTGCTCATTTTTTATTTGGATTATTATTTGGGGGTCGAGTTTTATAAGTTCTTTATATATTTTGGATACTAACCCTTTATTGGATATATCATTTGCAAATATCTACTCCCAACTCATTCCATAGATTGCCTTTAATTAACATATCTTGTATTATTTGTTTCAGGGGTACAGGTCTGTGTACACAATTCACAGCACTCACCATAGCACATCCCCTCCCCAATGTCCATCACCCAGCCACCCCATCCCTCCTACCCGCTGCCTTTTAGTTTTGTTGATTGTTTCCTTCACTGTGCAGAAGCTTTTTATTTTGATGTAGTCCCAGTAGTTTATATTTGCTTTTGACCTATCTAGAACAAAGTTGCTACAGCTGATGTCAGAGCAATTACCGCCTGTGTTCTCTTCTAGGATTTTTAGGGTTGAGAATGAACCTGGCTCTTTTTAAGAGCTTGTTATGAAGGAGAGAAGAAAAGTGGGGTGGAAGCTAGAGAAGGATACATAGTGGACAGTGTTTATGTAAGATTAGAGAAAGTACAGGGTTTATATGAGGATAGAAATGATCCAGTAATAAAAGACAGATTGGTGTAATGGCGCGTTTGCTGGGCATTTTTTCCAGGAGCTGGGGCTAAGGTGGTATACAAGAGAGCCAAGCTCTGTGTTCTGGGGCAGGGCTGCCAAGTGGCAAGACCCACATGCAAGAGAAACCACCTGCGTGCTGTGTGTCTGGTTCCAGTGGATAGACCATTTGCTCTGATTCCTACCTCCCCCAGCTAAGAGGGGAAAAAAAGCCTCATTCAACAGTCTGCAAGCATTCTTTCGGTTGGGGGGTTCAGCATTCATTCTGGAACACAACACAGCAGTGTACAGAAGACAACAATGTACCTTTAGTCACATTTGTACTTCTTGTTCTGATTCTGTTTGGAAAGCAGGGTTTGAGGCTTTTAGCTTTTGTAGTGGGAGTTTCTACTCTGAGAGATGAGCATTGTTCAGTGCTGAAAGAACATTCATATACTGAAACATTGCCCTTCTTTGTGTTAATAGCTGTACACCTCTCTGGCTTTCGTGGTGGTGATTATCGTGGTCCCGTACTTTATCTCCATACAGACCTGACTTGCCTGTTGGAGAGTCAGATTCATCATATTAGCCATGTTAGCACAATGCTCTGAGGGTGTTGTTTTTTTTTTTTCCCTGAGGGTGTTTTTAAGTCAATTTCAAGTCAAAAAATGAAGGTGCCTAAATCTGATCTTCTAAATCTGATATTTGCAGGATATCCATATAAGACATAACTACTAAACGTCCATGAAAGTAAATATTATTGTAGGAAGGTCATATGTGCAGTTCTATTTTCCACAAAAGTGGCAATGTAGACAGTTTATTAAATTATTGCTTCTATCATAAAGGACTCCAGCAGAAAAAGAAGTGCTTACTGACAGGGAGTTTCTTTACTTTAGATTTCAGGTCAAATTATGGGGAAAGCAAAGTGCTATCTGAATTGAAAGGGAGATATTTGCTCTTTGATTAGGGGAGATCGAATTTTTAACTAAAAGTTGATGAATGCTTTCCTTGCTGGCGGTCACTTATTGCCACTGGGAAAATGTCCAGTTTCTCTGGGTGACGATGAAACAAAGAAACAAACTTAATCAGAAATAATGTTTTCTGGGGTGCTTGGGTGGCTCAGTCATTGAGTGTCTGCCTTCAGTTTGGGTCATGGTCCCAGAGTCCTGGGATCTACCCCCGCATTGGGCTCCCTGCTCAGTGGGGAGCCTGCTTCTCCCTCTCCCCTTCCCCCTGCTTGTGTTCCCTCTCTCACTGTGTCTCTCTGTCAAATAAATGAAATCTTAAAAAAAAAAAAAGTTAAAAAAAAAGAAATAATGTTTTCTTAGAGTGGAAAGGTATGAAAGTTGTTGGTAATTTTTTTCTGAGAAGGCTTGAAACCTATTCGTGCTGTCAAACTAGCTTGACAAAATAGCAAAGTAGCCACAAAAGAGAATTCAAAAACTCTAAATTAAGTGAGCCTTCCAGACTTGAAGTATAGTAGAATAGTTCCATGTGGCTGTATCATTTTTTTCCAGGCCAGACATTTCAAATTTAAAGTTTCAGCTACAGGTATTAGATTTTTTTTTTTTTTTTTGGACAGAGAGATCACAGGTAGGCAGAGAGAAGGAGAAGCAGGCTCCCCACTGAGCAGAGAGCCTGATGTGGGGCTCGATACCAGGACCTCGAGATCATGGCCTAAGCCAAAGGCAGAGGCTTTAATCCACTGAGCCACCCAGGTGCCCCCCAGTGTTAGTATTCTTTAATGAGTTGGGGTTAGATGTTTACAAGGCTGTGTACAGTTGCTCTTTCGTGGTATGGAAACATAGGGCTTTGTGTAAGAGTACTAGGTTTACTGCCTATTATGATCTTATGCTTAATTAAAAAAAATAACTTTATCGTGAAATAGTTTCAGACTTACAGAAAAGTTATAAAAATAATAAATAGAATTCCCATATACCATTTACCCAGATTCCTCAAATGTCAACTGCATTTGCTTTACTATTCTCCCTTCCTCTCTGTCTCCTCTCTGTGTATCTATGTGTATATATGTATTTTTTTCTAAAACACTTGAGAGAAAATTACAGATTTGATACTCCTTTACTATGAACTTTCAGCTTTTTTCCTAGAAGATCATTTTCTCACACAACCACAGTATAGTGGTCAAAACTATAAAAAAATTAATGTTGATATAAGACTGTTGAATCTATACATTGTAATCAAGTTTTGCCAGTTGATCCACATTTTGAAAATTTTTTTAAAATTTTTATTTATTTGAGAGAGAGCACGCACCAGTGAGCCAGTGAGCATGAGTGGGGGGAGGGGCAGAGGCCGAGGGAGAAGCAGACTCCTTGCTGAGTGGGGACCCTGATGTGGCTTGTTCCCAGGACCCTGGGATCATGACATGAGTCAGCCACTTAACCGACTGAGCCACCCAGATGCCCAACATTTTTATTAAAAAATTTTTTTTAAAATTTTATTTATTTATTTGTCAGAACACAAGGCAGGGGGAGCAGCAGGTAGAGGGAGAAACCTGCTTGGCAGGGAGCTATTATGGGACGTGATCCCAGGACCCTGGGATTGTGACCTGAGTGCCAAAAGCAGACACTTAACCAATTAAGCCACCCAGGTGTCCCTGTGCTCTCTCTCTCTCAAATAAATAAAATCTTAAAAAGATTTTTAAGATGGGGTGCCTGGGTGGCTCAGTCAGTTAAGCAGCTGATTCTTGATCTCAGCTCAGGTCTTGAGCCTCAGGGTTGTGAGTTAAAGTTCCATGTCAGGCTCCATGCTGGATGTGGAGCCCACTTAAAAAAAAATTTTTTTTAAATATATGTTTAACGGTTCATTTTTGCTTGATTATAGCCTCCTTCACTGTGAGAACATTGCCGTGAGCCACTTCCTACAGTCCTTAAGGAAGCTGCCTGTTAGAGCCTTCTATACAAGTAAGTGGCAATTAAAGGTGGTGTTGGCCTCTCTCTGCTTCAGTTTGCTTATCACTGGGATAAACAGCTCCTTTTTCAAAGCGCCCAGGTGGCTCAGTCATTGAGTGTCTAGTAGAATTAAAAGTTAGTAGAATTAAAAGACCTTATATCTGTGGGGTGCTTAGAGTGTCTGGCATGTAGTCATCACTGGAGGGCTAGTGATCATTACCTTATCGTTTTTACTGGCTGCATAGTATTCTGTTGAATGACTACCCTTTGGTGTTGGACATTTAAATTGTTTCTAGGCTTTTTCTACTAGAAAAAATGTCTACTAGATATTCCTGTGGTAACATATCTTGGTGCAGCTTCAGGATAAATTTGTAGAGCTAGAATTGCTGGAGCAAAAGATGTATGTATTTTACAAGATGGTATTTAGGCCAAATTGCTCTTCAAAGAGGTCTGTTCCAGCTTGTGTGCACATGAGCAGGAGGTCCTTGTGAGTACTTAAGTTCCCCACACCCTCATCAAAACTGTAGGTTATGGACTTTTTTGATTTTGTAAGCAGCTTGATTTTGTAAGATATCCTTTTTTTTTAATTAACATATGATGTATTATTTGCCCCAGGGGTACATGTCTGTGAATCATCAGGCTTACACATTTCACAGCACTTACCATAGCACATACCCTCCCCAATATCCATAACCCAGCCACCCTATCCCTCAGTTGCTCAGCCACCAGCAACTCTGTTTGTTTTGTGAGCTTAAGAGTCTCTTATGGTTTGTTTCCCTCCCAATCCCATCTTGTTTCATTTTTACCTTCTCTATCCCCCACAACCCCCTGCTCTGCCTCCCAAATTCCTCATATCAGAGAGATCATATGATAATTGTCTTTCCCTGATTGACTTATTTCACTCAGCACAATACCCTCTAGTTCTATCTATGTTGTTGCAAATGGCAAGATTTCATTTCTTTTGATGGCTGCATAGTATTCCACTGTATATTTACATCACAATAAGAGATCCTTTTTATTCAATCATACCAGAAGCCATTTTGAACTGTCCATGAAAGGACCTTGGGAATAAAACAAATTGGTTAATGAGAGCGAAAACAAAATGTTTATTTTGGTAGTTAATAGCAGCACATCTGGGTGTTCCTTATTTAGTTAAGATTTGTGTGTTGGAACACATGGGAATCACGTGAAGGATAGAAGGGGAGCCACAGAAACTGAGCCATAATCTTGGATCTGCAGAGAAGCTGTGCTTTTATAAAGTGACAAGCCCAGGGGCGCCTGGGTGGCTCAGTCATTAAGCGTCTGCCTTCGGCTCAGGTCATGATCCCAGAGTCCTGGGATCGAGCCCCACATCGGGCTCCCTGCTCAGCAGGAAGCCTGCTTCTCCCGCTACCTTTCCCTCTGCTTGTGTTCCCTCTCTCACTGTGTTTCTTTCTGTCAAATAAATAAAATCTTAAAAAAAAAAAAAAAAAAGTGAAAAGCCAGCAGAGAGGTGGTCCGTAGTGGAGGGCTGTCTCTACTTACGACTTCTTTTTGGAGAGGCAAAGTAAGCCTCTGACAAGGCGAGACATCTAGTCAAAGGGCTAGTGTTGCAGGTAGCATTTAGAGGAACATGCCTAGTCAGTCTAGGGTGGAGGCTTACTGCAGTGAGGAGGGTACAGCAGATCTCTTGTCAACAGTTATTTCAGAAAGAGCAAAAAAAAAGTTGCTTTATGGGCAGTCTTTCTTGGTCAGAGGTAGAATATTTAGTTGTGAAGTAGTAAGGGTTCATTAGGAATAATTAGAAGATGAAAGAGATTAATGACAACCACATTTGCTTATTAAAAGAAGAAACAGCAACAGGGGCACCTGGGTGGCTCAGTGGGTTGAAGCCTCTGCCTTCGGCTCAGGTCATGATCTCAGGGTCCTGGGATCGCCCTGCATTGGGCTCTCTGCTCAGCTTCCCCCCTCTCTGCCTGCCTCTCTGCCTACTTGTGATCTCTCTCTCTCATCAAATAAATAAATAAAATATTTTTAAAAAAAGAAGAAGAAGAAACAGCAACACCCAAAACATTGGGGGGCAGTGCTGGTAATGTCAGGAGCAGGACAGCTTCCTCCCATTGAAAGTCAGAGGCAGTAAGAAGGGTATTCTCTGGTTTTGTATAGGTTCCTGGGGATTCAGCTCTTGAGATTTTGTTTTAATAACAGCATTATTGGGATATAATCCACATACCATAAAATTCATTTTTCTAAAGTGCAATTCAGGGGCACCTGGGTGGCTCAGTCGTTAAGCGTCTGCCTTCGGCCCAGGTCATGATCCCAGGGGCCTGGGATCGAGCCCCGCATCGGGCTCCCTGCTCGGCAGGAAGCCTGCTTCTCCCACTACCATTCCCTCTGCTTGTGTTCCCTCTCTCGCTGTGTTTCTCGCTGTCAAATAAATAAAAAAATCTTTTAAAAAAAAAAATAAATAAATAAAGTGCAATTCAGTGGCTTTGGGTATATTCAGAATTGTGCAACCATCACCCTATTAATTTTAGAACATTTTCATTCCCCACCCCCTTTCCCTAAGCCAGTAACAACACTTGACTCATTAAGCTATCATTCCCCATTTCTCCCTTCCCTGAGCCCCTGGCAACCATTAATCTACTTTATGTCTCTATAGGTATGTTTCCTATACTGGACACTTTATGTGAGTGAAATCCTACAATATGCAGCCTTTTATGGCCGGGTTCTTTCACATAAGGTTTTCAAGGTTCATGTTATACCATGTGTTGGTACTTTATTCCTTTGTGTTATCAAATAATATTCCATTGTATATATACACCACATTTTATTCATTTACCAGTTGATGGACATCTGGGTTGTTTCTTCTTTTTGGCTGCTATTGAACATTCTTTTACAAGTTTTTGTGTAGAAGTCGGTTTCATTTCTCTCAGAAATATCCCTAATAGCAGAATTGCTCGGTCATAATGGTAACTTCATGTTTAACATTTTTAGGAACTGACAGTTTTTCAAAGTGGCTGGCCCATTTTGCAATCCTACCAGCAGTGTGTGAGTGTTCTACTTTCTCTACATCTTTGCCAACACTTAATTGTCTTTTTGATTATAACCATCCTGGTGGGTGTGAAGTGGTATCTCACCGTGATTTTGATTTGCATTTTCCTGATTGCTAATGATGTATTGGTTTGCTACAGCTGCTGTAACAAAGTAGGGAAAACAGAGGGGCTTAAATAGTAGAAACTTACTCAAGTTGAAGACTAGAGGTCTGAGATCAAGGTGTCACAGGGCTGCTTCCTTCTAACGGTTTTGAGGAAGAACCTGTTCCATGCCTCTGGTCTGGCTTCTTATGGTTTGCTGGCAGTCTTTGACTTCTTTGGCTCGAAGAAGCATCATCCTGATTATTGACTTCATCTTCACACAGCGTTCTCTTTATAAGCGTGTCTGTCTCCAAATTTTCCCTTTTTATTAGGACACCAGTCATATCTGATTAGGACCCATGGCTGTATTTTGTCTTGTTTACTTCTCTAGAAACCCTAAATCCAAGTAAGGTTACATTCTGAGTACTGGGAGTTAGGACTCAGCATGTGAATTCTGGGGAGTACAGTTCAATCCGTAGTAGATGTTGAGCATCTTTTCATGTGCTTATTAGCCATTCGTGAATCCTCTTTGGAGAAATGTCTATTCAGATCCTGTGTGTATTTTTAAATTGGGTTGTCTTTTTTTTTTATTACTGAATTGTAAGAGCTTATGGGGGTTTGCATTTGAGAATACTAGTGTCTAGTCTGAATTGGGTTTGGATTGTAGAAGTAAGGTCAGAGAGTCCTGGGTGAGAAATGGAGCCCAATTCCCAGTCCTGGACCTGGTGATAGCCAGCCTGGCAACCTTGATTAGTTTCTTGACCTCTTTGTAATTCAGTGTTTTCATCCTATATTCTCTGGCTATGGTGGCAATTGAGATTGCATTGTAGTTTCATAGGAAAGATGCTTGTCCTTTGGGCGCCTGGGTAGGTCAGCTGGTTAAGCATCTGCCTTCTGCTTGTGTCACGATCCCGGGATCCTGGGACTGAGACCTGCATTGGGCTCCCTGCTTGACGGAGAGTCTACTTCTCCTTTTTCCTCTGCTGCTCCCGTTGCTTGTTCTCTCTCTCTTTCTTTCTCTCTGTCAAATAAATAAAATCTAAAAATGAACAAACAAAAAAAAGATGTTTGTCCCTTACTTATTGGTAGAATTTGGAAACAGAAGGGTCTTTTTTTTTAATTCTTTTTTTTTTTTTTAATTTCTTTTTTTTACTTTTTTGAGAAACAGAGTGAGTGAGAGGGAGAGAGAGCACAAGCTGGAAGAGGGGCAGCCGAGGGAGGAAGCAGGCTCCCCACTGAGCAGAGATATGGGGCTCAATCCCAGGACCCTGGGATCATGACCTGAGCCAAAGGCAGCTGCCCAACCGATTGAGCGAGCCAGGCACCCCCAGAAGGGTCTTAATAGTGACTCAGGGTTGTACCTGCCTGTCAAAGATGCACTGATGTTTCCTGGACCTCATTTTAGTGCTGTTTGCATGACTCATCCTTGTCCCTTCTCCCAGTCTCAAAATTTTACTGTTTTTTGTTACAGATGCCAGAAGAGTCCACACTGCCCCTGCTCGTACCCTGTTCCTGCTGCGTCCCCTGCCCATTCTGTTGGTGACAGGTGGCGGGTATGCGGGTTATCGGCAGTATGAGAAATACAGGGAGCGAGAGCTGGAGAAGCTGGGGTTGGAGATTCCACCCAAACTGGCTGGTCACTGGGAGGTAGGATTATGGTGGAACTACCTTGAGTTCTCATTTAGCACAACTGCCTGTCACTTTTTAAATTGCCTCAAAGTTGAAATGTTTGAAAAAAATGAAATGTGCTTTTTTGGAGCTCATGTCTCCAGTGGGCCTTTGGCCAGTCACAGATGTTATGCCTTTAGTGTCATGTTGGGCTTCCTTTCTTTGTCCAGACCTACCTCTGGTCTCCCCGAGGGCTCTGAGTAGCAATTACCTGCAGTTGAAATCCTCAGAGTTCATGCCTTCTGTGGGGGCTGACATCCTAGTTGTTTATGCCCTGCTCTGTCTGAGGATAAGCTGAAACACTTGGGCTTTTGTGATGTGGATAAGTTCTTACCAGGAACCAGACTGAAATAATCAAATTCCTTTATTGTTACTGCTCAAAATGCTTCCCCCACAACAGGGCAGGCTTTGATGTTGTTGAGCCATGTGAGACGTACAGTGAACTGTCTTATTCAGTTGTGCTCCAGTGGCCCAGGATGATACCTAACTCAGAGCAGACATTCAGTAAATGTTGAAATTGAATGTTAAGGTGTAAATTTAAAAATGCCTTCTTTTTAGCCACAGTGTAACAAATGAAGAATCTGAAACATCAGTAGATCTCATAGCCTGGGCAAAAGTGGGGAGAGTGAACGTAGAGACTTTATGGCATTTGGAATGATGCAGGTTTCTTCATGAACCTCTCTGTATTGGTAAGTCAGCTCAGGTGAATCCAGTGGCCAGGGCATGTGGGTTCTGAAGGCGAGTCCCAACCATTTCCCTCAATAGCTGTGTGAACTTGAACATTTCACTTGCTGTCTGGTCCTCTGTGTGACTATGCTATAAATATAAGGCAGGCTGGATTGGAACCCATCTGAGATTCCTTCTAGCTCTAGCATAGTTTCTCTAGGAATATTTGTTGGCATTGGCATTACATGCTATATTATAGGCTTCATTCCAAAATCCTATTTTGAATTTTGGGTTTCACTCTTCTTCCTCGAGGAGAATGCACTGTAGATTTCATCTGATTTCCAACAGTCCTGTAAAACTGTGACGTAGTCAGCTGGCCCTACAGAGCCAGATGTGGCTATTATCCTAAGAGATAATAACCTTTTTGCTTGCTCGTGTATATCTACCCTTTTTTGGCCTGTTCATACATCTTGGACTTTATAGTAACCTATCTCGGACCAAGAAAGAAAAAAGGCTTTTTGTCTTCTGGTAGTATATGACAAAATCCTTTTGGCAAAGGATAATTGTGTAGTGTGTGAGTCACACTTTTTTTTTTTTTTAAATTAATTTTTATTAACATATAATGTATTATTTGCCCCGGGGTACATGTCTGTGAATCATCAGGCTTACACATTTCACAGCACTTAACAGCACATACCCTCCCCAATGTCCACAGCCCAGCCACCCTATGAGTCACACTTTTAAAATTTGCTGTACTCTATTTCCCATGACATTGGTGATTTCCTCTGTAAATATACCTTTTCCTTTAGGTTAATAAACTACTCATTAGACTGTGATCATATGACGCCACTCAAGTGTTAGACCCAAGGTGGCTTCTCTCTGACCCCACGTATTTGCAGGCTGAGTCACTCTGTGACGAGCTCTCATGGTTGTTCAGCAAATTCCCACCCATTTCAAAGGTCTTCCAAGAGAATCTGCATTTGGAAGAAATCTCTGACTTCCAAAATCATAAAAGACTAATGTCAGTAGTATTTTTTTAGCATTCACCATTTGCATAATTAGGATTACTGCCACATAGGAGCCAAAATCTGGAAGATGACCATTTGTAGAGAGGACAGGGTTGATTGGCTTATAAATTAGAGGGCCTGGACAGTGGATCCACATGGCCCAGTGCAGCATGAAATCTAAAGCCCTTGTTGCTTAAGAGCTGGGTTTCAGTTAGATACTGGTCTTCCAGTTGAGTAGAATGGCCACAGGACTGCTGGATTTACAGGCAGGATGCCAGTATTTCACTTTTTGAAGGGGAAATGGTCTGGACTCCGTCCAAGTGGACATTGTAGGATTTCAGGAGAGGCAGCAGGTCATGAGAAGGGAGCGTGCTGACTGGCAGTTGCAGACTGGATCCTAGTCCCACCCCTACCCCACCTAATTACTGTCACCTCATGAAAAATGAGAGTACCCCAATCTGGTTGATCATCAGAATTGTTGGGGAGCTTTAAAAATGATGGATTCTTTAATCTCACCCCTGGAGATTTAGAAAGTTTGGGCAAGCCTCAAGATCTTTGTTTTTAAAAAGTCCCTTCAGTGATTCTGATGATAAGCCAGATTTAGGAATCATGATCAGAGGACTGTAAGATTCTCTTCAGGGCTTTGTTTTTAAGTGGCACATGAAAACTGCTGCTGCTAATTTTGCTGGAATATATTCTCTTCATATCCCTGGGTCAAGTGTGGCATCTCTAGAACTTGAAAGAGGACGGGCTGGTTCTTAGGCCGAGATGAGCCCCTGGGGCTCTTTAAGGATTTATACCTATATCTTTCCTTCATTTCAATTTAAGTCCATCCGTCCTTCCTCCCTCCCTCCCTTGCCTTCCCTTCTGCCTTCACTTCCCTTCCCAACAGTATAGAAGAAACCATAACTCCAAAATCTGTGCCGCCTCACTCACTGCAAGCTCCACTCAGGGGTGTGGGGAGAGGGCACAGCTCTTGCAGAGGGGCAGCGGGGAGGTGGGTGTCTGACACGGTTTAAGACTTGAGCTCAGCTACAGCAACTGGGCAAGTTGTTTCATCTTCCTGGGTTCATTCTTTCTCTCTCTCTCCTTCCTTCCTTCCTTCCTCCCTCCCTCCCTCCCTCCGTTCCTTCCTCCCTCCCTCCCCCATTCTTTCTTTCTTTCGAGATTTTATTTATTTGATAGAGAGAGACACTGTGAGAGAGGAACACAAGTAGGGGGAATAGGAGAGGGAGAAGCAGGGTTCTTGCTGAGCAGGGATCCTGATATGGGACTTGATCCCAGAACCCTGGGATCATGAACTGAGCTGAAGGTAGATGCTTAACGACTGAGCCATATAGGCGCCCCCTTTCTTTCTTTCTTTTTTTTTAAGACTCTATTTATTTGAGAGTGAGAGAGATCATGAGCATAGGGGAAGGGTAGAAGGAGAAGCAGGTACCCCGCTCAGCAGGGATCCTGACGTGGGACTCGATCCGAGGACCCTGAAATCATGACTTGAGTCAAAGGCAGATGCTTATCCGACTGAACCACCCAGGCACCCACTGGGTTCTGTTTTTATACGTCTAAGAAAATTTTTGCTTGCTTTAAGAGTCATGTAGGGAAAAAAGGTCATGCAGTGGCTGAGTAGAAATGAAACCTATGTGTTTGCTTGATGGGATGAAGGAAATTCTGTAACTAGCAGCAAAGGTAGTAGCCTGTTGAGAGTGTTCAGAAGCACCCAGGTTCCAGCAGCTCCCCTCTTTCTCTCTTTATGTATACATATGGCATCACTTTCCCCAATGGGGAAATAGCTCACTTTTTAAAAATTAGAAAGTGAAATTATGAAAGTATAAAAAATATATAAATATATATTTTATATACAAATATGTAAAATGTTTATTTTATATATAATTATATATTATTTTATATATATAAAGAATATAAAATATATATTTTATGTATATATATAAGTATATAAAATATATAAAAATATAAAAATTATGAAGACGAAACATTCATGACCCAGGATCGTACAATGCACAGGAAACCACAGTTCACGTTTTGGGGAACTTAGTCCTTCCTGGGCTTTTGGGTATTTAGGAATATGTATTGTTAATTTTTATTTTAAGTAAGATAGTTTTAAAATTTTTATTTTTTTAAATTTATTAATTCATTTATTTATTTGAAAGAGAGAGAGAGAGATCACAAGTAGGCAGAGAGGCAGGCAGAGAGAGAGGGCAAAGCAGGCTCCCTGTGCAGGCTCGGGTTTGATCCCAGGACCCTGAGGTCACAGCTGGAGCCGAAGGCAGAGGCTTCAACCCACTGAGCCACCCAGGCACCCTGCAGGCAAGCATTTTTAACATTAGTGTATCTTTCCAGAATGTTTTTACTTATATATTTTTTGGCTATTCAAAGGTGATTTAATTTTGATGCGAATTGCTATGTAAGCATGATGGTTTAATTTACATATATTGCAAAACGATTGCCAGAATAGATTCAGCTAACATCCTTCATCTCTACAGATATAATTTTAAAAAAAGAAGAAAGGAAAAAAAGAAAAATTTCTCAAACTCTTAGGATTACCTTGCTTTACTTTCCTAGGTAATAGATAGGTAATAGATAGGTAATAGATATAGGCATCATGTTGTACATTCCTAGTACTTATTTACATCCCTTACATCCTTACATCCCTAGTACTTATTTCTCTTGTAACTGGAAGTTTATACTTTTTGGCCTTCTTCCAATTCCCTGTCTCCCTCCACTCCCTAGTGTCTGATCTCTTTTCCTGTGAATTTGATTTTTTCTTTTTCTTTCTTTTTTTTTTTAACCTTTTATTTGTTTTTTTAGATTTCACATATAAATGAAATGCAGTATTTGTCTGACTTAACACACTTAGCATAATGCTTGCAGGGTTCATCCATGTTGTTGGAAGTATCGGATTTCATCATTTTTTCTGGCTGAATAATATGTTCTATTGTGTGTATTTACATATATACATTGTGTGTGTGTGTGTGTGTGTGTGTGTGTTATCTGTTGGACACTTAGGTTATTTCCATGTCTTGGCCATTGTAAATAATGCTGCTATGATGATTTAATTTTTTTAAACATTTTTATTTGACAGAGCATAAGCAGAGGGAGCAGAACGGGGAGAGGCAGGCTCCCCGCTGAGCAGGGAGCCCAATGCGGGGCTCCATCCCAGGACCCTGGGATCATGACCTGAGTGGAAGGCAGATGCTTAGCCAGCCACCCAGATGCCCTGATGATTTAATTTTTAAAGTTAACTTTACTGAGGTATTATTTCCCTATAGTAAAACGTATCCTTTTTAAGCATATAGTTCTTTGTTGCTTTTTTATTTTATTTTATTCTTTTTTATTTAAAAAAATTTTTTTTGAGGGGCGCCTGGGAGGATCGGTGGGTTAAAGCCTCTGCCTTCGGCTCAGGTCATGATCCCGGGGTCCTGGGATCGAGCCCCACATGGGGCTCTCTGCTCGGCGGGGAGCCTGCTTCCCCCTCTCTCTGCCTGCTTGTGATCTCTCTCTGTCAAATAAATAAAATACTTTAAAAAAAAATTTTTTTTTTTAAGATTTTATTTATTAGAGAGAGAGAGCAGGGGGAGGGTTAGAGGGAGAGGGAGAAGCAGACTCCCTGCTGAGCAGGGAGCCCAACTTGGGGCTCAATCCTAGGACCCTGAGTTCATGACCTGACCTGAAGTCAGACACTCAACCGACTGAGCCATCCAGGTGCCCCAGTCTGTTTCTGTTTTGCCTTCTTTTGGTTTTTAGATTCTACATATAAGTGAAATCATACAGTATTTGTCTTTATTTCACTTAGCATAGTACCTTGCATGTGCGTCCATGTTGTCACAAATGGCAAGATTTTTTTGTGTGTGTGGCAGAATAATATTCCACTGTGTGTATATACTACATCTTCTTTATCCATTCATTTATTTGTGGACACTTAGGTGGCTTCCATATTTTGGCTATTGTAAATACTGCTGCAGTGAACATAGGGGTGCATGTATCTTTTTGAATTAGTATTTTCATTTTCTTTTTTTTTTCATTTTCTTTTTTTAAAAAAAGGTTTTATTTATGCATTTGATAGAGAGAGACACAGTGAGAGAGGGAACACAAGCAGGGGGAGTGGGAGAGGGCGAAGCAGGGGGAGTGGGAGAGGGCGAAGCAGGCTTCCTGAGGAGCAGGGAGCCTAATGCAGGGCTCAATCCCTGGACTCTGGGATCATGACTTGAGCTGAAGGCGGATGCTTAAACTACTGAGCCACCCAGGCACCCCATGTATTTTCATTTTCTTCAGATAAATACCCAGGAGTAGAATTGCTGGGTTGTATGGCAGTTCTAGTTTTAATTTTTTGAGGAATCCTCAGACTGTTTTGCACAGCGACTGCACCAATTTACATTTCTACCAATAGTGCATGAGTGTTCCCTTTTTTCCACATCCTTGCCAACACTTACTATGTCTTGTCTTTTTGATACCAGCCATTCTGACAGGCGTGAGGTGATAACGAGTTGTGGTTTTGATTTGCATGTCCCTGATGATTAATGATATTAATTTCTGCCCATTTTTTAATTGACTGATTTCTTTTGGTGTCAAGTTGTAGGAATTCTTTATGTATTTTAGATATTAACCCCTTTTTTAGTATATGTGCTGCCGAAGTGAGCACTAGATATTAACCCCTTAACCAGATGTATGTCTCCCATTGGTAGGTTGCCTTTTCTTTTTTGTTGATGGGTTTCCTTTGCTGTGCAAAAGCTTTTTAGTTTGACGTAGTCCCAGTTATTTAATTTTGCTTTTGTTGCCCTGGCCTGAGGAGGCAGATTCAAAAAAATATTGCCAAGATCAACATCTAAGAGTTAGTTTATGCCTATGTTTTCTTTTAGGAGTTTTATGGTTTCAGGTCTTACTTTTAGGACTTTAATTCATTTTGAGTTTATTTTGTATATGGTATATTAAAGTGGACCAATTTCATTCTTTTGCATGTGGCTGTTTAGTTTTCCCCAAACTATTTAAAGAGATGGTATTTTCTCCACTGTATATTCTTACCTCCTTTATTATGGATTGTGTAAGTGTGGGTTTATTTCTGGACTCTATTCTGTTCCATTCATCTATGTGTCATTTCATTGGGGTTTTTCTGATAAATATATATACCTGTGTAATCAGTACCACACTCAAGATAGGGAATATGTGCCTCTTTGTAGTCAGTGTCCACCCATGGTTCCAAGGCAATCACTGATCTGCTTTCTGTCACTATGAATTAGATTTGTTTTTTAAGAAATTTTAATAAATGAGATATGCTCTTTTATTTATTTATAGATGGAAAAAAATTTGTCAGAGAGCCAGTGTGCGCACAAGCAGGGGGAGCGGAAGAGGGAGAAGCAGGCTCCCTGCTAAGCAGGGAGCCCAACATGAGGCTCGATCCCAGAACCCTGAGATCATGACCTGACCCAAAGGCAGATGCTTAACCAAGTGAGTCACCCAGGATCCCTTATGGAGTTTTCTGCATAGCTCCCTCCTTTCTGGTTCTCCACCTTCAAGAACCTAGCTCTTTATTGATGTAGTCATTTGGCTTTCATTACAAATAAGCAGAACTCATTTCAGCAGGGACACTTAGAAGGGTTTTTTTTATCCTTAAAGGGTTCTAGAACCAATTCCAATGTGTGTGCTTGCGGGGCGGGGGATTATGTTTCATTACACCAACAAGCAATGGCACTTGACACCAACTGGATGTCCTGCAGTTCAGCTCAGTTCTGACACTATCTGCCCAGAGATTGCATCAGATTTTACAGATTAAGGGCTCAAGTCCCACAAGACTATTCCCTTCGCCCCCAGATGCTATCAGAAGTTGTTACTTGTGCTTCTGACTGACTAGCTATAGATTAGAGCTTCCAACCACCTCCTCTTTGAGTTACAGGTTAAGAACTCAGTCCTA
>CM053616.1:439469-503553 GCA_028646535.1 Procyon lotor
TAGGCATGGATGACTAATTAAGCCACTGGTCATTGGTGATTGATTCAGCCTCCAGTCCCTCTCCTCTCCCCCAACCCTAGGTCAGGGGGTTGGTCTGAAAGTTCCCCTCCTCTTTTGTGGTCAGTTCCTTATCCTTACAGGATTTCCAAAAGTCATCTCATTAACATAAATCCAGTAGTGATGGAGAGAGAGTTGTTATGATTAACAAGACACCCCTTTCACCTTTATAGCTATCAAGTGATTTTAGGAGCTGAAGACAAAAGACCACACAGTATAACAAAAGATGCTTCCATTGCTCTTGTCACTCAGGAAATTCCAAAGGTTTTGGGAGCTGAGAGCCAGGAACCTCAACCAATTATTTATGAGAAATATGTTTTGCTCAGATGAATGACCAAATAAATATATTTTTATAAATTACAATATTACAGTTGTATATCGGGAATGACTGCTTATTGAAGCTGTCACACCATTTAAGGCTCTTCTGCCCCTTTATTACAGTGGTAAGGCACCAGCTGCCCTTCCGCCCCCGTGCTTTGAGTTCAGCCAGAGCCCCCTTCTGTATGCTGCAGCCATCCAGCTGAACTTTTCAGGTGTTACCAGTGATTTCACTTTCCTCACTGTCTAAGTGTTTGGGAGGAAAGGAGAGGTCATAGGTCACATTAACATGAAACTGTTAATCCATAATCCCTGGGAAGTGCAGCTCCAAGAGAGGGACTTGGAGACTACTGTTTCTAGAGACCACAGTTTCTCGCCTTGCTTCTATTGAACACTCTGTGTCCTCATCACCTCTGTGTTCTCTGTGTGTGTCTCTGGCTTTGTCCTGTGCTCTCCCCAAACCCCTCTGGCATCATTCCCTTCTTATCTTCTCCTGAGTCATTCTGCTTTTTGTTCTAACAGCACCCTCTCTTCCTCTCCTCCCAGAATATTTTGGTGTTTACCCAGTCTTTTTTTTTTTTTAAGATTTTAAAAATTTAGTAATCTGAGAGAGAGAGACACACACACAGTGAGAGAGGGAACACAAGCAGGGGAAGTGGGAGAGGGAGAAGCAGGCTTCCTGCAGAGCAAGGAGCCCGATGCAGGGTTCAATCCCAGGACCCCAGGATCATGACCTGAGCGGAAGGCAGGCACTTAATGACTGAGCCACTGAGGCGCCCCCCCCCCTTACCTACAGTCTTGGTCTCTTTATTTTCTCTCTTTTTTTACTCTTTTTTTTTTTTAAATAAAGAGTTATTTATTTGACAGAGAAGAGTGACCACAAGCAGGCAGAGAGAGGGAAGCAGGCTCCCTGCCGAGCAGAGAGCCCCATGTGGGGCTTGATCCCAGGACCCGAAGACCATGACCCGAGCTGAAGGCAGAGGCAACCCACTGAGCCACCCAGGCACCCCTTTTTTTACTCTTTGATAAACTACCCTCGTGACTTAATTATCTCCCAAAGGCCCCATCTCCAGATGCCTTTGCTTTGAGAGTTAGGACTTCAACATAGGAATTTGGGTGGGAGACACACATAAAATTCACCATTTTAGCCACTTCTAAGTTTATATAATTCAGTGGTAGTAAGTATATTCATAGTCCATTCCATTACCACTATCTATTTCTAGAACTTTTTCATTGTTCCAAACAGAAACTTTGTAGTCATTAAACAATACTGTTTTTTTTCTCCACCCCACAGCCTCCACAGCCCTTAGTCACCACCTAGGGTCTCTGAATTTGCCTATTCTAGGTACTTCATAGTGGAAATGGAATAATAATACAAACAGTGGAATAATAATACATAAGTGGAATCATACAACATATGCCCTATATTTTTCAAGAGGTATCCATGTTGTAGCATCTTTCGGAGTTTCACTTCTTTTTAAGGTTGAATAATATTCCATTATATGGATATATACCACATTTCATTTATCCATTATCTATCTGTTGATAGATACTGGGTTGTTTCTACTGGGTTGTGAATAGTGCTGCTGTGAACACTGGTTGTACAAGTATCTGCTGGAGTCATTGCTCTCAGTTCTTTTGGGTATATACCTAGCAGTAGAATTGCTGGATCATATGGGCATAAGTGTTTAACTTTTAGAAGGATTGCCAAACTTTCCTGCAGTGGTCGTACCATTTTACATTTCCACTAGCAGTGCAGAGGATTCCAGTTTCTCCACATCCTCACCAATACTTTCTCACTTTGATGATAGCTATTTTAATGGCTTTGAGGTAGAATCTCAGTGTGGTTTTGATTTGCATTTCTTAATGAGTAATGATGTTGTGCATCTTTTTCACGTGGTTATTGGCTATTTATATATAGCTTCTTTGAAGAAATGTTCATTTATTCAAGTTCTTTGCTCATTTTTACATTGGGTGGTTTGTTTTTTATTGTTGAGTTGTAGGAGTTCTTTGTATATTCTTGATATTAGACCCTTATCAGTTTTATGTATTTGCAGGTATTTTCTCGCATAAATTGTATTTTCACTCTCTTAATAGTATATTTTGATATACAAAAGTTTTTAATTTTGATGAAGTCTAGTTTATCTATTTTTACATTTATTGCCTTTGTTTTTGGTGTCCTATCCAAGAAGTCATTGCTGAATCCAATATTGTAAAGATTTTTTCCTGTTTTCTTCTAAGGAATTTTTAGGTCTTTTTTTTTAGAAAAATTTTGGGTCCTGGGGCACCTGGGTGGCTCAGTTATTAAGCATCTGCCTTCAGCTCAGATCATGATCTTGGGGTCCTGGGATTAAGCCTTGCATCAGGTTCCCTTCTCTGCTGGAAGCCTGCTTCTCCCTCTCCCACTCCCCCTGCTTGTGTTCCCTCTTTCACTATATCTCTTTCTGTCAAATAAAATCTTAAAAAAAAATTTTTTTTAGGTCTTATGTTTAGGTTTTTGATACATTTGTGGGTCTTGATCCCAGGACTCTGGGATCATGACCTGAGCTGAAGGCAGATGCTTAACTGATTGAGCCACGCAGTGGCCCCTAGTTAAGGGTTTCTTTTTTAGTGGTATAAGGTTATGGTCCAACTTCATTCTTTTGCATGTGGTCATCAGTTTCCTCAGCACCATTTGTTGGAAAGACTATTCTTTTCCCATTGGATGATCATGGCACCCTTGTGGAAATCCATCTCCTATTTCATTTTATTTCATTTCATTTCATTTTAGGGAGGGGGAGAGAAAGGGAGGGAGTGAATGTGAGTGGGGGGGCTTGGGTCAGAATGGGAGCTGGGGGTGGGGGGCAGGACTTGATTCTGGGTGTGTTTTGAGGGGAGAGTGGACAGGAGGCACTGAGGGATTGGATGGGAGAGATGGGAAAGTATTCCGGATTTCTGACTTGAGCAGATGGAGGGGTGGAGTAGCTCTTCACATAGTGCTGTGGAAAAAAATAGGGAACAGCTAGATTCTGGTATGGTAATTCAAGTTGTAACTTGCTTTTCTTTAAATGCAAGACGACTTCAGCATTTTTCATGTTTGTTCTCTGTTTATACTGGCTCGGAGTATTTGTCATTTTAACATTTGCACTGAATGGCATGGAGCAAGGAATCCATGCTCCTCCAAAAACAGGGCTCCCAGCCTTGTCAAACCATGGACACCCTGCCCTCAGAGCAAGGCAGTCAGAGTGCCGGGAATATGGCTGTTTCCAGGAGTTTCTTTTCAGGAACCCATGATGTCCTGGAAAAGCTCTGGGTTTGTGGTCAAAGTGCATCTTCAATTAGGCTGCCCAGGCTTTGGTGTTTGGCCTTAGAAAGGAGGGTGGTTGACGCGGCCTTTTGAGTGAATAGCACAGGGGATAGAAGGCAACCTGGTGTGCCTGGAGCTGTCACATGTTCCGAGTTTGTGTGGCATTTGTGATTCCAGATACGCTGTTTTTGTGTCCTTGTTGTCGTTTTGTCTTTATTGTCAAAAAGGGAACCAAAACCTTCACGGGCACTTCTTTACAAGGGGGGGTGAAAGTTTGTCGTGCACATAGCTGTGCAGCCTGCTGACTCCAAGGCTTTCCTGTGAACACCTAGGTGATTTGTGCTCCATGCAGGATAACATCCGGTGACAGACTCCCCTCAGTCGCTAGTGTTTCCAAGGTGTCCTTTCTTCCTTGACTACTGAACTTGAAGACAGAGATCCTTGTGGTGGGAAAACTGGCCTGATGGACACGGTGGGCCTTTTGGGGAGGAAGCAGTCCTCCTGTTCCTCTTCCTACCAGCCTCTGACGTGACTCCACAGAGAGGGCTGGGCCTACATGATGGGCACCTGACGTCTCCTGTCAGGTGCGAAGGGCTAACCCTAAGCCTGGAGCCGGGCATTGGGGGTGCTGAATATACCCAGGCTGAGTGGACATCGAGTAAGTGGCTCAGTCCTGAGGCCCTCCATGGGAAGCAGCAGCCGTAGGTGCTGAGAGCAGGCGTGGCTTTTCTGCCTCACCTAAGAGCAGGAGAACCTCTGCAGGTGGAATGTGGTCTTGGGTTTTTCTCCCCAGTAACAGAATATAGAGAATTTTCTGTGGTTTGTTTGTTTGTTTATTTATTTTAAAGATTTTATTTATTTACTTAACAGAGAGAGAAAGAGATCACAAGTCGACAGAGAGGCAGGCAGAGAGAGGGGGAAGCAGGCTCCCTGCTGAGCAGAGAGCCCAACTCGGGGCTCAATCCCAGGACCTTGAGACCATGACCCGAGCCAGAGGCAGAGGCTTTAACCCACTTAACCACTCAGGCTCCCATTTTTCTGTGGTTTAAAGCAAACTCTTCCAATTTTTATATTGTGAACATTTTTGAATAGAGTAGAAGTTGAGAGAATTGACTTATACCCCCATACACACCTCTTGATTGAACAGTTAATGGTTATCATATCTACTTTCTCTCACTCTGTATACACACACGCGCACGCACACACACATTTTATTTTTCTCTGAACCGTTTGAAAGTACATTGCGGTCATTGTGAAACTTAACTCTAAATACTTTAGTTCGTATCTGAGCATAACAACAACTTGGTTTTGTTGTTCAATTTTGGCCTGGCCATGGGGGCTTGTGGCAAGGTCTGAGGTGTACAGGGACCCGGCGTAAACAATAGGCCTCAGTCAGGAGGAGCTGGGCCCTCATCCATGCTCACTCCCTGTATTAGCACTGCTTTCTGATTTCCAGCCTTAGTTTAGAACCTTAAAAAAATGCATGGTGCAGCATTCTAGTTTATGAAAAGGAATGAGGACAGATCAGCCTGTGCCCACACATCGCCCAGTGTCCTTGCTCCTGCCCACCCGCCTGGAGCCCCATTGGCTGGCACTGAGCATGCTGCTCTGTGCTGTGGTGTCCGTGACCCTGGACCATATTGAACATAATCTGTACTTTTTACAACTTTATGTAGTTACTATAGCTTTATTCTTTTCCTGTAAACAGGCTGCTATTAACTTCCTCATAAGGTTGTTAAATGAGAAGGATGTAGGTGTAAATACCTTGTCCCATGCTGGCGGGGAGTGGAGAGTCAGTACGCACAGGCACGCCTGTTTTATTGTATTTTGCTTTATTGAGCTCCAGAGATAATTGCATTCATTTTACAAATAGAAGGTTGGTGGCAGCCCTACGCCCAGCAAGTCTGTCAGTGCCATTTTTCCAACAGCGTTTGCTCAGTTTGTGTCCCTGAGTCATATTTTGGTAATTCTCACAATATTTCAAACGTTTTCATTATTATATTTGTCATGGTGATCTGTGATCGGTGACTACAGCTTGCTGAAAGCTCAGATGATAGCTAACACTTTTTAGCAATATTTCTAAATTATGTACATTGCTTTTTTTTTTTCTAAAGGTTTTATTTATTTGAGAGAGCATGAGCCAGGGTGGGGGGGGGGGTAAAGGCAGAGGGAGAGGGAGAAGCAGACTCCCCACTCAGCAGAGAGCCCGATGTGGGGCTCCGTCCCAGGACCCCAAGATCATGACCTGAGCCCAAGGCAGACGCTTAGCCAACTGAGCCATCTGGGCACCCCGTGTACATTAGTTTTTCAGACATGATGTGATTGCATATTTAATATACTAATATATATATAGCATAAACATAACTTTTATATGCACTGGGAAATTAAAAAAAAATTCATTTGACTTGCTTCATTGTGATACTTGCTTTGTTGCAGTAGGCTGGAACCAAACCAGCAATATCTCTGAGGTATGCCTAGACTGTTTTACTTCTTGCCTAATAGGTGTTAAGCAAATGTGGATGTTGAAGTGGTTAAACAGGTTGGCAGGGAAGTAGATCCTCTTTGCTCAGGTACAGTTTACTTTACAGCCCAGCTCTGTCCTCAGAGAATCTTGGGCTCATTCAAGGGCAGGAGGGTGTATCAGTGGCTTCAGGGCCCCTACCTGGAAGGAGCTGTGGCAGCCACTCCCTCAAGTCCCTAAGGCTATGCCAGAGCGTGGCCAGCTCCAGGCCCCCCTACTCCAGCCTTTGCTTCTTCCCTGCCTCCCCCAGCCCAGGGGCATCTCTGTGCCTATGCCACTCACCATTTGGGAACTGTCTGGCTCCTGAGGCTTTGAGCAGCCAGTGTGTGGAAGAGCCCAGGACTCTGCCTGGAGAAGATGGGGGAACAAGACAAAGCTGAGCTCCGGGGCTGGAAGGAGTCCAGGGTGGCTGACTCAGACATCTTCAGGGCCCTGTGCAGAGCTTTCCGCTAAGCTGTTCTGCCACAAATCACTTTGTTTCCTTTATCATGCTTCCTCTGGGCCCCCTCTTCCAGGAGCTGCTGGTGGGATTGCTAAGAAACATTTGCACATTTGAGGGGCAGTTTGGCAGAGCTAGGAGAAGCTTTCAGATGAAGAGATGTTCTAGGGTACATCATGCTTGTCCTGGCTCCTTGGCCAGACTTTTGTGAGGCCACTAACTTGCCCATGGCTTCTTGTGCCAGTCGTGAGACAACAGCCATCATCAGTGGTCTTCCTCAAGAGGCCTCTCCTGGCCTGCAGGGAATGAGAATTAGCAGACAACACCTGCCACCCCTGCCCCACTGTTACCTTCGTCGCCTGGCACAGCAGTGCACTGGGAGGGAGTGCCTCTATAGGGAGCTACAGTGGCTTGACTGACCTGGGACGCCTGTCCACAGATGCTGGTGGCCAAGTGGCCTGGGGCCTGCAGCCTGCAGAGCCTTGAAGTGGCACTAGGTGGCACTCTCACACAGGAGTCCCAGCAAGGTAGGAGGACCCAGTGTGGCTGGAAGGGACCTCATTCGGGGTGGGAACTTAAACTTACCAAAGGGCTTTTGTTTTTCCCAGAAATCATTTTTAACTATTGTCTGGAATCTAGAAGGCATTTCCTTACTGAAATATACGAGGTGGAAGTCAGGCTAGAAGGTTGATCTCAGGACAGACCTGTGGGCTGGTATAAACACCAATCTGCCCAAGAGGCTTAGAATGGTTATAAAGGAGCTCTGGTAGACATGGCGTGGCCCTGTTCCTCATTTTACAGGGAGAGCAGTGGTGCTCCAAAGGCTGCTCAGCAAATGAGAACCCAGGCTTTTGTTTTCCTCCTCTGAGTGTAACTTGGACTAGGCCTGGTCTGGAAGTGGTGGCAGCTTTGGGGAAGTCAGAATGGTCCTCCATGATCTTTCTGGTTCTGGAATTTGTGTTGCCAGGATTCTGTGTTATCTTCCTGTGCTTGAACTGCTTTTATCCCGTCTTCACATTGTGTTTGCTTGGAGCTCTGGGGTGAGAAGGGGTCTTTAAGTCTCACGGAGGCTCAGAGAAAGCTGTGGGCCCAGACTAGGAGCTGTGAGGTACAGCCCGTGTTGGGTATTCACCAGCTGTGTGCTGGAACCTGAGCCCCAGGGTGCTGGAACTCAACCTAGTGCATCCCTGCGTGGCCTGTTCCTGCTGTGCATTGTGGTATCCAGTGATATGGAAGTCCATGAGGAGGGACCCCAACTGTCTTCTGGCCTTCCCCCCACTGCAGCATCCCAGGTCTGTAGCTTTTCACAGAGCGCTTGCTGGGATGGAGCCAGATGAGGAGGACAGGAGTGTGGGGCTTTGTCTGTCCAGCACCATGTCCTCTTCCAGGCTGCCTGGGCCCAGCTGCCATCTCTTTGGAAGCCAAAAGACTTTCTTCCTGTTCCAAATGTTGCTTTAGAAACCAAATTCTCTGTGATCAGAAGAAGCTAAGGATGTACCTTTGATCAGTACCCTAGAGTGGGAAGACTGAGCCTTTGGAGGCAGCCTGACCATTGGAGGGAGTGCTAACCTACTAGATGCTAATGTGGCTCCCGAATTCCACACCCTTTCTTTGGTGTTCCTGTCAGACACTCTGTCTCACCTAGAAAATGTTAAACTGGTTCTTCTCTCCGTCCCTTGTGGAGTGAGTGCTTGGTGGGCATGGGGATAAGGTGCTGACCCCCTAGGCTGGGCCCTGCCATCAAGTGGGGTAGAAAGACACTGCATAACTACCCCACACCCCACCCCCAACAGGTTCTGAACAGCCAGAGGCCAGAAGGGACCTTGCTTACCGGGTCTGGTTCCCTGGTCTAGGCCAGATTTTGTGTGTCAGGGACTTTGTATGGTAGGGGTGTGTCTGCTTGGAGGAGAGGGGGCAGGGGTGGGAGTAGGGGCAGCTTGTACCTTCAGGATGGGGTGTGGGAAAGAGCCAGACTTAGATGCCTTGTGTGTACTTCAAGGGCTAGAAAAGGTGGCTGGAGGTGGCTTTCTGCTCAGTCCCGGAAAGCTGGCCCGGGGTGATGTGAGCTGCACGTGGAGGCCTGGGACTGCCCGGGTGGGGGCGGGCTGGGAGGATGGCCCCCAGGCCCAGGAGATGTCGTTCGGGAAATCCCGTGACCGTGACCGGTGGGGCTGGTCCCCGGGCCACAGCCCCTCCCCTTAAAGGGGCCCTGGGCGCAGTGGCTGGGCCTGGCCAGAGGGAGGAGCCGTCTGTCTGCCGGTGTCCGGTGTCCGCCCTCTGTCCCCACCCTCGGGCTGTCTGAGTGGCCGGAGCCAAGTCCCCGCCCACAGATGCTTCCGCCCCGAGCGGTGCCTCCCTGAGATTCAATCCCTGAAGCCCAGCCGGACAGGACCACCTGCGGGTGAGTGAGCCAGCGAGCCCCCAGAGCCCAGAGCGGGTGTCCTGGGTGCCCGTCGCCCCTTGGAATTGCGGGACTCTGGGCCGGAGAGCCCACCTCACAGTCTCCATCCCATTGTGGGCTTCTTCTGCCCCACATGGTGGGTCACGGGCCGCGCCGGATGAGCTCATTTCCGCTGCGTCGGGTAGCATCTCCTGGCCCTCCAGCCGAAAGGGGAAATGCTGGGCTGGGGCTCTGTGTCCCCTCCTGTACCCAGAGCTCCGGGTAATTTCCTCAGTGCTGCCCACCGGGCCTGACCGGCGCCAGTCGGGGAGGGAAGCGGCCCTGTTCCTGGGTGGGACCGGAGGTGTTCCCAGTTCCTCACCCAAGGGGTGTAGAGGGGGTAACATGCTGCCTTTAGCAGAGCCCCATCCCCGAGAGAGGGTTCCTTTCATTTGGGAGATTTAAGGAAGCCCCACGCCGCCAGGAGTACCTTCCCATCCTCCACCCCTGCTGCCCTTCCCTGGCCCCCCGGCTTTAAAGAGGCATCTCTGGGCCCTTCTCTTTGCTTCCTCTTCTCTTGCCCAAAGCTTCCCCAAGATGGCTTGCCTGTTTCACCTGGCGAGAATCCATTTTCCCTGTGCCCTGTTTTTGAAGTTTTGTCCGCTTCTGGCCCTGGAACATAGCGAGGAAGGGTTGGTGGTCCCCCCTGGACACAGCTCCCCGTGCATGCTTCAGGTGAGCTGTGGAGGAAAGCCACCCTGTCCTGCCTTCAGAAAGGCTCAGACTAGGACTTGGGGACTCTGGGGCTTTCTGCTGAGGCTTCAGGGGGAGTGACCCTGGCACCCAGTGAGAGTTCCGCTCAGGGAACAAGAGCAAATGTCTCAGCATCTGTGGCAGGACCTGTGCCCAGCTGTAAGGCTCTTGGTGCTCAGGGAGTGCTTGTTGGCAGCAGGCAGTCCCAACTCTGTCCCTGCCTTCCGGTCTTGCCAAAACTCAAACCCAAATCCACCAAAGTCCAAAGGAACCAAGCCTCCTGCCTCCTGCCTCTCTCAGTCCTCTGCCCCCACACCTTTAGCAACTGGTAACTGACCTGGGTCGGTCCCATCTGACTTCAGTTGGAATCTTCCATTCCACTGAGGGGGTAGTGTCACCTTCATCACAGGCTGTGAGGAGTAGATGGGGACATTGAACACTGCTCAGGTTGAACCCCCAGAATGGGATATCCAGACAAAGGTGACCCCCCTACCTGGTCCTGTTGGGCCATTGCTCCTACTCAGAGGGACAGCCACTGCTCCTGTGGTTTGGGCATTTTCAGAACTGCCGCCTCTACCTTTCATCTTGCCAGTGCCTTTCATCTTGCCAGTGGGAGCGAACTTCCTTCTTCCCAGAGTGTGGGTTTGGAAACGGAGGTGAGGGTTTGGGATTCAGGTCCAGGGGATGAGGCAGCACCATGATCTTGGGTGGAAGTGAGGCATGGTGTTTCTGAACAGAGTAGAGTTCTGGACCAGGGTCACTGCTATGATCTGGGCCTCGAGGCAATAAGCAGGAGGAGTGACCCTTCCCATTTTCCAGATGAGGAAACTGATAGCCTCAGAGCACCTGTGACTTGCAAGGCCTCTCCCAGCTCTCAAGGTCAGCTGGGTAGCCAGGATTGCAGTAACTGGGTTGTCCCCATCCCCTACCAAAGTCTCTGAGCTCTCCTGTTCACTGTGGCTGGCCCTTAGGCCTTGTGATAACTTTAAACTCCTACTGGTCACAGCTCACAACTCTTCTCCACAGAGTGTTCTTGAGACGGGAGAGAGGGCGGGTGTCTGTACTTCCTCGCCTCAGGGTACCCTCCTGGCAGCTTCCTCACCTGAGCCTGAGCCCCTAGTCCCACTCTGGGGAGCCAGAGAGCGACAGAGCTCTGGCTTGGGCTCCAAGTGTCATTGTAAGTATGGGGACAAGTCGGGCACCGAAATGGGGAGGGTGGGAGCAACGTTGGCCTAGGAAGTGGCCCAGCCTTTGGGAAGCAGGAAGGGACCCCCTTCCCTCCATTCTGCAGCTTTGAACTGAACAGAGGGTGCAAGGCCTGTTTCCTGGGGGACAGGTGAATTCGTGTCTGTTTCCGCGGGACCTTTTGGGACCCATGCGTGGTGATTTGGAAGAAGCCTGACAGTCTGGTCCCTATCCCATTTCCAGAGAGGAAGTAGAGTGGTGATAGAGACAGGACTGAGGGCAGAGGACATCCTGCTGGCCCTCTGGGGCAGTTTCTAGAGTCTCTAGGATAGCAACAACTTGGTCTGGCCCCCTTGAACACCCCGCTCTGCCATGGTGGGCTGTGTGGCCTAGCCAAGCCTCTGGGCTGGAGGCCCTGGGATGAATGAAATGGGCAAGGTGTGTGCTCAGTACGTGGGCGATATGGTTGAGGTGACCTGACTGCCGTGGATGGGAAAGTTAGGTGAGGCTTAGCCTGGGTGGGGGATAGACACGGGGTGTCCATGGGTCCCTGGGCCTGGCCCCAGGGGTGGAGGAGGCTAGTGTCCATATCCGCTTCTAGGTGAGGCTGGGTGATAGGCACCGTCCCACCTGGCTCACCCTCTGTGAGCTGTCCTGCCACCCAGGTGAGTGGCCTGGGGAGATGATCTCCGCTGGAGGGGTCTGGGCCGGGGGTGGCCCAGACCTTGCCACTTCCTTGGTCGGGGCTGGAGATCCATGCTTTACTTTCAGACCTCAGTCGGTCTTAACCCAGTGCAGTCTCCTGCTGCACACTGCACTCCCAGGGATTTAGCCCTCCAGGGGCTAGCATTTTCACCTCCGGCTGAGGCAGCTGTGCCAGAGCATCAGGCATTTCACCTTCATGTGGGTGGAGCCATGTCTGAGTGGGACCTCTTGCTCCGTGAGTCCATTGGCTGTGGCGGGGGTAGGGGGTGGTCAGCACTGGCCTGGCACTGCATCCACGGCCGGTCTGTTCTCTGCCTTCGGGCTTCTCTTGGGCCCTGCATCTCTGCATCTAAAGATGGTGACGGGTGCCATCCCCTGTAGCCTGCAGTTGGGATTGGATGGGGCCTTGACTCTCTCTGGGCTTGGACAGCAACAACTGTGGAATGTTTGTTCTCCTTCCCTTGTTATCTGTGAGGGCCTTGTGGAGGCTGGGCGTGTCCTCCCAGATCGCCAGGCAGGGCCAAAGTGCTGTCCAAAGCAAAGATGGGGAGAGGGGGCTGGTTCAGGCTTCAGTGCTGGTTGGTCTTCCCTCAGGTCAGGTCATGTGTGTGCTCATCTGCTGAGGAGGCCTTGTGGGGGTTGGTACCAGGGATGGGAGGCTCTGAGGCCTGGGGGGCAACAGGGAGAGAGCTGGAGCAGGTCAGATGTCCAGCGTCTCGCCCACTATGCCTCTTCTGCCTTCCTGCTCTGTCAATCTTCAGATGCTACTTTGTCATCTGAATGGAAAATGGGTCAGGTCCTGGCGAGGGAGGGGCTGCCCGAGCCACAGACAGGCCGACGCTGGGCACCCGCCTGGAGCACAGAGCTCTCAGATTCCCACTTGTGCTTCTTGGGCTCATAGGCGCCTGATCCCTTCCCTGCCATGAGCTCACTGGAGCAGGCAGGTGGCTGAGCCTGGGGACAGAGTGGGCAGAGGGCAGGGACTTGTGTCCCAGGCGGCAGGACCCCGCTGCTTCCCGAGCTGGTATGACCAGTGCCTGTCTTTGCAATAGCCCCGACCTCTAACCTGCGTTCCGTGAGCCACCCCGTGAGCCAGCGGGACCCAACCAAGCTGGGAAGCAGCCCACCAGCCACCAGGCAGCCAGCCCGAGGAGTGGTGACAGCGAAGGAGCTCCTGGCTGGGGGGAAGGGAGGAAGGAGGAGAAACAAAGGCGAGTGTGCCTGGCGCCGCCCACCATGTGTCAGTCAGAGGCACGGCGAGGACCTGAGCTCCGAGCGGCGAAATGGTGAGATGCTGCCGGCCCCGTCCTAACCTCTCTGTGCCCCGCCACGACCTTCGGAAGGTCAGAGTTCACGTCCAGCGGCCCCGCGGTGGAGGTGGCGGCAGGGGGCCAGGGGATCATCCCCCGAGGCTGGAGGGGCCCGGCCCGGGGGGCCTGAGTCGGAGAGCCCGCTTCAGGTACCTGGGGAGGCAGAGCGGGCTGGTGGCCTTGTGTCTGCTGCACCCTAATTGCTGCTTCCAGGCCCCCACCCCTGGCGCCCCCCACCTCAGCTCCGGGAGAGGTGCCGCTCTTCCAGGATTGGTCCCTGGGCTTCTGCAGTGATCAGGGCGGGTGGGGAAGCCCTGGGGAAAGGCAGGGATTTGTTCAGCTTTGCTTGGCACTTACCCCCTTTCCTGGCCTTTTGAAAATACGGTGGGGTGGGGTAGGGTAGGGTGGGGTGGGTTGGGGTGGGGTGGGGCAGGCTGGGAGAGAAGGTGAGCTGTGGAAAGAAGCATCTTCCATTGCCATCATTGAACAGCAGGTGCCCAGCCATCAGCTTGGTTCTCCTGTTTTTTTCTTTTTAGTATCAGCCGAGATGCCTCTTTGTTCCTTGCTTTGTTCAGCAACTAGGGGCACAGGACACAGCTTCTCTGAGAGCACAAAGGCATAGATGGGAGCCTTAGATTATCTAATTGAATGCAGTCTTTTCACAGATGAGGAAACTGAGGCCTGGGAACCTTCCCAGAGTGGGTGGGAATGTGGTCTCCTGGCGGCTGCACTGGGCCTCAGGAGCATTTTCTAGTGCCTAGGCATGAGAC
The DNA here is from genome assembly GCA_028646535.1 of Procyon lotor. NCBI lineage: Eukaryota > Metazoa > Chordata > Mammalia > Carnivora > Procyonidae > Procyon > Procyon lotor. Next base: position 453,194 of record CM053616.1, read on the forward strand.
CAGGGAATTTGGGTGTCACTGCCTGTGTCTCAGGAGGCCGGGGTTCTGGTGGAAAGGTCCACCCAGCCTCTGAGATCCCCATGAGCCTGAGCCTGTGCTGAATGCACTGAATTTGGGCTGGTGGGGCCCTTTGCTGAAAAGAGGGGCCCTGGCAGACCTGGGAGGTGGTCTGAGGGCTGGTGGGGAGGTTCCCCCCACCAGCCTCTGCGTCTGTTTTGGAGAACCTGATCTGATGTAGAAAGACCAGACAGGTGGATGGAGCATTAGCTGTTCAGGGTGTGCGTGTGTGTAGGTTCATGTTTGTGGGCTTTTCCTTTGGGATCTCGTCAGGCCCAGTCCCTTCATTTAGCACATGAGGAAACGAGGCCTAGTGCCAGGAAGAGATTTTCCAAGATTCTGCCACACAGTGGTTGCAGTCAGGTCCCACTGCTGTGTGCCGCTGCGCCACTGGAGCTCAAGCTCCGACCGTTTCCCCCTGGTGCCTCTGCGGCCAAAGCTGGCCCCAGGGGTGGGGGCCTGGGATGCAGGCTGTACACTCCATCTTCCCTGTGCTGCCCCCGATTCCCAGTCTTCCTTAGCTGGTAGGCAGGTGGGTGAGACCGGGATGGGAATCTGCCAAACAAAGGCAGCAGAGCCCCCACCTCAGCCTGCGTCAGGTTGAGGGACCTCGAGGCAGGCTTGCTGAGGGCTGGGTGGGGCTTCCCAGACTCTGCCTGCTGACCTGGCCGTGCATGGACATCTGCTCTGCAGGTTGCACTTCCCCCAGCTGGCCCTGAGGCGGAGGCTGGGACAGCTGAGCTGTATGTCCAGACCCGCCCTGAAACTGCGCTCCTGGCCCCTGACGGTCCTCTACTATCTCCTCCCCTTCGGTGCCCTCAGACCACTCAGCCGGGTGGGATGGAGGCCTGTGAGTAGGGTAAGTGTGCACAGGCTGCTGGTCCAGCTCTCCCCCAGCCCCCAAGGGTGGGCCTAAGGTTGGGACACACACTGGGAGGAGACAGTTGTCAGATTAGAGCTGATGGTTGGGTGCTGAGCCCTCCCGGATAGTCATTTTGACAGGCAAGTTGGTTAGGAATGCCAGGCTAGCTGATGGCCCTCACGGCCTGCTCTGCTCTGCCTGTTCTCCTTGCCTGCATTTGTGCCATTTGGGGGCTCTGCTTCTGGAAGGAACCCATACTGGGCATTCAGAAAATGGTGTCCAATTTCCTGTGTTTGGGCAGAAGAGAGCTTAGAGGTGATTTTGAGAAGAATGCAAATTAATTCCTGGATGCCAGAGGGTGATTGAGGAGGACTGATGCCTGTTTGGGCCCCTCAGGGTGTGGATGGACTTGGGAGCCCCAGGCAGGCCTGGGTGACTGAGTGACCTGGCCGCCGCCCCCTGCCCCCCTCCTCGGCCCTCCCCCTGCCCCCCGAGGGCTGCCTGGCTCCCTGGCCCTGGACTCTCTGGGCAGAGAGAGTCCTCAGAGGACTCTCTGACCCCAAGCAGAGAACCCTGGACTCTCATGGGCGTCAGCTGGGAAGTTTGGGCTGCTACTCACTCAGTGGCACTGTAGAGGTGTTTAAAGTTGGAATGAAATTGCCTTTACACCCTGGAGACTTTGGTGTCTGGGTCGGGCTGACAAGCAGCAGCTGCCAGTTACAGGCAGGTCCCGCAGTGGCAGCAGCATTTGAGGCTTAAAAGGCATCCCCTTCCAGGTCACCTGGCCCTGAGGATTTGGCCGGGGGTGCCAGCAGACAGCGGGGGGTGCTAGGGGAGGCTGGGGCCGAGTCCCCTCTGCCTCTGGGAAGCAGCCCTAGGTTCCCTTACAGTACAGTGCCTCGGAGCCCTGGCAGCCTGGCTCTGGTGACCGTGGTCCAGTACACCTGCTCCAGAGGGTTCCCTCTGCCTCCTCTTCGGACCAGAACGTGTACTTTGGGCTGTAGACCTCCCCGAGCACCTGGGGCCTCCTGCCCCTTTCTGCCACAGCCTCTCAGTGCAGGTAGCAGAGCTATTCACGCCCTACCTTTCCTAAAGAAGCAAGACCAGACTGCACTCACTAGTTTCTCCTTGGGGACAGTTGCTACTGCTGCATAAAGTGACAAACTGCTGGGTTTAAGTCACTGTGTCAGTCTCGGCCAGTACTCGGTTTGTGGAAGTGTTTGGGAAGCTCAGTCTGGTTCCTAGTGGGCAACAACCACATCACAAAGCTGTGGCGGGGTGCCCAGGTCTTTGGGGGGGTGACTGACTGGGGGGCACGCAGGGCCGTCCACTCATCTGCTTGCCTGTGGCCCGCAGGTGGCCCTGTACAAGTCGGTGCCCACGCGCCTATTGTCTCGGGCCTGGGGCCGCCTCAACCAGGTGGAGCTGCCGCACTGGCTGCGCCGGCCTGTCTACAGCCTGTACATCTGGACCTTTGGGGTGAACATGAAGGAGGCTGCCGTGGAGGACCTGCACCACTACCGCAACCTCAGCGAGTTCTTCCGGCGCAAGCTCAAGCCGCAGGCCCGGCCTGTCTGTGGCTTGCACAGTGTGGTGAGCAAGGCCTGGTCCTGCTCTCCATCCCTCCCTCGGAAATGGGACTCTTGCCCCTGCTTTTGGCAACCAATCCCAGCAGTCCCTGCAGGTGGCCCGTGGGTACTCCTCCCAGGCTGGGGCCCCCAGGGAGGTGGAGACCCTGCCCAGAGTTCCCCTGCCTCCCTGATAGCAAGCCCATCTCTGCCCTTCCAGATCAGCCCCTCAGATGGGAAGATCCTGAACTTCGGGCAGGTGAAGAACTGTGAGGTGGAACAGGTGAAGGGGGTCACTTATTCGCTGGAGTCGTTTCTGGGTCCACGCACTTCCACAGATGAGCTGCCCTTCCCACCAGGTGGGTCGTTGTCTGGTGGCAGCCTTGCGACCCTGTGGCAGCGTGGCTGGGCTTGTCATTGGGGACAGAAATGCGTCGTGGAGGGAAGGGGCAGGAGTTGCTGCGTGGAGCTTTGGGGCCTCTCTGAAGCCCATGTCCAGACTGCACAGGCTCGGTGCCTGTCTGAGAGCTGGGCCCTCATGTCTGCCTCCTGCAGCGCACCCCTGCGGCTCCTTCAGGAACCAGCTGGTCACTCGAGAAGGGAATGAGCTCTACCACTGTGTCATCTACCTGGCCCCCGGGGACTACCACTGCTTCCACTCCCCCACTGACTGGACCGTTTCCCACCGGCGTCATTTCCCAGGTTGGCCAGAACCTTACACTTTTTTTTTGGTGTCTGAGCTTTTTGGTGTCAAGGGACTGAGGCTCCACACTTGGGGTGCTCAGGCTGGAAGGTGACTGCTTTAGTCTGGCTGCATGGGGCAGTCTGAGGTCTAGCCCACTCTGCATTCAGAAGGATATGGGTGGACGGGGGGCTCTGGGAGGCTGGTCTTCTTGCCGGGTGGGGAATGGCAGTGTCTCTGCCCCCACAGGCTCCTTGATGTCTGTGAATCCTGGCATGGCCCGCTGGATCAAAGAGCTCTTCTGCCACAACGAGCGGGTGGTCCTCACTGGGGACTGGAAACACGGCTTCTTTTCGCTGACGGCTGTGGGGGCCACCAACGTGGGCTCCATACGCATCTACTTCGACCGGGTAAGCAGAGCCAGGCCCAAGGGCTGGGCTGCTTAGGGTCCCACCACCCCTTTGCCCGTGGAGCCAGATCCATTGAGACTGTAAGTTATAGAAGGGCATGTCCCCAGCCAGGTCTGGCTCTGTGGAGCAGCTGCCCCCAGGAGGGGCTTGGCCCTGCTCTGCCAGCCCCCATCCCAGATGTGCTATCATTGCTCCGCTGGAGATGGCTGGACAGGGAGGGGGTTCACCCCAGCCTGTACTTTGCTTCTGCTGGGAATCCAAGGAGAATATGGGGCAGGCTGATCGGAAGCCGAGCGCCCATCCTTCGAGAAGTGGTGGGCAGAGCTGCCTTTCTTGGTATCAGCTTGTGGCTGCCCCTTGCATGCTCCTGTGTCTCCCCAGTTCACAGCTGCTACCGGGGACTGTCTGGTTAGGCTTATGGGCCAAGTCGCTTTCCCCAGCTCCCTTTCCAGGCTGGGTTGGGGACGGGCAGCAGAGAGGTGTTTGGGTCCAGGAGCAAACTCCACATGTTTTACCACCTCCTGCAGGACCTGCACACGAACAGCCCGCGCTACAGCAAGGGCTCCTACAATGACTTCAGCTTCGTGACACACACCAACAAGGAGGGCATCCCCATGCGCAAGGGCGAGCACCTGGGCGAGTTCAACCTGGGTTCCACCATCGTGCTCATCTTTGAGGCCCCCAAGGACTTCAACTTTAAGCTGAAAGCAGGACAGAAGATCCGTTTCGGAGAGGCTCTGGGCTCCCTCTAGAGCCACCTTCCTGGTGGCGGCTGCTGAGGGAGCTTTCTAAACAGAAGAGGGAGGCCTCCACGGCTATCTAGGGAGGGGACAGTCTCAGGGCTATGGGGCCCGACCAGGCGGGACCTGGGTGACGAGTTACCATCCTGAGGTGTGCGTGAGGTCAGAGCCCCTGTCAGTCCTGGATCTACATCGTCCCTCTTTCCATCTTAAAGAGAACATGTGGGCCAAGATGATCTCAAATTCCCTTTTGGAGATTTTTTTTTTAACCTATTGTATAAACTGGAGACCCTACATCTCCTGGCTGGGTGTTCAGTTGGTCTTGATTTCTGTTGTAAGACAGAAGTGATTATAGCCGTTCTTGCTGCTCTCATTGCTTTTCAGCCTTCCCCTCTGCCTCCCCTGCACTGACTGGGCTGTGCTGCCCCCAGAGCAGTGCCGTATGGCCTTTAACACAACCGCTTTCTCTTCCCAACTCACCCCACCCTGCTCGTTTGGGAAAAGCTGTCTCTTTGCACTTGTGGCTGAACACATCATCCTTGACTCCCCCAGCATCTTCTGAGGGGGACTGATGGCATGGAGCTTTACAGGCCCCAGTGAGTGACCTTCCAGAGCTGGCGAGATGTCTTTTCAGTAGGCAAGACCAATTATTGAACCCCTCCCTCCCCTCACGAATGGTGTCTAGAGTGAATGGACAGGCAGGTAGTGGTGGCCTGGGAGGGGGTGGGGGAGAGCACGTCCCCCCCTCATATCTAGACCCACAGAAACATGGTAAGTTGCTGCTATTGATTCAGGGGCTTGTGTTGGAGGCAGAGGAGCCTTGTTGTAGTGGGGGAGGGGGGCACAGGTCAGTGCCTACAACACCTGTCCCCAGGTTAACAGGTACATAGTCCTAAGGGAGCCACTGATGGTGGGGGCGAGGGTTCAGGTTTCCCGAGGACGCTGTGAATTTCTCCTGCAGGAGAAGCCATTTGAACTCTTTCAACTGTATCAGTAGCACAGTATTTTTATATGAAAAGTGGGAGACTTCTGAACAGTAATTCATTTAATTGCAACATTTTGAAATAAAAAATAAAACTCATTGCAGCTTTGCGTTCTGTTCCTGGAGGTGGGCTGAGGCCTCCCTGGAGCAATGACTAGCACAGAGCCTGCCGCAGGGCTTGGACGCGGGCAATGCAGGCGCGGACGGGTTGGCGTTGGGTCTGGAGCTCAGAGGCCAGCTGCTGGATCTGCCGCTCCACCTGGGGGGGGGGGGCAGGGAGGCTGTGCTGGGGGTCCGAGCGTGGGAAGGGGGAGGGGGAAGCCGTGCCAGGGCTGCCTGGGGCCTCACCTCCTGTAGTTCTTCCTGCACCTGCCGCTCTGCTTCCTGGTCCTCAGGCCTGGGCTCCTCCTGGCTCAGCTCCAGCCACCGGCGCAGGCTTCTCGCTTGCCGCTGGCAGGACCTGCCGGAGGGAGACACCTGCTGCCAGTCTGGCCGGGCCCTTGGCCGCGTCTCCAGGTGGGGAAGCAGCCCATCTGCTACTTCTGGGGACGAGGGGGCGGGGAGGACGGTGCTGTTACGCTGCCAGCCCCCCCACCATCGCTCCCCTAGCTGGGCAAGCACCTTGGGTGGGCCCGAGGACCCTGGCAGCCAGACCTGGGGAAACAGCTGGGGTTTTTCTGGGTCTTACGAGAGGTTCTGCTTCATGATCTGGTAGTCCTGCAGTTGCTGCTGGATGCCCTCAAGCTCAGCCTCCAGGTCTGTGTGGCCCTTGGCGACAGAACAGGCTGGATCTTGACCACCCTTGCGGCTAGGCCAAGGCTGAAGGGAGGGATCCCAGGCACTGGGAGCTGCCCGAGTGCTTACAGTGCTGTCAGCCTTCAGGTGCACCCCCGCAGCTGCGGAGCCAGGCCCAGGCCCAGTGCCTGTGAAGTCCCCAGGAAGCAGCAGGCGGGAGTGAGAGACACTGGCTGGGGATGGCGAGGCCTGGGGTGTCAGCCCAGGGGTGGCAGGCTGTGCAGATGCCTGTAAAGGGAGGACAGATGAGCACAGAAGCAGGAAGGCTGGGGGAGAGGCACCCAGGCTGCCCACAGCAGGGGTGTTGGGGGGGGGTGAGGTCTTGGACTTGACCAGCTCACCCAGTCTGGGCCTGGCCCTGCCCCTTTCTTCAGACCTGACATGAGGAAGTAGCTCCAGCAGCCCAAGAACACCCCGCACCCGTGCAGTCCCATCCCACCCCTGCCCCAGGGCCTGGCTCAGCACGTCCCCGAGCAGCTGTTTGACCCCCATTCCATTCAGAGCTGTGCCCCTGCACTTCAGGGAGGAAAAGTGGTCTAGTTAATTGTCCTGGTCAGACCACACACCTCCAAGCCTCCCTTCCCCTTCTGGTGACTTTTGACCAGCTCTCTCTCGGCACCAACTCCTGGGGTGCCCCAACCCTGCTGCTGTCTCCTGTTACTGAGCACTCATGCCTTCTTGCAGCCCCTTGCCGTCCCTGGCTAGCCTCCTCCATCTGGCTGTCACATGCCCTCGGGAGCCACTGCCCCCTTCTCCCAGGTGACCTCTTTGGTTCCCAGGGGTTTACCTTCAACAACTACATTGCAGACTCTCCGTTTTGCTCTCCAGCCCAGACCACCTCAAGGGCCACACTCAGAATCTTGTTGCTTTATCTCAAATTTGACAGATTCACGACAGACCCTTCAGGCTTTGTCCCAAGTAGGCCTCTCCCCTCAACCTCCTGTTTTCCCTCTTCCAGTAAGGAACTCATTATTCCTGGAGTTATTCAAGCCAGAAACCCAAGAGCCATCCTGAATTCCTTCCTCACCCTTATCAAACCCATCGGAGCAGGTCCTGCCTAGTCTGCCTCCCACGATGGGCTCTTCCCACAGCTGCAGCCACCACCTACCTAATCCTGGCTCCCAGCACCTTCTGCTGGCCCATGGGATCACAGCTGCCAACCGGCCCCCCCTGCTCTCTACTTTAAATCTGGATATTTCCCCTGGGCCTGTAGGACCCTCTGTGATCTGCGGTGTCTTCATCTATGTCCAGGGCTCTTCTTTGGTCTCCACCTCTGTGACATGAGCTTCACAAACGGGGACCTCAGCAGCCTTTCCCTACTGTATCCCTAGGGCAGGGGCACCTCTACTTGGTGAAGGGTGTGTGGCCTCCCTGCATCTCCTTGAGCTGGCAGTGCTCTGAAAGCAGTGAGTACAGCTGTGGCTACAGCACCGAGCGCGTGAGGAAGGAGAAGGCCAGACCGAAGAATGAGACCCCAGGTCCCCAGGAGGACTTACTGTGGCAGCGGCTTCCACCCCACACGGCATGAAGGACGAAGGGGGCAGTAGGTCCTGGCCTATACTCAACACAGGAGGCAGCTTTGGGCCAGGGTGACCTGGCAGGGCCTTGGGCTGGGGCAGGGGGCTGCTTGGGACCAGTGCCGTCCAGGCTGCTGGCAGGAAAGGCCTCATCAGAGCGGGGCCTGCTGGCTGGGCCATGCCCGAGTCATACTCCTGCGGTGCCTTGGGCCTAAGCAGAGGGACGGCAGGAACTGGTCAGGCCGTGCTACCTGCCCGAGAAGCAGAAAGGAAAGGAGGCCACCCACCCTAGGACCACACAACATACCCTTTCCCCCTGAGGGTGCCGCACCCCAGGGGCCTCTGGCTCAGCACTGGCTCCAGCAGGAAATGTGGGCGTCGAGGCTGCTTTCTTGCCAAGCGGGCATCATTGCTGGGAAGAAACAGGCCTATTCCTCTCGGCTACTGGGGGCATACAGTCCCACCCCTCCAATCTTACAGGGAAACAGGGGGCTAGAGAAGGAAAGGCCCTGGCATAAGGTCAGCAGGTGAGCGGGACTGGGCCTGGGCCAGAGTACTTCCAATGAAGTGAGCCTGATGCTGTGGGGTTGCCTCACTCTCCTCATTTCATTTGACCTCTGCAGCTGCCCAGTGACACCGGTGCTCCTCCCACATCGGAGGGAGAGCACGCTCATCAGGGTCAGGCCCCATTGGGGTCCAGTGCCAAGGGAAGCAGACTGAGGCTCAGGCAGTGCTGGTCACTCTGGGAGCCAAGAGCTGCAACAGCCCAGTGTGCGGGGATGGGCCAGGTCACAAACAGTGGGGTTTCCTGGCTGGAAGGGGAGCAGGATGACTGGCAGGTCTGGGGGCTCAAAGCCAATTCCTTTTTTAAAAACTACATTCTTTTCCCCACGTTCTGCAGGAACAGAGGCTGCAGTCCCTTCATTTGGGGCTGGATGGAATGGGAAAGACAGGATCCTGCTAGAGCAAGGGGTCCACGTGGCTCAGCTGTGACCTCTCTCCTTGTATAGTGCAAGTTTTTGCTCCAGGCTAGAAGCGAGGAGGAAGAGGTGAAGGATGGGCTACTCACAGCTCTAGGATGTGGGGGTCCCCGGCAGCCAGGGACAGGCTGCCCCAAGCCCCCTGGGGCCCATGAGGAGCTCGTGGCTTCTTGGTCTCCAGGGCGGCATCCCCAGCCCCAGCCCAGCTGGAAAGGGGACTGTCAAATGTCACTCTCCTGCTGGGCATGGTGGATGTGGGGGGCCGAGGCTCCCTGTCCTGGCCCAGAACCTTCTGTTTCCAGAGCATGGCACAGCGATGGACGGCACGGTGGAGACTTTGAGCTGCCTGCAACAGGCAGGTCGTGGTCAAGTCGTGCTGTGTCCAACCCACTCCCCGTGAGAACAGGGGGACCCCTCACCTGCACCTGCTGCTGGGCATGCAGCTGCTGCCGGAGGGCCTTCATGTCGCCTGCGAATCGCAGGAGGCGTGTGGTGCCCTCCCGGAGGAGCTGCTGGTGGTAGGCCTGTATGGCCTGCTCCCGACGCGCCTTCTTTCTCCTCCTCTCCAGCACAAAGCCCAGCCACGCGGCCCACACCTCCAGGGAGAGGAGGAAAGGAAGCCCAGTTCTCCCTGCTTAAGGCTCCCCCCCGGGGCTGCGCCCACGACCCACCCTGGCCTCCGCCGAGGAGCACGGGGACCGCTGGGTGCGGAGCCCCTGTTACCTTTGCCTGTAGTGAGAAGGACCAGAACCACAGGGCCTGGGCTGTGCCCTGCTGCTCCCGCCTCCTGTTCGCTAGCTATGGGCCAGAAAGAGAAGATTATGAAGTTTTGCCTTCAGGGAGGCCACTCTGACCACAGGATCCTGGTCATTCCAAAACCCTTTTCTAGTAAGGCTGCCCTCCCTCCACTGGGAAGGGCCCAGCGATGCCTGGCCCTGAGGTGGTGGACCAAGGAGTGATCCTCTGGGAAGAACAAAGGCAGAGCCCCGGGGGAAGGGAGCAAGCGGGGTCAGGGTGTTGGGTGTGATGCAAGCCTGCCTGGAGTTTTAGCACATCCTTGGTGAAGACTTGTACAGGCTTGTACAAAACTTGACAGGCTTGTACAGGTCACAGATGGAAGGAACTGGGCAGTGTGGAAAATGGGTTTGGGGGAGCCCTCAGACAAGGGTTGAGCCTGGCTGGCTCAGTCAGTGGAGCATGCGACTCTTGAGTCATGAGTTTGAGCCCCATCCATGTTGGGTGCAGTGATTAAGTAAATAAAAATAATAAAGGTGGGTTCAGGAGGCAGTGGGAGGGGGAAGGGGCTTCTTGCTGGCTCCCACCTGTTGTTTCCACTGGCGGAAGCAGGCCCGGCTGCAGGTCTGGGCCAGGAACTGGGCACCCTGCCTCTGCAGGAGCTGGGGAGAGAGCAGCTAAAAGTGGTCAGGGCCCTGCATCCCAATCACCGGGGCGCAGCCTTGGGGTGAGAGGCTCTGGGCCCAAGAGAACTGTCCTCCCATCCCCAAGATGAGTCTTGGATGAAGCCAAGGCCTCTTGTACCAGGCAGGAGCATCGAACTCTGACACCCTACGCCTCAGGATGAGCCAGGTTTCTCTGCTGGGCCATCTGGTGCCTGGGGGAGACCCGACCCAGAGGCTGCCTTCCCTCAGCCTTCCCAGAAAGGTCCCTGCAGCCTTGTGCCCACAGGACCCCAACCATCCAGCCCCCGTCCTGGCAGCTGTGGGTTCTGCCAGAGAGACCTCCTCTTCCCCAGGTGGTGGTCTGGCCTGGGAGCCGCCGCCTGCCTCACCCGCTTCCTGATGCAGCCCAGATGGTGCGCCTTCCACCGGGCCATGGCCCGCAGCAGCAGCCACCGGCCATGGTGCGCAGCCGCCCTCCTGAGCTGGGCTCTCTGCTGGGCCACCCTCTGGCCTCGGTCCCGCCAGCGCCGAAACCACGTCCCGAGACGGCCTAAGGCAGATCCAAGTCAGAGTTCGCTCTTTCGGAGGTTTCTATGAACCAATCTGCCATGGTCAAGGTTCAGAGAGCTGAAAAGGTCGCGTGGGGGTAGAGCTGGGGTATCAGCCCCCACTTGGTGAAACCGCCACATGGGGATGGTGGCTGCACTCTGTCGACAGCTGTGGCCACCTTCAGTGGCCGAGAGCATGCTGGGGGCTGGAACCCAGCGTGCCATTTACTACTGTGTCCCCAAGGGTTGGCCAGAACCACCCGCCTGTCCACGGCAGCCACATGTCTGCAGCACCCCACGGAGCGGCCCACTGGAGGCCGCCGGACACGTGGAGGACAAGACCCTCTGACTGAGGGAGTAGGGGGCCACAGCCCCATTTGGCCAGGGGGAAACCAAGGCTCAGAGAGTCCAAGCCGCTCCAGCCAGGCCTGAGAGAAGGCACAGCATCTGCTATGCTGGGTGCTGCAAGCAGCCAGAGCCATGCGTTTTGTTTCTGTGTCACCGGATTCTCTCTCAAGGGAGAACAAGCACTTTCTTCTGGTTTTTGTTTTTTTTCTTTTAGGTCTTTCCCTTCTTAAGCCCTGAGACGAGTTTCTTTTATAGACAACAGATACCAGGGCACTGATGCCAAGAGGGGGGTGTCCTCTGGGAGCTGCTGGAAGGAGCAGGAGGGCAGGTTTGCAGGCCTGGAGGTGAAGCCTTAGGATCACGTGCTGATACTTCCTGGATGCTGCTTCCAGGGTGTACCTCGTACTGGGTCCTGACGACAGCCCCACGAGGCAGGTACTATTATTCCCATTTTGAGACTCAGAGAGGCCTTGCTGGGGCCACGCAGCCAGCACCTGACCCTGCCTGTACCAGGCACTCTGCTGAATGTGTCTTATGACACGTCGCCCTGAGCTCGTCCTCCTCCAGCACCCAGCCCTGCCCCTGGGCTGCCAAGGTGTGCCCGAGACTCGGGGCCTTAACTGAGCCTGGGAATGTTCCACGGGCACTGAGTGCGCACCTGCCACGTGCTGAGAACACAGTGTCTTGTCTTGTGGTCTCCCAGATCCCTTATACCACCTGTAACCGACACAGCCATCCCAGGGCCCGCTGTGTGCTGCCACCGCTTTCCATGGAAAGCTGCCTGCCCCTAGGTCCTGCGGTCCAGGCTGCAGCCCGTGCCTGTCCCCTCTAACACCCGCCGTGGCCGCCTGACCCCCATTGGCAAGGCCTCTGCAGCGCTGGATGCCAAAGGTCTTGTCCAAACAGAGGCCCCGGAATGGGCTGAACCCCTCAGCTTCTTTCTTGGGAGTGACCTGGAAACACAGCGCTGATTTCTGGGGTGGGGATGGGGGCAGCTTGAGGACACACAGAAGCACATTGGGGTGGAGTAGGTGTAGGATGTGTGACCCCCAGGGTTCTATCCAGAGGAAAGCAGAGATGTGTGTTGATCTACATAAATGTTACAGATAGAACTAAGCCAAAGTGGATCAGTTTTCGTCCTGGAGCAAACTAACAACTTGACCTGTTTTCCCTACAGCCTGATTTAAACCATTTGTTTGTTTTCATTTCCAGTTGTATTTGCATTTATTCTAACCACCCCTCATGCCCCTACTGCAGGGCCCTGGGCCTCAGTTTCCCTGCATCTCATCTCTGCTCCTGGGGGACCGTCTTCCCCAGGCTGTCTGTATAGTAGGGAGTCAGGCTGCCCGAGGCCACTGCTCCCTGAACACATACGGGCACGGCTACACAAGGAGGTGGACCACCTCCCCCCCTTGATTCCTTCATGAGAATCAGATATTAAGCCTCGATCTTGCATTTCAATATCAACTGGTTGGCAATTGGCTGGGAAGAGAATGCTATGACACACTGGGTTGAATGGTTACCCCTCATCCCAAACCTGGAACCTCATCCCGAACCTCAGAACTGCTGTTTATTCGGTAAGATGGCCAGTGCAATCAGCTGACACCATCCTGGATCAGGGCGGGCCCTTAATCCAGGAGGACTGCCTTCCTTCTGAGAGACGCAGATGCAGGGCAGACAGCCCTTTGCCCACAGAGGCCGAGACAGGAAACACCAAGGACTGCTGGGGCTGTCAGAGGCAAAGAAGGATTCTCCCCTCCAGCCTTCACAGGAATCAGGGCCCGGCCAACACCCCGGTTTTGGACGTGGCCTCCAGAACGCCGAGAAAACAATTTTCTACTGGTGAAAACCTCCCAGTCCGCAGTACTATTATCTTAGGAACAGGAAACTCATGCGCGGGAGAATACAAAGACTGAGGGGGAGCAGATGGAACACAAGACAGTGCTGTGTCCTTGAGAGCTGCCAGGAACTCCGCTCACCCCTATCCAGCACTTTCTGGGCCTCCTTAGTAGCACAGTCCTCTTGCTGTCGGTAGTATATCTGCACGGAGACAGCCTCCCGCCACTGCACCAGGACCTAAAAGCACATAAAGAACACAGCCTGACTTCCCGGGATGCCCAGTGCTGCAGGCCTAAGCGAGGACGCGGCACCCATACACATTCTGGAAAACGCCGGCCGGCCGCACAGACCCCAGGCCGCGGACCAAAGCCCCCAGTCCCCACAGGAAGCCCATTATCTCAGCGATGGATTGTTCTCTAGAAGGAGTTCAACTTCCGAGCGTGCCTTCAAGAAGTCAAGACATCCCATGGGCTTTTGTTCCGTTATTAGGTGTCAAATGAAGCCAGACGTTGGATGTGTGCAGCCCTCCAGACAGACACACATGAGATCACACCAACACGGCACTTTAAAAAGAAGTCAAGCAGCCGGGGTTGCCTGCTCCCCGGCTTCCCAGGCACAAACTCCATTCCCTGCAAAAAGGCCTCCCTTCTGGTCCCAGAAGCCAAGCAAGGAGTCCCAACCCCCCTTCCAGGGCTGGCCTCGGAGCCTTTCTGACAGCAGACTAGGCCTTGACTTTATGTCACAGTTCCTGCCCGCTGGAGACCCCTGAGTTGTCAGGACCAGTCTCCCCTGGCCTTCCAGCAGGAGAACCGCGGCTGTTCAGAGCTCCTGGCAAAATGCTTATTTTTAAAATAGCCCCTGGTGCCTGGACCACTGCTGTCCCTTCATTTCTGAGCTCCCCCTGTTGTGTAACATGCCTCCACCCAGTCGTGTGCTGGCACGCCCTCCCTCTCCCAGCACATAGGACAGGCCCCATCATGTGGCATTGGGGGGCCACTTCCCATGGATGATGACCAACCATCTCACATTCTGGGGTGCTCTATGCTTTCCAGAAAGTCTCTGCAGCCACAAAATCAGCCATGATGAGCATCCTCTGACAGATGAAGAGATGGAGGGCCACACTCACTTAGTTTGTCCCAGTGGAAAATTCCACATGTGTAGGAAATACTGTTTCCGATAAGAACCAGTTTGCTCACTATGTTTTTGTTTTAACAGATATCGGTTCATAATCCAGTAAAAAACAAAAACAAAAACAAAACAATGAAACCCGACTGCTCACACGGCTGTATGTGTGCATGGAGGAGGGTGAGTGAGCCCATATCCTCAGTTTCGTGTTCAGTGCCTAGCTTTGGGGCCACCCCCTCGCAGAAGCAAGGTCCCAAACCCTCCTGTGTGACCAGCTTGTCCCCCTAGGCCTCACCTTGGAACACAAGGTTCGCCTGTAGTGAGCGCTTGCTCGGGAGCTTTGCTGGGCTTCATACACACGGGCCAGGGTGTTCTCTCTCCAGCGACGGAACACATGCCTGCGGGAACACACAGGCCGGGGAGATGGGGGCGTCACCAGTGCGGAGAGGTGGAGGAGGTTCCTGTGAGTCATTCCTGCTTCTTCAGCCCACTCCTCAATCAAGGACGGACTCCTTGTACCTGAGTATCAGTCTCACCAACAGCCACCCTTGTGGCGACACAGACACTTGACACAGGGCTGGTGAGCCCCTGCTCGGTGCCAGGCACTGGGGGAGCCCCGGGGGCACCACGGTGAACAAGACCATACACGTCCTCGCATATGCACGTGACACACGGTGGTGACCAGGCAGTGACAATACAGGTGAGTCACGCCACAGTAAGGCACAAAGAGGAGGCGGCGGAGGGCCATCGGAGCCCCATGCCTGCTGCCGAGTTCGCTCAGCCACTTGGTCCTTCTCACTCCCTCCGCCTGAGGGGCTAGATGGGCACCTCCCTGAAGGAGGGTGGAGGTGATAAGTCTACAAGGCCCACCTCCCACAGGCGGCCTGGAATGCCATGTGCTGAACAAATCCAGAGGGAGGAAAAGAGCAGAATGAGGGAGGCCTGTGGGAAAGAGAGCATGAGAGCTTGGTTTAGCAGGAGCTGGACCGGAGAGAGCTGTGAGAGACCCCTCTGAATCTGTGAAAGGCCTGGAGAGCCAAGCAGGGAGGCAACCGAGTGGGGGCTGAGGCGAAGGGGGTCCCTGTAGCTCTTGAGTGGGAGACACGGAATCTTGCAGGGGAGGGAGGAGTGTTAAGAGGAGCAAAACAAGGGGGAGCTCTCGCAGATGCCCAGGTGACAGCTCCCTCCTCAAGGCCCCGGTCTGCACACAGCAGCTTCCAGACACAGGTGACCCAATGAATGGAGTGCTTGCTGTGGCAAAGCTCCAGCCAGGCTGTGAGTAGCGTGAGGAGCCAGGCCGGCTCTCTCTCCGGCTCCGGTCGGGATGCCCGGTCAGGACGTGGGGCCTGCCCGGGGCTGGAGCGGGCGCCCGGTTCCTCAGGCCACGCGGGAGATGCCGGGAGACTCACCGCAGCAGCCGCCCCTGGTGGTGCCTCTCCCTGGCCGCCACCTCCTGGAGGATGCTCCGCACCTGGCTCTGGTGAGTCTGCGGGAGACCGAGAGGACTGGCGGCCGCCCCCAGGCCCGGGTCCCTCCCTTGTCCTGGGCCCACCTCCCAGGGGCTGCGACGCCCCCGGCGGGCAGAGGCCTAGAGCGGCCGTCCCACCGCCAGAAGAGCGCCCGGACAGCAGGGAGAGGACAGTCTCGCTAAGTCCTCACCTAGCGAGTCAGGCCACTGGCCTCCTGGACAAGGGGCCACTTTGATGTGCAGGCTGGCACCCCCAGACGGCACTTGTTTTTACTTGCCGCGCAAGGAGGCCAGAGCTTAGCCCGTAGCCGAGACCCACTGTCCCGGGCACGCGGAGGGCTCGCTCCAGGAGGGGCAGGGAGAACGAAGGAGGGACACAAGATCCCCGCCCCCCACCCCGCCCGGGCAACTCGGGGACCAGCAGCAGCACCTACCGCCCAGGTGCGCAGCGCCCCCCGCAGTGAGGTGCGCTGGTGGTGCAGGCGGGCGCGTGTCAGCTTCCACCGCTCGGCGGCTCGCAGGGCCAGGCCCTGTGGACAGAGGCGGGGCCACGAGGGGCTCAGCCGCGCCGCCATCTGCACCCGTCGGGTCCTCACCCCTCCCACCCCGCGTGCCGAGGCCTCATCTATGAATAGGTATCTCTCGGGGGCTTTGTGGGGATCAGCTGGGGCAAGTGCCTGACTCAGGGTAAATGCTCCAGCCACGGTGGCAGTCGACACACTTTTTACCCTGAGTAGGATGCCTGCAGACCAAGAATTTGAGGTTCAGTGAGTTCAGACCGGAACCAGAAGAACATGGGGGTTTGAGCCAATCACCTCAGGAAACCAGATTAGCCCTCGCCCCTCTGCTGCCCAGCCTGTCTCCTGCGCTCAGGGACAGGTGGCTGCCAAGGGGCGGAACACAAGCCCACGTGTCTGCTCCACCTGTCCACAACCACCTGTGGTGGCATCGAGCCAAAGCCTCACCTCCCTCCACCTGCTCCAGGCCCAGTGCAGGAGCCGAGCCGAGTGGAACTCCGCAGCCAGCACCAGGCCCGCCTTCCTGTGGGGAGGGTTGGAGTCAGCACTGTATCCTGGACCTGGCCTGGGCCCTTTCCACCCACACCCCTCACAGTCCTGGCCCCTTCCTAGTGGTTCTCAAACTGGTGGGGAGGGAGGAATCAAGACCTTCTCTGGGGGCACCTGGGTGGCTCATTCATTTAAGTGTCTGCCGTTGGCTTAAGGTCATGATCTGGGGGTCCTGGGACTGAGCCCCGGGTTGGGCTCCCTACTCAGCAGGGAGTCTGCTTCTCCCTCTCCCCTTACCCCTGCTTGTGCTTGCTCTCTCGCTCATGCTCTCAAATAAATAAATAAAATCTTAAAAAAAAAGAGAGACCTCGGAAGAGCTGCCATAGGATTTGGGCTCTCCCCTCGGAAAGTGAGCATGTACTCAGATTCTCGTAGCCAACCTGACAGGACTCAAGTACACTGAAGTACACTCATGTGCTGGCGACTCAGGAGATTAAATGTGACCAGAATTTGAGAGTGGGGGAGATCCTCACAGCACAAAGTGGATGCAGAATGACATTAAAGCAGGAGTGTCTGCAGGGTCCGTGTGGGCTATCTGCCCTGCCCTGTCTCCAACCACACGGTATGGTAAAAACTGCCACAACCTGCCCCTGGGCCACAGCTGCTGGCCGGCCCTGGGGGCTCAGCCACCCTGAAACGGGCTCATCAGTCTGCTCCCTGGACATGGTCACTTTGGGCCCCACCCAGCGAGTGGGATGCATCCAGTGGGTAGGACCTCAGATCCACGGAGCGTGTCTGTTCCTAGTGGAGTTCCTAAGGCTGGGAGCTGCATGGGGTACCCCAGGATCCTCTCACTACAGCCCCAGTTCTGTATAGACTGTATCAGGCAGAATTTCTGGAACTTAAAACCAGGGTCTAGGCTAACACGACCCTCCGATGGGCACTCAGAGCTGAGGGTGCGAGCTGAGGGCACCAGAGCTTTGACCACTATGGGCAAAGCTGACCCGAGAGGGGAAGAACTTTGGGGGCAGAAGTGGCCCCTCACTCCGTTCTGAGCCCTCGGGCACTGTCCCTCCAGATGCAGAAAGCCCTCCCGAGCTGGCGGTGGCGGCGGTGGGCCCAGGCCGCTGCTGTCCACTGCCGCTCCTGGTGCTGTGCTGCTGCCCGCTGCTGCCAGGTGGACCAGGACCTCTGCAGGAGCTGCCGCTCTGAGTGAAGGACGGCCTGGGGCAGGACGGCGGGGAGAGAACAGAGGGGGTCAAGCAGCCGGGGGTACAGACGCCAGGAAGAATCTATAGGCCACAAATACTGACCAAGGCAAAAGAGATGGGCGTTAACGAGCTGCCCTGGCCCAGAAGCCGTATATAAACTCCACTGACAAAGGCAACAGATGCCCTGGGCCCTGCCCTGCCTCATGAGTCCTGGCCACAGGCAGGACGCCCCGCTGTGTGGGTCTGAGTGACATCCTGAGCAGAGGGGATAGTGAGCGCAAAGCTTGAAGCAGGTCCTGCCCGTTCCAGGCACCTCCTCAGGGAGGGCCACTTACCATTCTCTCTGCCAAGCGGTTTTCTCGATGCTGAAACATCTTCTGCCACCAAATAGCAAATACTTGCTTCTCTGACGTCTCCCTAAAAATATAAAATAGTAACAATAATGGGAAACAAAGCACTTAAGATAAAATCACTACAAAAAAGAATGAGATGTTCCAAATAATTGGTTTTTTCCTCTTCGGCTATTAAGAGGTGAATACATTGAGATGGGAGAGGAAGGAAAGAGAAAGACAGTAGACAGCAGTGGCCAAAAAGCCCCACAAACAACCCAGTACTCTCCAAGTTGTTTTTGGAATCAGCCAAGCATTCGCACAGTATGAGTAAGACTGACTTTGAGACCGTGGCTCTTCATTAGTTCAATTCCACACTGAAATACCAACAGTGCTCAATGGTCAGTAGTGAAATCCTTTCTAGTCTGTGCTGACCAGCCCAGATGCTATTACACAAATCCTTGGACGAAGTGGTTAAAAACAGAGGCCATTTCTCCAGGGCTGACTGAGCAGGTCTGAAGTGGGCCCCAGGAAACAGAAGTGCTCTTTAAAAGAAGTGCACTTTAAAAGAAGTGCTCCATGTGAGGTAGACGGGGACACAGGTCTGAGAACCACTGCTCTGTCACCTCTGCCTAGGCCTCCCCACTCAGCACAATGGCATGAAGGCCAGCAAAAGTAGCGACGGGACATCTGGTCAACAGCCACTAGGAGCTGTGCGTTGGCAAAACCATGGGACAAGATACATGAGGCAACTGTTTTCAGGCCCTGGACAAGAGGCAACATAGACTGTGATCCTCAGAGTTGAGAAACAAGTAAGGTGAGCCCCCTGACTGCCCAGGCTTTCCGCACGTTCTGAATACTGGGGGCAGGTGTCCAAGCAGAGCAGGACAGTCTCACTGAGTTAAAGCAGAGACTAGAGTTCAAGACCGTAGGGGAAGGACTGTATGGACACCTGTGGCCTTCCTGAACCTGGGCAGGTAGAGCCCTCAGAGGCACGCTCACACACACCGTGTACGCTCTGCAAGAGCAGTACCCGAAATTCTATGTGAGTCCCAGGTAAGGCTGTATAGGCAGGCTCTACGAGGCCTCGTAGAGTGGCCTCTTCAGGGCTGAGTGCTGGATGGGGATTACCAGAGGCTGGAAAGGGCTGGGAGATGGGAGTTCTGGCCAGTCTGAATGACGAGACTTTGCTGGGAACCCCGGTGAATTCAGAAAGGCTGAGCCTCAGGAATAAGCACTATGCCCCGACTCTGAAGACAAAAATCAAAAAAGACTCACACATGGCGTGCATGGTAGAGCATGCAACTCTTGATCTCAGGGTTGTAAGTTCAAGCACCACACTGGGTGTAGAGATTGCTTAAAAAATAATATCTTAAAACACACACACATACACACTCTGAATGAACAGAACCACACTCGCTAGGATCAAGAGAAATCACCAGAATAAACAGCAATCATTGCCTACCAGAATAAAATGCAAAACCCTTTAAAGGAAAAACGCCTGTCAACAAAAACAATGACCCAAATGTTGGAATCAGCAAACACTTAAAAAGAGTTATTAAAGTTGGTGTACTTAAATGAAGGATGAACTAAATTAGTTACCAGACAGGGAATCTTGGCAGAGAAATAAAAACTACAAAAAAGAACCAGGTGATTTGGTGGCTTCTCAAAAAGTAAACACAGAATTATTTGATTCAGTAATGCTACTTCTAGGTATACAACCAAAACAGTGAAAAACAAAGACTTAGATGAATAGATGGAAATGGAAAGTTAGTTTTTAATGGATAGAGAATTTCTGTTTGGGATGATGAAAAAGTTCTGGAAATACATAGTGGTGATGGCTGCATAATATTGCAAATGTACTTAATGCCACTGAATATACAATACACTTAAAAATGACTAAAATGGGGGTGCCTGGGTGGCTCAGTCGTTAAGCGTCTGCCTTCGGCCCAGGTCAGATCCCAGGGGCCTGGGATCAAGCCCCGCATCGGGCTCTCTGCTCTGCAGGAAGCCTGCTTCTCCCGCTACCATTCCCTCTGCTTGTGTTCCCTCTCTCGCTGTGTTTCTCTCTGTCAAATAAATAAAATCTATAAAAAAAAAAAAATGACTAAAATGGTAAGTTTTATGTTATGTATGTTTTACCACAACTGGGGGAAAAAGAAAATTCTAGAACTGAAAAGTATTACACATGAAGGAGAAAAATCAGTGGATGAGTTACAAATAAGAAACTGCAGGATATGGATCATTGAAGATTTTCTATTGAAAGAGCAATAGAGGGACACCTGGGTGGCTCAGTGGGTTAAAGCCTCTGCCTTCGGCTCGTGTCATGATCTCAGGGTCCTGGGATCGAGCCCCGCATCGGGCTCTCTGCTCAGCAGGGAGCCTGCTTCCCCCTCTCTCTGCCTACTTGTGATCTCTCTCTCTCTCTCTCTGTCAAAAAAAAAAAAAAAAAAAAATCTTTAAAAAAATGAAAGAGCAATAGAAAGTATCCAATCTGAAAAACACAAAGAATAATAATAGAAAAATACTAAACAGAGCCTCAGTGACCCATGGAACAATATCACCTGGTTTAACATAGTGTAATTAGAGTCTAAGACGGAGAGAAGAGAGGACACAGGACAGATATTTTTTTTTTCTTTAGAAAGAGCATGTGTGTGTGCATGGTGGGGTGCAGAGGGAGGGAGAGAATCTTAAACAGGCTCCATGTTCAGCATGGAGCCCGATATCATGACCCTGAGTTCATGACCTGAGCTGAAATCAAGAATCAGACACTTAACTGATTGAGCCACCCAGGTGCCCCAGGGCAGATAAATTATTTAAAGAAGTAATAGTATAAGACTTTCTAAATATGGTTAGGATGGGAGGAACACCTCAGATTTAAGAAGCTCAACTAACCCTACGCAGGATAAACACAAGAACACTACACTTTGAACACATCACACTCCAAACTGTTGAAAAACCAAAGACAAGGGCACCTGGGTGGCTCAGTCCTTAAGCATTTGCCTTCGGTTCAAGTCATGATCCCAGGGTCCTGGGATGGAGCCCCACATCATGCTCCTTGCTCAGTGGGGAATCTGCTCTCCCACTCCCACTCTCCCTGCTTCTGTGCCCTCTCTCACTGTCTCTCTCTGCCAAATAAATAAAACTTTTAAAACAAAACAAATAACCCAAAGATTAATAAAAATATCTTTAAGATGCAAAAGAAGAGAAACCGATTATATTCAGGGGAAGAATGATACAAATAATGGAGCCAGAAGACAGGGGGAGAATGTCTTTAAAAGACTTGGGAGGGCTTCTGGGTGGCTCAGATGGTTAAAGGTCTGCCATTGGTTCAGGTTATGATCTCAGGGTCCTGGGATCAAGCCCCACATCGGGCTTCTGTTCAGTGGGTAGTCTGCTTCTCCCTCTCCCTCTGTCCCTCTCCTGTGCTCATTTGTTTTCTCTCTCATGAATAAAATCTTTCAATAAATAAATAAATAAATATAGATAGATAGATAGATAGACAGACAGACAGACAGACTCATTCAGGAGTGAGGGGTACAGAAACTCATTGTTTTATATCCAGGAAAAAGTCCCTTAAAAATGAAATCAAGAGTGAAATAACCATGAACAAAAGCTGAGATAATCTCTCCAGCTGACTTATAGTATAAAAATGCTAAAGAACAAAAGCATACAGATGAAAACTCACATCTACATGAAGAAACAAACAATATTAGATATGGAAAATATGTGGGTAAATATAAAAGACTATTTTTTTAATCTCTTAATTTTTAAGAAAGAATTCTGTCTAAAGCAAAAATTACATGGACAAAATATATGACAAGAAATACTATCAACGATGGAGAGAAAAGGAATTTTACTGTTTTTATGTTCTTATATTTAACATGAAGTGGTACAACAGAACTGAATAGAACTGTAATAAGTTTAACAATGTATATTGTTAATTCCTGGAATGACAATTTAAAAAATACAAAAGAGGGGCACCTGGGTGGCTCAGTCGGTTAAATGTCTACCTTCAGCTCAGGTCATGATCCCAGGGTCCTGGGATCGAGCCCCACATCAGGCTCTCTGCTCAGCAGGGAGCTTGCTTCTCCCTCTCCCTCTGTCTACTGCTCTGCCTCCTTGTGTTCTCTCTCTGTGTCAAATAAAGAAAAGCTTTAAAAAAAAAATATGAAAGAGGGGCGCCTGGGTGGCTCAGTTGGTTAAGTGTCTGTCTTCAGCTCAGGTCACGATCCTGGGGTCCTGAGATGGGGTCCCCGCATCAGGCTCCCTGCTCAGCAGGGAGTCTGCTTCCCCCTCTCCCTCTGCCTGCTGCTCCCCCTGCTTGTGCACTCTCTCTCTCTCTCCCCTCTCTGTCAAATAAATAGTGGGAGATGACTACCAACCAACTTGACCTAACAGACATTTATAGAATACTATATCCAACAACTATAGTGTAAATATCTTTTCAAAGTACACATGGGAGGGGCACCTAGGTGGCTCAGTGGGTTAAAGCCTCTGCCTTCAGTTCCGGTCATGATCTCGGGGTCCTGGGATCGAGCCCTGCATCAGGCTCTCTCTGCTCAGCGGGGAGCCTGCTTCCCTCTATCTCTCTGCCTACTTGTGATATCTCTCCTCTCTGTCAAATAAATAAAATCTTAAAAAAAAAAAAAAAAATAAAGTACACATGGGAAAAAATAAAGTGCACGTGGAAGGTTCACCAAAACAGACCACATATATTTGGCTGGAAAACATGTTAACACATTTGAAAAACTGAAGTTATATAAGGTGTTTTCTAGCCACAATAGATTAAATTAGTAATTAAAAACAATAATGTATCAAGAAAATTCCTATTTGAATATCAAATAACATATTTCGAAATAAACCGCAGGTTAAGAAAGAAGTCACAAGGGAAATCAGAATATATTTTTAGTTGAATGATAATAAAAATACAACATGTCAGAATTTGTGGGATAAAGCTAAAGCAGAGGGAAACCTTACAGCTTAAAATTTTCACAAGAGAAAGATTTAAAATTGATAATTTACTGCCACCAACAAAAGAATGGGTGAGCACGCCTGGTTGGCTCAGCTGTAGGAGCATGAAACTTGATCTCAGGGTTGTGAGTTCAAGCTCCACGTTGGGTATAGAGATTGCTAAAAATAAAATAAAATAAACCAAAAAAAAATAATGGGTAGGAAAAAATGGGTGATTTGTGCTTCCATCTTAAGGTTTAAAAAAAAAAAAAAAGGGAAGGTAAATTAAATCCAAAGTAAGTAGAAAGAGGTACAAAATAGAGAACTAGAATCAATGTAAGAAAAATATACAATAAGAAAATAAGCAAAGCAAAATTAAAAAAAAAATAACCCATGATAACTCCTTGCAAGGCTGATCAAGAATAAAGAGAAAAATGCACCTCAGTCTCAGGTCATGATCCCAGGGTCCTGGGATTGAGCCCTGCATCGGGCTCCCTGCTCAGCAGGAAGCCTGCTTCTCCCTCTCTTGTTTCCCCCCTGCTTATGTTCTCTCTCTCTCTCTCTCTCTCTCTCTGGCAAATAAATAAAATTTAAAGAGTAAAGAGAAAAAATACAAATTACCAAAATCAGAAATGCACAAGGTAGTATCCTCAGAGATTCTATAGATATTAATAGTATAATAAGGCACTTTTATGAACAGCTTTATGCCAATGTATTTGACACCTTGGATAGAATGAAAAATTCCTTGAAAAACAGAGCTTACCAAAACTGACATGAAAAGAAACTCTTGGTAGCTCTGTATCTATTTTCAAAATCATATCTGTAATCAAAAAGCTTTCCATAAAGGAAACTCTAGGTCCAGATAATTTCACTAGCAAATTCCATAAAAAATTTCAATACCAAAGACACACATTACAAGAAAACTACAACCAATATCCCTCATGAAAATACATTTAAAAACTTTTAATAAAACATTAACAGATCAAAATCAGCAACATGTGAAAAAGATAACATATCACGGCCAAGTGGGGTTTATTTCAGGAATACGGGGTTGATCTAACACATGAAATCAGGAAAACCATATGATCATCTATAATAAATGCAGAAAAGCATCTGGCAAAATTTAACCACCCTTCATAATAAAAACTCTCAATAAACTATGAATAGAAGGAAACATTCTCAATCTAATAAAGGGTATCTATAAAAATACTCAATGGCAAAATACTGACTGCTTTTGTTTTCCCCCTAAGATTGGAAAAGAGACAAGTATGTATCCTCTCATTACCTTTGTTCAGTACTTCATTAGAAATGCTAGCTAATGCAGTAAAGACAAAAATAAAAGGATATGGACTGGAAAGGATAAAGTAAGTTGTCCTTATTTGCATATGACAGGATCACTTATGCAGAAAACTATGTAATTTAAAAAAAAAAGACAGACTCAAACCATTAAGTAAATTTAGAAAGGTCACAGAATACAAAGTTTCAGTTGTATTTCTATATACTAGGACAAACAGTGAATGAATTTAAAAAATAATTCTAGGGTGCCTGGCTGGCTCAGGGGTTAAGCCTCTGCCTTCAGCTCAGGTCATGATCTCAGGGTCCTAGGATTGAGCCCCGCATTGGGCTCCCTGCTTCCCCCTCTCTCTCTACCTGCCTCTCTGCCTACTTGTGACCTCTCTCTGTCAAATAAATAAATAAAATCTTAAAAAAAAAATTCTATTCACAAGAGCATCAAAAAATAAGGTATTTAGGAATAAATTTAACAACATACACACACAACTTCTACACAAAGTTACAAACACCGAGAAAAATTAAAGAAAAGCTACATAAATGGAGAAGTTCGTGTTCATTTATGGGCAGTCTCAATAAGTTTGAGATGTCTAATCTCCCTTAAACCTCTATACAGATTAAGTGCAATCCCAAACAAACAAAAAAATCCCAGAAGGAATAAAGCTGAAGAACCGATTTCAAAATTTGCTATAAAGATACAAAAATCAGGAGAGTATGATAATGGCATAACAGATAAATGAAACAGAAGAGAAAGTCCAAAAAATAGATATAAACTTATAAGGGCAACTGATTTTCAATAAAGGTGCCAAGGCAATTCAATGGGGGAATGAAAAGTCTTTTCAACAAATAGTGCTGGAAAAACCTGAGAAACAGACAGAAAAAAAAAATAATCCTTGCCTCTTACCTCCTACCATATATGGAAAAAATTCAGGATGATCACAGACTTAAATGTAAATGCTAAAACTTTATATAAAGCTTCCAGAGAAAATGTTGGAAAATATCTCTCAAGATCTTGAGTGTAGGCAAAAGTTTTTAGAGAAAACCCCCAAATCACTAATCTTTTATGATTAGAAAAAATTGGATGAACTGGACTGTAACAAAATTAAACATTTCTGCTCACCAAAAAATACTGTTAATTTATTTTTCTTTTTTCTTTTTCTGTTAATTTATTTCAATATATATAGCTAATATGCAGACCACCCTGTGATCATTTCAATGTGTTTTATTTTCATTTATTTATTTATTTTTAAGATTTTATTTATTTGACAGAGAGAAACACAGCGAGAGAGGAAACACAAGCAGAGGGAACGGTAGCAGGAGAAGCAGGCTTCCCGCCAAGCAAGGAGCCTGATGCGGGGCTCGATCCCAGGACCCTGGGATCATGACCTGGGCCGAAGGCAGACGCTTAACGACTGAGCCACCCAGGCGCCCCTCAATGTGTTTTATATATATATATATTTTATATATTTATAAAATATTTTTTATAAATCTATAAATTTTTATTAAATTTATAAATATATATTTATATATTATAAATTATGTATATAATATATTTACATTTTATATGTTTTATATATAAATATAAAATATATATTTATATATTAAAATATTTATATTATGTATATATAAAACCACTTTGCTCTCAATAAAAAAATACAATGAGAAAATGGAAATGTAAGCCATATTACTGCACAAAAATTTTCTTTTCCTTTTTTTTTTTTTTTTTGCAGACAGCAGGTGCTATTTATTGGGTCTTGAAAGCTTTAAATACAGAAGTGGGGAGGGCTGGCTTCTTTTCCTTTTTTGAAGCTTTACTTATTTGAAGAGAATCTCAAGCAGAGTCCCCGCTGAGCTCAGAGCATGGGACTGGACTTGATCTCAGGACACTGAGATGATGACCTGAGCCAAAACCAAGAGTCAGATGCTTAACTCGCTGAGCCACCCAGGTGCCCCTGGAAGAAAATATTTTCAATACACACATCAACAAAGAATATATAAAGAACTTTGAAAAATCAATAATAATAATAAAAGACACAAAACCCAATTTTTTCTAAAAGCTAGGAGAAAGAACTGAATAGACGCTTCACAAAAGATATACGAATGGTCAATAAGCACCTGGTAAAGGCTGAATCGGTCAAAATCTGTCTGGAAGTCAAAGAAAGAAAATTAGCTCAGACTGATTTCACTCAGAAAAGAGGAAAAGCAGTCCAACCAGTAAGCAGATCCGGACAGACACAGATAAAGCCAGCTACAAGGAAACATGGTTTCTCCCATGGCCAGGCAGCAGCTATAAAATGCCACAAGGGCCTCTTTGGAGTGGTTACTGCTTCTTTACCAATGATGCCCCAGACAAGCTTTACTGTTTTCCTTTACTCCTGAGGGTACACATAACAGTACTCCCCGATGAACTCCACTTCTCATCCCTCCTAACTTTGCCTCAGAAATAGCGAGCAATCCAAAACCAATCCCTGTTTCTCTTTCCCCTCAGAATCCTTTCATAGGATTCAAACCCTACAAATTCCTTTCCCTCAGGAAGAGCACCATTCCAGAATTCCTCTGCAATTCCCTCCTTCAAGGCAATCAATCTGACTTGGTCAAACTACAGGATTTTGATCCTGACTGATTAGGCCTTAAGAAGACGCTCTGTATTAGTCAGCAGGGAAATGAGACAGCACTCCACATCCACCAGAATGGCTCAATTAAAAAGACAGTCAAGGGACACCTGGGTGGCTCAGTGGGTTAAAGCCTCTGCCTTCGGCTCAGGTCATGATCTTGGGATCGAGCCCTACGTCGGGCTCTCTGCTCAGTAGGGAGCCTGCTTTCCCCCCTCTCTGCCTGCCTCTCTGCCTGCTTGTGATCTCTCTCTCTAATAAATAAAATCTTAAAAAAAAAAAAAGACAGTCAAAACTAAATGTTGATGAGGTTGTGGAACAACCAGCCTTCTATCTGCTGGTGGGTGTATAATGACGTGACCCCCCATAAGAGGAAGCATGTCCCCACCCTGAGAGCCCAAATCCGCTTCTAGGTATCTACCCCAAGAGAAATGAAAACATAACCCACTTATGTTCATAGCAGATTTATTCATAATGGCCTCAAACTGGAATCAACTCATATGTTAAAATGGATCAAAACATTGCTTTATATTCATTCATTCAATATCACTCAGCAAAGACTGAACTCCTACCTGACAACACGGCTCAATCTCAAAAACATTATGCTGAACTTTAAAAAGAAGCCAGATATAACAGAACACCTACTGTATGATCCCATTATTTAAAGTTCAAAAACAGGCAAAATTAACCTGGGATGACAGAAATCAAAGCAGTGGTTGCCTGTGGTGGTGGGGCGGGGTGGGAACTGACTGGAAAGGGGCATGAGGGGACCTTCTGGGGTGATGGAAATGCTCTAGACCTTGACTGGGCCGTTGGTTATCCAGCTACACAATTTGTGGAAACTCACCAAACTATTTACTTAACATTTCCTTTCACTATGAACTTTAGCTCAATTAAAAAAAAAAATAAAAGACAAATCAGTCTTGTCTCATTCTCAGTATACTATTTCACTGGTAGGTTAAGAAACTACCATTTTTAGTCATAATTCATGAGACCGCACTATAAATTATGTCCATATTCCTAAAATATTAAACAAATACCCTAAGAATTATGGAAAGATAGAACATACATATTTTGGGGGAACTCTGATTTGCTAAACTGCAAACTGAACCTATGAATATCCATTTACTGTAAGAGTCACAAATCACTAGGGGTTGGGGTAGGGGAAGGCTGGTATTTTGTGCTGCCATTCTGCTTGTATTCCATGGGGATTATCTCACTTTTCATGACAACCCTATGAAATAGGACTATTCTATCAACTCATCTCCATTTTACATCTGAGGAAACAGGCTCAGAGAGACCGAGGGGACTGCGCAGGGTTAGGGAGCTGGCAAGCGGTGGAGCAAGGGTCTGAACTCAGGCCTTTCCAGGTTTTGAGCCGGGCTCCCCATCACTCTGCTCCCTCGTGAGCTGAAGGCAGGAACCTGAAAAACTTCAGTTTTCTAAAAAGATCCAACTAAACCAAAACAAGATAAAAATCCAGATCAGGCCCTGGTTCTCCTTCAAGCCTCCTGACTACTCCTTGTCTCCCATTCACCCACCCCCCCTTTTGTCTCAAGAATGATCCCCAGCAAAAATCCTTTTGGAAACTCCTCTTGGCTATTTTGAAAGAACCCTCGATATTTGTTTGTTTGTTTGTTTAACATAATGTATTATTGGTTTCAGGGCTACAGGTCAGTGATTCGCCAGTCTTACACAATTCACAGCACTCACCATGGCACATACCCTCCCCGGTGTCCGTCACCAGCCACCCCATCCCTCCCATACCGCTTCCCCTCCAGCAGCCCTCAGTTTGTTCCCTGAGATTAAGAATCTGTTATGAGAACCGTCAGTTTTTGAAAATCCCTGCGGCATGCCAAAATACAAAAGAAGCAACAGAGTCAATCATGACTTCACAGAAGAAACGAAGGGAGTGCATGTGTTAAGTAGTAAGGCCATTCTTCCAATGGAATCTTACACTAGAGCGCAGTACAAAAAGTAGGTAAAGGTGAGGTCACTCACTCTCTCTGCAGAAGAGGCAGAGGTAAGTGCTATCCCCTTGCCAGCCTCCAATTCCCCATAGCTACCCCCTAAAAGCTTCTCCTTGGATTTTGTGTGAAGGACCCCTGGAGTTCGGGCTGATCTCCTCAGACCAGCATTCACACTCCTTTGAAGTCAAAATCACCGCAGCTTCTCCCAGTGTGCCGCCTGTGTCCCTCCCTCTCGTCTCTCTGTCGTAAATTGATGGGAACTGTTCTCAGGGCAATCTCCACAACCATCACTTTACTAGTTACGTGCACCTGCTCAAACATCTATCTGTTATCTTTTTTATAGGCTCAGGCAATCCCCTCAGTCTGGCCCTCCTCCTCCTCACCCCGGGGCTCACAGCATGCCTTCCTCCAGGGACTTCCCTCAGTATTAGCTCTGAGCTCTAGAAGAGCTGGGGCTGACTTAAGTGAGGACATGTGGATCTCTTCTCTGGAAATGTCCTTCAATTGTTTCTTGTGTATCAGTTTTACTTCCTTACAAAGATTCAAAGTTTCTACAGAGTCATCAAAAAGACCTTCCTTTTGATCTAGCAGAAAGTCCCTCGTGTCAAGGAGATCTGAATTTAAACCCTGGCTCTGCCACTTACTGGCTGTTTTATGGGGGAGTCATTAGTCATCTTGAGTCTGTTCTCCCAGGACTGCTGTGAGAAGGAAATTATTAATGAAGTTGCTGACGTCATAGGCGAATGAGCTCATATATTTGTTTCCCTTCTCCCATCACACTATGCCCACCACAGTGGCAGATGCACAGTTGGCGATTAACAATTTTTGTTATGTTCTGCCAACACACAGTAAGGACCTGCTATGGGCAAGTCTGCCTCTGCAGGAGCTAAAAAGACATAGCTCTGCTACTTGCCCGTCTTAATTTTGTTGACAGCTGTATTTCAAGACTTCAAAAAGCCAGGTCTAGCAGAACAGGAAGCAAGCATTTCAGGGAAATCATACTCAAGAATGCCTGCCAAGGCGATGCAAGGTCCAACCACGCTCTGATCCAGAAAGCTAAAGGGCAGCCTTAATGGAGCTCACACTGACTTGCAACGAGGACAGGGGCAGAGAACTCAGGCTGTTCTGAAAGCATTTGCGGTAAAAAGAGGAGCAAACTCTTTCCCAGGGGAAATACTGGCTGGCTTTTCCTGCTAGATGAAATCAATGAAACCACCTAATTGAAAAACCAGGAAGAAATAGGGCCAAGCGGGCTGGGAGGCTGAACACCTCCGCCAATGGCCATGTGGGCAGCAGAAACCCAAGAAACCTGCCCAGATAGGAGGGGCTCCGCATACCTGTGAAAGCGCACTGCTCTTGCATTGAGAACACTTTCCTGTTGGTGCAATCGCCAGAATCTTCTCCATGTGTGGAAGGCCACAGGCAGGGCTCTCTGCTGGAAGTGACTGTCTGCTCTGGACCGCAGCCGCTACAGCAGAACAAGGAATAACCTTTATTTGTACTTTACATTATTAAAAAAAAAAAAAACCTTTCAGGGTCACATTCTAGAGGGAGGATTGCTTTCTACACAAAACTGAGAAAAAGAATAAAATCATTATTTTTAATCCTTGTCTACATGATGGGTGAAAAATGCAATATGATAGGTAAGACATTTTTACTGTAATTAAAAATAGTTTAAGCATCTCTTCACCTATTTGTGTGTGCGTATGCACATGCGTATATACATATATATATGCGTATATACATTTAGATATATGTATCTAAATGTTTTGTCCTGTGTACTAAGTGTTCATACCTACTGCCTGTTTCACTATCCAACTGCTAGTGTTTGACTCCCTGATATACATGGGCTTTTTGAACCTTAAGAAATGTATCAGAACTTTGTCACGTGTATTATCAACATTGTTCCCACCCTGTAATATAGCTTTGATTTTGCTTATGATGTTCACTTGTAATACAGATTCTTTAAATTTTTATGTAATTACGAAAAGTTACTACTATTTTACCATTTATCAGCAGGAAGATAGACAACTGACATAAAAATATATATATGCCTCCATGATCCAAAATGGGGGGATAAAAGCATATACATACATGTGGCACTTTTTAAAGCAGGACCTCAAATTCTTTGGATTTCCTCCTTCACTAGAAGTCCCCTCCCCTCGAATCTGGGCCGGACAGTGACTGCTTTGACCAATAGAGAATGGTGAAAGTGACCACGTGACCCTCCTGAGACTGGGTCATAAAGGACCACACAGTTTGTGTGTTCACTGGGACACTTTTGGAGTGAGCAGTAACACAGGAAGTCTGAGTCCCGTGGGGCCACCATGCTCTGAGGCAATCCACGCCTCTTGGAGAGGCCCAATGTGGGTTCTCTGGTTAACAATCCCGGATGTGCCTAGTCTTCGCGAGTTATTCCAGTCCAGGAACCAGCCATGTGAGTGAGGAAACTTCCTAGAGGATCCTTACCCCTGCCATTAGAATCTGCCCAGCTGAGGCCCCAATCATCATGGAGAACAGACCAGTCATCCTTGCTAGGTCTTGTTTCAATTTCTGACCCACAGAACCCCTAAGCATAATAACACGGTTATTAAGCCACTGGGTTTAGGGTAATTTTTTCACATAGTAACTAGGTTTTAAGACACTGGTTTGGGGTGACTTTTTCACATAGCAACAGACAACTGAACAGTAAGCATATGTGTGTGTGTGTGAATATGTGGTATACATATGCCCACGCACATGGAGGAAAAAAGATACCAAATTTACTTGCCAAATGTTATTTTAAGATTACGGGTGTTTTAATTTTTTTTTCTTTTATCTCTTCCTACACATCTCAAATTATAATGTCTATATATTGCTTTTGGGCATTTTCATTTTTATTTCCCCAAAGGGCATTTACATTTTCAAATGTAAATAAAAGAAGCAACAGTATAACAAATCCCCACAAACTTACCATCCAGCTCCAATAATTGGCAAACATTTTGCCATTCTCTACATAATACTTTTTAAAAAGAAACCAACAAAAAATATTTTTATCTTTTCCTGAAATAGAAAGAACTGATGTTCTCTTTAAAGAGCTTGATGTTCTCTGATGTCATCTCCTTAGATGACATTCAGATGGTTAGTGAAAGATCTGGAAAAAAAAAAAAAAGCAGCAAAACTAAGCAGTGCTCTTACTATTTTTCAGACCTTCTATATCACAGAGGCCATGCAAGAGCAGTGTGGAGAGATAAGAACACTGACCCTTGACCTTCCACAACTGCTGGGGCCCAGGGTCAGGGGCTCTTTTTCCAGGGGGAGGAATAAAAGACTCTCTGCTTCTTTTCCACCTTGAATAAACACAACCTTTCGACCCTGGCGCTCAGTTTCCTTTTCTAAACGGTCGCTACCTTCTGTTAAGCTTACATTAAATGGGCTTAAGAAACCAAGTGGCAACGCCCTTTCAGAAACAGCAACTTCCTCCAAAGGAATGTCAAAGAATGTAGCAATTCTAAGCATTTTCCAGGAAGGCAAGCCATGCCCCGGGCTGGCACCGCCCAAATGCCAAGAATGGAGTTGATCCTTAGGAAAAACTCTGTAGCAACCCATGGCAGTTTATGTGGCTGTTCATTCATTTGTTTAGTCATTCATCTAAATATTAGTTGGCACCTACCCTCTGTCCACATGTTGCTAAGAGGAAGAGAGAGACAGGGTCTACCCTCAAGTAGCTCACAGACTGGCAGGGAGAGGGGCCGGGACACACCCCAGGCGCAGAATATGCGGACAGAGCCACACAGGGGGACGAGGGATGGGGTAACACTGGAGCCGAAACAGTGAGAGGGACAGAAAACCACGTACAGTGAGAAGCACATTCAGGGAAGGACCGGCAGCTTAACTGGCCAGAGCACAGCTGTGAAGGAACGAAGAGGCTGGTAACAGGAAAGAGTGCAGAGATAAACCAGAGCCTGGCTCCCACAGGATTTTATACACCTTGCTAGAAAATTCAGATTCTCTCCCAGCACTATGAGGAAACGGCCAAATTCTTTACATTTCCATGTTAGACTCTAGCGGCAGATGGAGGGGGTGGGGGGGACGACAGGAGTTTGGCTTGTGTCTCCCCATTTCACCTGGGAGGGCCAAAACCAGGCCCGGGCAGCACGCTAACCCCTGCAAGGCCCTTGCAGACGTTACCAGTTGAACACAAACTCCCCCAAACTTAAACATGGCCTCCAAACCCTTCTCGGTTCAGCACTCTAGACAGCTGCAGCAGTCATTTGAGCTGGCCTGCAAGATCACACTTATTTGCCATCCTGGTGCTAAGTTACAAGGCCTGTGGGAGCAGGAATTTTGTCTGCTTTCGATCACAGCTGTAGCCCCAGTGCTTAGCAATGTCTGAGGCACTGCCGCTGCTCAGTGAGTCTTTCCTTCTTTTTTTTTTCTTTATTTTTTTATTTGTGAGAGAGAGAGTGAGCAAGAGAGAGAGCAAGCGCACAAGGAGGGGGAGAAACAGGCAGAAGGAGAAGCAGACTCCCTGAGGAGCAGGGAGCTCGATCCCAGGACCCTAGGATCATGACCTGAGCTGAAGACAGACATTTAACGACTGAGCCACCTAGGTGCCCCAAGTTGGTTTTTTTTTTTTTTTTAAGATTTTATTTATCTGAGAGAGAGAGAGAGATCACAAATAGGCAGAGAGGCAGGCAGAGAGAGAGGAGGAAGCAGGCTCCCCCCGCTGAGCAGAGAGCCCCATGCGGGGCTCGATCCCAGGACCCTGAGATCACAACCTGAGCTGAAGGCAGAGGCTTTAACCCACTAAGCCACCCAGGCGCCCTGACCCCCTCAGTAAGTCTTAAATGCAGCTGAATCCAGAGCTCCCGGCTAGCTCAGTCAGAAGAGGATGTGACTCTTGATCTCGGCTTGTGAGTTGGAGCCCCAAGTCAGGTGTAGACATTACTTAAATAAAGTTTTTAAAAAAAAATGGAAATGAATCCTTTCTCAACCTGCCTTTACTAATTCGCTAGCCTGATCCCTATGTCCTCCTGCCTGCTGTGGGTACCCATCTCACACTGTTCAGCACTGAGAACATGGCACTATGTTCTGTACTTTTCTCAGTATTTCCTGAAGGTTGACTAACTAATAGAGTAAATGAGTAACGATGTGAATGGAATGGCTAGTGAGAGCTCATCGCCCTCAGAGAGCAGCTGCGCCTTCAGAGCAGATGAAGGAATGGGGCTGATGCAGACTTTCTGGTATCACTAGAGAGAACTAGGGGAAATACCTTTGAGCTTTTCATGGCAGCACCAACACCTCTTAGCAAAGGTCTTTCCCAAAAATCTTTCCAAAGTAAATGGGTCCATCATGTAAGCCTGTGGAGTTACGCGCTCTGAACTATTCCATACCTGCTTGTATTGCCTCTTCTGAATATACCATGACCATGATTTGATACACTTGCGTAGCAACGTTATTCTGAAATAAAACACATAACGTAACACATACTGTCTACTGCACTTTCAGGTTTGGGGTTTTAAATATGTCATTTGTTTTTAAGGCTGGAAAATCTGGGTGTAGTTACATCTTCAGCATTGAAGTCATCCTGTCAGTTTCACTCTAGGAAACAGGGAAAAAAGAACCTATCATTCAACATCACATCTGTCAGCCCCTGATTTGGGGCTATGGCTTGCCCCCCAATTTTGACAATTTTCGTATAAACCTAATTAGACCACCAAGCACAGTGTCTCCGAAACTTAGTATGTACTTAATCCCCTATCATGAACTTTCTGATTTTATAACCAAATTCTGGGGCTTGTGTTAGGTCCACCTGGGTCTGTGACAAGCTCCTTCTGTGACAAGCTCCTTCCACAACAGTGATACCCAGAGTGAGAACCACATTCAGTTCTATAAACCAGGATTTAAAATGACAGACTCTACTGCATGAACAATAAATCTTGTAACACTGAAAAAATAAAATAAACATTTTTGGGGAAAAAAAATAAAATGATAGACTCTAAAAAAAATTAAAATAAAAATAAATAAATAAAATAAAATGATAGACCCTGATAGCTCCAAATTTAAGTAAGTATTGAGATTCTCACCGACTCATTTAAAAAATGCTCCAAAACAGGACCTCTAACTATGTGAATTAAATTGATTGACTTATTGGCTGCAGGGAGGGTGAAATGAACATTTCCGGCAGCAAGAGAGTGAAGGTCTTCACTCCCTTTAGACTTCAGACTTCACTCTCTTCAGACTATGTCTGAAGTCACTACATCAACTTTAGACGTAGTTACCTCTGAAGAGTGAGACTAAGCGATCAGAGGGAGGGATCCAAGCAACTTTTATTTTTCACTTTATGCCTATCTTCCTATACGTTGAGTTTTCCTTATAGACACGTGCTTTTATTTAAAATTTGGGACACTCTGCACTCTTCAAGACTAAGCCACTTGCCTGAGCCTACTTTTTAACATTCTCAATGCTTGAATTCTAAGATGTGAACATCACTAAAGCCTGAAGGATTGAGGCAGGGAGCTAGCAGGCACATATTCCAAACTATGGTCACCAAGAGCCAGTACAAACATCTTTATTCTACCTCTCATCTGATCAGCCAAAAGGAAAACACAAGCTCAGGAAGCTTTGGTTTTTGGCAGGGCTTTTCTGAACCTGGCCACAAATGCACGGAAGGGTAAGTGCTCTGTCCTGGAGAACAGTGAATCAGTCCCTGGGGAGCCCAAGGAGCAGGCCCAAGTCCCTACCTGCAGTGGTCCCAGGCAGCACACAGTGAGGAGAGCTGTGCTCTCTCTTCCCTCTGCTCAATCCGAGACTGCCAGAGGTCCCAGAATCTGTGCAGCAGCTGAAGCCAAACAGAACAGAAATGGAAGTTTAATTATTACGGCAAAAGGTGAGATGATCTCTCTTACCTATTAGCAAATCCTTGCCCCAAGAGCTCCCCTAGAGGAGGAATTATACCTCAATTTGGAGTAGCCAACGTATAACAGGCTTACAAAATAATTATGGCTAAGTTACAAGGAGCTATCCTAGGCCAACATAAAAGGCAAAAAGATGAGTTTCCCCATCTATGGAAATCAGAATGAAGACACTGAAGCTATTCCTAATCTGGGCCTCATAAAAGACAATGCCATTTTAAAAGTTAAAACTGATCTTATCACCTCTGACTGCTTGTGAGGTAGTCTTGCCAAAAAAAAGTACTTAACTTCAATCTAACCAAGCCCTTCGATCAAACCTCTAATTTACAGGAGCAACACTTAAAAAAGGAAAAATCAAATGACATTAAATGGAAACAGATAAACTGAGAATATGGAATATTGCATAATGCCAAAAAGCTGGCCTTCCTTTGCCAAAAATCAGTGTCACTGAAAAAAAAAGTATACATTATGCTAAGTGAAATAAACCAGTCACAAAAGGGCATGTCCTGGGGCGCCTGGGTGGCTCAGTCGTTAGGCGTCTGCCTTCGGCTCAGGTCATGATCCCAGGGTCCTGGGATCGAGCCCCGCATCGGGCTCCTTGCTCGGCGGGAAGCCTGCTTCTCCTGCTGCCATTCCCTCTGCTTGGGTTCCCTCTCTCGCTGTGTTTCTGTCAGATAAATAAAATCTTTAAAAAAAAAAAAAAGGGCATGTCCTGTAAATATGAGATCTCTAGAGTGGTCAGGTCCATGGAGACAGAAAGGAGAAAGGTGGCTGCCAGCTGCTGGGGGAAGGGGAGAGGAGGAGAATGAGAAGTTATTGTTTAATGGGGACAGAGTTTCAGTTTTGCAAGATGAAACAAGTTCTGGAGATGGATGGTGGTGAGGATTGCACAATGTCCATGTGCTTCGTGTCACTGAAATGTCCTCTTAACGATGGCTAAGATGATAAATTCTGTTATGTGTACTTTACCACAATTAAAGAATAAACGTATTAAACAAAAGAAGTGGAGGGGGGGACACTGTTATTAAGAGCCTTATAAGACATAACCAGATATAGCAAGTAATCAGCCCAAATCTGGACTTGGTTGAGTCCTGGTTTGAAAAGGAACATTTTGGGGGCAACTGTGAAAATTTGGATATGGGCTGGGTATTGGATAAGATGAGGGAATTACTGTTCATTTTGTTAGGGATGAGAACGATACCGTGGTTACAAAGGAAAATGTTATTTTTGGGCAATGCAAGCTGAGCTGTTTAGGCATAATGTGTCATAATGTGTCACGATGTCTGTTATTTATTTTTAAGTGATTCAGAAAAAAAAAAACAAAAAAAACCGAAGTAAATATTAACAATTGGCTAATATTTGAATTCAGATGCTCTGTAGAACCCCAGAGGCACCTGAACGTGTTTGGAAGACCTCCTTTATTCTACTATTCTTAAATTTTTCCAGATGTTTAAATATTTTTTTTTTTTAAAGATTTTATTTATTTATTTGACAGAGAGAGAGATCACAAGTAGGCAGAGAAGCAGGCAGAGAGAGAGGTGGAAGCAGGCTCCCCGCTGAGCAGAGAGCCCTATGTGGGGCTCGATCCCAGGACTCTGAGATCATGACCTGAGCTGAAGGCAGAGGTTTTAACCCACTGAGCCACCCAGGTGCCCCTAAACATTTTCATAATGAAAAACAAAACAAAAAACCCATCCTCCTACACCCAGAAATACGATCTATAAGCAGAGATAGAACATTTGTTGCCCTCAGGTAAACCAATCACTGAAGACAACAGACTTACAGTGCAAACACAACCAAAGCTGCCTGGGGTGCAAGACTCAGTGTACTCCCCAGGTCAGGGTTGGAATCCACAGTCCCTGACCTCTGAGTCAACTATCAAGTTTCTTAGCAAACAGATAAAAAACAGGATTAAACTAGGAAAAACCAAGGGTTACTCTATCAACTGGTATGGCTAATTAGAGAAAATGGACACTAAGGTTCTGGAATCTGAAAGGTTTGGACACATCTTGAGGCACAAAGGTTAAGAGAAAAGATAATGGACATGAGCTTCCTCCATACAGATGACCCTCACCATGATGTCATGCTGCTGGTGAGCGAGGTTCCTTCTTATTTGCTGGAGATGGGCATGGGTCACATTGTCTTTTAGGGCTCGAAAACAGAAGTGCTGTGGATAGAAGGAAGGACACAACCAGTTACAAATCTGCAGCATGTGTACAAGTAGGAGCAGCACCC
The DNA here is from genome assembly GCA_028646535.1 of Procyon lotor. Taxonomy (NCBI): domain Eukaryota; kingdom Metazoa; phylum Chordata; class Mammalia; order Carnivora; family Procyonidae; genus Procyon; species Procyon lotor. The sequence goes on from CM053616.1 coordinate 491,018, forward strand.
GAGTTCAGTAGCAAGAGGCCTGGGCGTGCATGTTCCCAGCTGCCCCCGGATCCCAGAGTGTTTCCCTGCTTTGAGATTCAGCTGGGAGTCTGATACACAGTAGGCACTTAATAAGTAGCTGTCGAACTGCTCCCCCCATCCACCTGTACTTCTCAGGAACAAACACACCATTGCCTCTGACCCAGAGAGATTCCCGAGGCCCGGATGGGAACATGACGGACAAAGGTTAAAGACATCAATTCTGCCTCTCAGAAAAAGACTTAGCTTATGGCGTTTGTTTTTTTTTTCTTTTCAAGCCATGTTGGCCATGGGGGTGGGGAGAGGTCCAATGTGCACATTCCAAATCCAATTTTGCAAGAGCAGAATAGAAGGAAGAGAAGGAAGCCTTGGTGAGAAGGAAGCCTTGGTGAGTAGGGGGGTTGGGGTAGCAGCAAGACGTGTGGGACTGGCTCCATCAACACCGCCTCACACGTGACCTAAGCAAAGCCTTTTCTCCAGTGCCCGGGGTTCCAGTTTTCTGAGACAGAAGTGAAGCAATCAGGGGTTTTCATACTGTGCTCTGTGGAACCCCAGAGGCACCTGAACGTGTTTGGAAGCCCTCCTCATGTGGTGAGGGTCGGGGAAAGCAGTGGTAGAACGGGGACTACTCCCAGACTTGCTAGGACTTGCTACTTTGATCAATTTTATAGACAAGGCTCAAAACATTAAAAAGGGAGTCCGCCCTTGGGGTAATGAGTTCGAACTCCACGTTGGGGGTAGAGATTACTTAAAAAAAAGAAAATGAAGGGGGGCCTGGCTGGCTAAATCAGTAGAGCATATGACTCTTGATCTGAGAGTTGTGAGTTCAAGCCCCATGTTGGGTGGGTGTTGAGATCAATTAAAAATAAAATCTTCAAAAAAACCAAAATAGATAAAAAATAAAAAGGAGGCCTGCTGTATGAAAAGAACCTGTAGGACTGGATCACTTTCAAGATGGCCTTGTAGCTCCAGACCCCCCTGACCCCACACCATGAACTTTTCTGATCCAAAATGAAAACAGGGACACTTGCAATGGAATAGGGCTTCATGAGCGAAGCTAATCCCATAACCAGATAAACCTGAACAGCACGCTGTGTGTCTGGGTCCTCCAGATACGGAGGCCTTAGCAAGGCTGCTAAGTACGGCTACTCTGTGTAGACAGGCTTTCTGTGACAAGGCTGCATTCTCTTTATCACATACTATACAGTTTATAGAGGGATTTTTTTCCTCCCAGTTTCTTGAACATGGTAACTTCACATCTTGGACTTTGGCCAGTTGTGCTGTTAAATATTAAACACTAAAACTTCAGCAGTTCCTGCAAAGAAAAAAAAAAGCCTCAAGAGGCTTCCACGCTCTCACCAGCAAGCTATGCCTCCTGTGTTCTTCCGCCACCTTCCACTGGGCCGCTTCTTCCGCACACAGCAGCACATCTGCCAGGGAGTGAAGGCCTCTCATCTCAAAAATGTCCCCACCCCTGCACACTGAGGCCCGAGGGACCCAGAGGAAGGGTCTTGGCTGTGGGGGATAACAGGTGTGCCAGGTGGGCTGCCGTCCACCTCTGTCCTCCTGATGACCCAGGGAAGAGTACACGAAGGGAAGCTGTGTGAGTCGCGTATCGAACAGTTGGCCTTGCCTTTCTCCCCTCTGATGTCCATTTGATGACACACAAAAATAGCTGAGATAAACTGCCACAGATTACAGTAAACATTTCCAGTCACGCCATCTAAAGCATTCCTGTCTTCCTGCAGCCTTTCTCGGGTTTGGGTGCCCCAACCCAGTTCAATGTTTCAGCTGAAAACCTTGGAGTTATTTTCAAACCTTCTCCTCCCACTCCCTCCATCTGCTGGGCTGCCAAGTCCATCTGCTCCCCTCTGAAATCTCTCAGGCTCTTCTGTCCCTGTGCCCGACGCCCCGCAGGGCATCGGACTTGGCCCTCACACACTGGCGAGAGCCTCGCATATCTGCTCCCCCTGAGCCGGCTTTGCCCCTGTAATCCAGTCTGTCCCCTCAAGCACAAACCTGCCACATTGCTTCTCTTCTTACACACCTCCAGGGAATCCCTGATGCCATCAGAAGAAAGCCCAAGCTCCTGACCACCGCACGCAGGACGCCACAGGCTGGCTCCAGCCCACCTCCACCCGTGCTGCCCTACCTACTACGGTCCATGCCCCCTCGACTCACAACAGACCCCCATTGCCATCCCTGGGTCTTTTCCTCACCCCTGCCCGTGTAAATGCCATTCTTTCCACCTGCAACACTCCCCAACTTCTCTGCTAGGTGACCTTGTCATCCTCCAGGACAAAGTCAGCTCGAATCTGCACAGTAGTGCCCGCAGGACATGATACAGACCTTTATGACAGCACTTTCCGCACCGCATTGTAAAGCCCTGCTTTCACGTCTCTTTACCCCAGCAGACAACCAACTACTGTTGATCTCTGAGCTTCCCTATATTCCAGAACTTAGACAGGAGCTTAAAACAAAACAAGAGTCTGCGGGAAAAATGAATGTGTTGAGGGCAGTCCGAATCTGTACAGCTGGGCACATACTGTATTGGGGTGGTGATTAAGAACACGTGCCCGGCGCCAAAGGCCCAGGTCTAAAACTCCCAGCTCGGCCAGCGACATGCTGTGACTTTGACAATCATTTAGCCCCCTGAATCCCTGTTTCCTCATCTGTAAAACGGGGAGAGTGATATCTACTCCATGGGGTTGCTGTAAGGATTAAAGAGGTTAATGCATAAGGGCTGCACATGGTAAAGGACAATGGAAGCTATGATCATAACGTTAGGGCTGCCAAAAAAAAAAAAAAAAAGACCGCCATACCTATTTCCACCACCTAGCGGGTAGAAAAAAGCAATGAAATGACAACATAAAATTCAGGATAGTGGGATTACCTTTCTAAAGGGGAGGAAAGGGAATGCAGTCAGGGATGAGCAGATTGGATATTAGCAATGTCCTAATTTTTAAGTTGGGTGGTGAGTACATGGGTGTTCATTTTATGACTATTCGTTAAACTGTAAATGTATGTTATACATATTGTTTTGTAAGCATACTTCCAGTTAAACAGAAATATTTTAAAAAGAAATGGACATCAGGACCACCTTCTATTGCTCAGTAATGGTTTTCTACATATCCCTGGCCTTTTGTCTTACAAGCTGTTGAGCTCCTGCTGGCCGGCTGTGGTGGTGGAAGAGGCTGGGGTTGGGGGGATAAAAAGGATACAGTGTTTCCAGTGAGTGAAGGCCCGCCGCAGAGCCATCCTCCGGGCCAGCCCCTCCACCCGGGCGTGCTGGGCGTACAAGCTCTCCTTCCGCTCCCAGGCCCACTGCCAATCACAGAAGTGTGTCTGGAGCACAGTGACCCGATGGAATCGCTCAGCCATCTCTGCAACAAAGAAAATCACCACGTGCTGCCTCCTGCAAGGTTGAGATGAGCTGGAAGCCTCTTTAAGATAAGCTGCACCCTACTACCGGCAGACAGCAGGGATTCAAGGCTGTTCTTAAAAAGCATCCGAAAATCAGAGTTTGTTTAGGCATGGGAGGGCTATTTGGAAGCCCTTAGTTACACCTCTTCTCTCCAAGAAAAGAGAAAAGGTATGTGATTTTAGGGAGGAGATGCTATAAAATCAGTTATATCAAAGAGCTGAGGCTTCTAGTTAGCTACTGAGGAGCTGGAATGGCAGCTGCTGCTTTCAAAGATGACTCTTAGAAATAAAAGAAGATGGGATGGGAATGGAGACAAACCATAAGAGACTCCTAAGCTCACGAAACGAACTAAGGGTGGCTGGCGGGGGGGGGGTAGGGATAGGGTGGCTGGGTTATGGACATTGGGGAGGGTATGTGCTATGGTAAGTGCTGTGAAATGTGTAAGCCTGACGATTCACAGACATGTACCCTGGGGCAAATAATGCATCATATGTTAATAATAAAAAAATTTTAAAAATTAAAAATAAAATTATTAAAAAAAACAAAGATGACTCTTACTTTTGCCCCTTCATACTGATGTCTCTTGGGTAGGACTTTGGGGACTGAGGTCGATGACACAACTTGGTCACCATACTGGCAAAGATGTTTATTAGCTTTCAGCCAGGCCGATCCTGGTTGCCAGGGTCCCCTGCTTTTAACACTAATTAGCCAATGGCCTGATGAACTACCTTAAGTCTAGAAAGTGGGAGGGAATTGGTCCTGGAATTCGATGCTGAAATGAGAGGCACATTAGCCTGCAGCTTATAGTGCTAAAGAGCTTAACGTCTTCAGCATCCAGGCTTGGGCAACTAGACAGTGGGTCTCCGGCTGTTATCCTCAAACAGACACATTCAAACTCTCCCAAGAGATGGTGCTGGCCTAGCAACCACTGCCAGGCCAGGTTTCTGCAGGGAGGCCAAGGTGAAAGCCAGCCAGCATCTAGTACACTGCTTGACTCACTTCTGTGTGGGCTCAAGAAACCAAAGTACAGAAAGTACTTTGGTCACGAAAGATCGTGACCTACGTATTATTACTTATGAACACTAACTGGGAAACTAAACCATAAGAAGAGTGTTTAAAAAAAAAAAATCAGGGACACCTGGGTGGCTCAGTTGGTTAAGGGTCTGCCTTCAGTTCAGGTCATGATCCCAGGGTCCTGGGATCAAGTTCCCTATCAGACTCCTTGCTCAGCAGGGAGTCTGCTTCTCCCTCTGCCTGCTTCTTCCCCTGCTGTGCTCGCTCTCTGACAAATAAAATCTTAAAAAAAAAAAAATCAACATCATAAATTGCATGTATTGCATCACTGGGGAGAAGCAGAAACAATCCAAATGTCGATAGAAGAATGGCTAGATAGTAGATTAAGGCAGACAAAATGCAGACAATAATTTAAAAAAATTTATGAAGACTACTTAAAAATATAGGAAACGTTGTTAGTTGTGAGAAAAAGAAGATACAAAGTTGTAAGTATCACATTAATCATAATAATCACAGTACTTACAGGATAATTAAATCCTATTGAGAAAGTATGTGTAAAAAATAAAACCTTAAAAAAAGAGGGGGGGCGCCTGGATGGCTCAGTTGGTTTAATGTCTGCCTTTGGTTCAGGTCATGATCTCAGGGTCGTGGGATCGAGCCCTGAATCAGGCTCCCTGCTCAGCGAGAAGGGGAGTCTGCTTCTCCCTCTCCTGCTTCTCCTCTGGCTGTTGCTCTCATGTGCTCCCTCCCTCCCCATCTCTATCGCTCTAATAAATAAATAAATAAAATCTTAAAAAAAAAAAAAAAAAAAAAGTATATGTGTAGAAGAAAAGGCCAGAAGGAAATAACTTAAATGTGAATAGAGGAAGATGTATGTTTCTCCTGAGTCTCTTTTTTTCCCCCCAAATTTGTGGCATAGTATGGTTATTATCTTTCCGAAATAAATTTGCAGCACTGGCAGCAGAAGAGTGGAAATTTTGACGTGCCCCTCTGTCTCTAGAGCCTGGGATCTTCTGCTCACCACTCCGCTGTCTCTTCACTCTGCGGGCCCGCAGGTATTCGAGCCAGGTCCTCAGGGATTTCCACTTCTGCCAGTGCTGATGGTGTTTTACTGCAGAGACCATCTTCTGTCTCTCCCTCTGGACCTGCAGGAGCTGTTCCCACCACCGTGACCAGGCCTGAAAAGCAGAGGAAAGGCGGCAGAGAAGAGGCAGGAAAACAGAGGTGAGGTATGGGTGAGGGAAAAGAGAAACGGAGACACACTGGAGAAGCTAAAACTAGAAACAAGGACATGGCAATACTCAAGGAGGATCGTGATCTGAGGGAATTTGCAGTGAAAGGCTCTTTAAGAAGGGCATTCTACTTCCAGAAAGTAACTTTTTTCCTGGGTTAAGAACAACAAGGGGAAGAGGAATAAGAAAATCAACGAGTAGGTAAGAAGCAGGAGGGGCACCTGGGTGGCTCAACCATTAAGCATTTGCCTTCAGCTCGGGTCATGCTCTCAGGGTCCTGGGATCGAGCCCCACATCGAGCTCCCTGCTCAGCAGGAAGCCTGCTTCTCCCTCTCCCACTCCCCCTGCTTGTGTTCCCTCTTTTGCTGTGTCTCTCTGTGTCAAATAAATTAAATCTTTTAAAAAAAAAAAAAGAAGAAGAAGAAGCAGGGACAACCCAAGGGGTGATACACTTAAATCAGATCTGGGACTGGTGAGGGCTGTCTTTTCCTTCCAAGTGGGAGGAAGCCTACTGTCTCAAGCACATTAGTTTCTGGGAAGAGTTAGCTACAGAAGCTGAGGGCCTACAGAAGGATTCCCTCAAGACTATCTACAAACGTGCACCCTCAGCAAAGTCGTCATGTGTGCTTGGCGATGTGCATGGTCTCAGATGACAACTTCGTACCTTCTTTTCTTAAACCTACAATATCTCTTCTCCTTTCTTTCCTCTCAGCTAAATACCATTCCTCTTATTTCACCAAGAAAATAAAAGCAATCAAAAGAGAATTTTCTCAAGCTCCTTCCCCATATACCCACCCACCTGCCCACAGGCTCTGCCTTCTCTCTGGCTACTTTGAATAAAGTTTCCACGCTCCCTTCGTTCAAAAGTCACCACCCACTATGGATACATCCCATCGTCTCTCACCTTATCAAGTTGGTTTTCTTTTCTTTTCTTTTTTTCAAAGATTTTACTTATTTATTTGACAGAGACAAAGAGAAAAGAGGGAACACAAGCAGGAAGAGTGGGAGAGGGAGAAGCAGACTTCCCGCTGAGCAGGAAGCCTGATGCGGGGCTCGATCCCAGGACCCTGGATCATGACCTGAGCCCAAGGCAGACGCTTAATGCCTGAGCCACCCAGGCACCCCTCTACTAGGTTTTCTAAATCAGCATATGAATGTGTTACTATTTCTCCCATCCTCAAAAGCAAATCCCTTCAGGGATATGACCTCTGATTGGACTCTGGACCTGCCCCTAAAATAGCAATAATCTATGGTTTGAATATGAACTGTATTCTAAATATTATCATATCAATATTCAATGTCTTAGATAAGATGATATTGTGATTATGTAGGAGAACATCCTTAATTTTAGGAGATAGAAGCTGAAGTATTTAGCTTCTATCTGCAACTTTAAAGCCATTCAGAAAATGTGAGAAATATATTGATATAATTAGAGAAAGCAAATGTGGCAAGATATTAGCAAAGGGTTAAACCAGTGACTACAGTATTTACCTTTTCTGTCACTTGGTATTTGTCAAAAATAAAAAGTTGGGGGGGAAGATTACGGTCACAGAAATACTTTCTGAAAGGAATAAATCAGATTCTTGAGCAAGCCACCACTAGATCACTTTGCCATTCAGCTAACACTTGAGTTCTTTCCTTTCCTTTCCAGACTCTTGAAGAGTGGTCTATTTTCTAATTTCTCTTCCCCCAGGCAGGTTCTCATGAATCCTCTCCCCATCAGGCCTATGGAAACTGCTCTTCCCAAGCACATCAATGATCTTCACATTGCTCAATCCAAAGATCAAATCCCACTCCTTAGCCTCCCTGACCTGCCAGAAGCATGTGATGTGGCCAATCATGCCTGTGGATTCTCCAGGCTACCTGCAGTCTCGCTTTTATTCCTCCCTGGCTGGGTCCCGCAACCCCTCTCCTAGCTGTACTCACTCCCTTTGTGCTCTCACGCAGTCTCATGACTTTAAATACCAACTCAAGCCAAGGACTCCCAGATTTACAGCTCGGGTCTTGACCAGTCCTCCATACTCCCCAAACATCCAACTGCTTCCTGCACAGTTCCTTGGGGGATATTCAAAAGGCCTATTAGGCTGAAGATGTGGTGCTCAGAATGGAGGTAATCTTTCCAGACAAAATTGATTCTCCCTCCATCTTCCCCATTTTACTAAATGGCAATTCCACTGTTCCAGTTACTCAGGCCAGAAACCTAGAGTCATCTTAGATTCTTTCTCTGAAACTTCAGGTCTTAACTATCTATTAGCAAGTCTTGTCAGCACTACCTTCAAAGTATACCCAGAATCCAACACCATCTTGCTATCATCCTTGTCTAGAATCTCACCTGGGATTTTCTAATAGCTGCTTCTTCTTCCCTTTTTTTTTTTTTTTTTAAGATTTTATTTATTTAACAGAGAGAAACACAGCAAGAGAGGGAACACAAGTAGAGGGAATGGTAGTGGGAGAAGCAGGCTTCCCGCTGAGCAGGGAGCCCGATGTGGCTCGATCCCCTGACTCTGGGATCATGACCTGAGCCGAACGCAGCCACTTAACGACTGAGCCACCCAGATGCCCCTTCTAATAGCTTCTTGATTGCTCTCCCTGCTTTCACCCTTGATTTTCTATAGTCTATTCCTAACAAAACAGCCGAAACCAGGGACGCAAGCCCCCCTCAGGGCCCACAGTTTAGATATATGGCTGCTAACTGTCTCCGACCAGAGTCACAGAGCCCTTACTGTTTAAAAAAAAAACCTATAAAAACGCCTCTGGGAATAACAGAAACTTGCCTTTTGAAAGGTCTGTGGGATGCTGTTCCGCCTGAGATAACAAACACAATGTGCTGTGTTTGCATGAAAAAAAAAATAATAGCTTGTAGGTTAGTGATAATCACAGGATGTAGAACTTTTGCCTTTGTACTCTAGAGAGGATACTGCTAATGCCGTCTGCTAAGAATGTTTTACAGTTCTGGGTCCCTAAAGTGGAATAAGCGGGTCCCTGAAGCAGAATGACCACCTCACTACAATCACACTGAAATGAGACAGAAGGGAGAAGATGATCAAGAAGGGAAATGTTATAGCTGAACTAACCCTGATCAATCAGCATGATCCAAGACCCTGAGACCCTTACCCCGACTTTCAACCCTTTAAAACCCCCACCCCTGCTTGTAAGCCATAAGGGAGTCTGGGACTTCTGAGCATTAGCTCCCTGTTCTCCTGGGTGGCGCCACACCAGCAAATAGTCTATTTTTCTTCACTGCAAAAGCCTGTGTCAGTTGTTGTTGGCATGCTGGACGGATGAACTCTCGCGTGGTTTGCTACAAAACCAGAGCAATCCTCTTTGGTTTGTTTTGTTGGTTATGTCACTGCAATCTCTCCTTTTTATAGGACAATTTTCCTCCTTGCCTTTTCTCCTCTTTTGTGCCACCAATTTCTTTGAGAAACTAGGTCATTTATCCGATAAAATGTCCCACGCTTTAGGTCCAGCATGGACCTAAAGGTGTCTTTAAAGTCCTTCTCAAGGTGTCTTTGCCTTGTTCCCCAGGTCCCTGCATTTCCTGGGAACTGACAGATTCATGTTAGGCTTGGTTGGAATCCATGTTCAAATTTTTAGGCAAGAACACTTCTCACGTGGTGTTGGGGACCTCCCATTACCTTGCCATCATGAGGCACATCACGGCTGGCTGCCACAGTTTTAACAATGTCAAGATGGTCTGTGGCTTCAGATGTCAGCCTGATCCCTCCATTTTATTTCCTCACTGTCCTCCCACTCTGTGGTTGCTGCTTAGATCCATTTTCTCATCAGGGGTGGCAAAACAGCAATTTCTCATTCCAATAAGCCTTCTGCAGCTACTAACTACAGTTCTATAAAGAAGCCTACTCTCATTAACCTTCGGGTTTTGTAAAGATATAGTTTATATAGGAAAGGCAGGATAAATGCTTGATTTTCGCCTTCACTAATTTTCAAACTCAGTTAATGCTCTAACAACCCCAATATGTGAAAGTGAGTTCCTTCCCCTTACCTCATTATACATGCATGAATTTTTATATATTTGATGTGTTTCCAATTCACTGCAGTCATTATTCTTCTGGATGTCCCAACTGTTCTATTGTTAGTCTAGGAAAGTCCTTTGGCTCCTGAGTCCTTCTGATACAAGCCCATTAACCTTTGTTCATTTCCTCACTCTCCAGGACACTTTATCCTAGGCCTATGACGTGTGTGATGTGCATATCCTGCTGCAGACCAGGAATCAGCCATTTCTCCAAAAAGCCTCTGTTCCTTTTAGCTGGGAAATAACATAGCCCACAACTTGGGCACTGGGAATACTAAATGCCATATATTCTTGCTGCTCACTGCTTCTAATTTATCCACAAATAAAATGAGAAATACATTTCTTAAGGTTAAAAAACGTCCTCTAAGTCCCTACTGATATTTACATTTCCAATCTCAGATTACAGGGCTTTTATTTCCTTTTATATTTGTAATCTTCTCCTTGACACTGAAAATCATGATTCCTGATGACACTGCTGTAGTTACTTGCTTTATCTCACAATGTAGCTTTAACAGTTTCAACATGACAATTCTAAACCTGCCACTAACAATAAGACTACTGAATGTAGGTTTCAGATTTCCTAGCAGTTCTTTGTGTCCTTAGAATGCATTCCACTAGGGTTGAACAGCCGAAATATTGTATTTTAAAGTTACTCGGAATAATTATTTTCTCTGTGTAGTCATGGCTATGAACCTAAGTTTGTTTCAGTGTGTTTTAAAATTCCGGGGATTGCTTTCTCTCTTTTTGTGACTTACGTGTGTGTTTTTTTAATTATATAAAATATTTATATGGTTCCAAAGTGAAAACTGTATAACAAAGTAAATTCACAAAAGTATTTTGTTCCCACCCCATTCCCTCCATCCCACTATGGGTAACTACTTTTTGTTAGTTTTGGATTAATTTTTTCCATTACTTCTTCATTTTTTTTTCCCATTACTTCTCCTTGAAAATAGACACACACACACACACACACACACACAAACACACCTCCCCACACACAAACATACCCACCTTTCCTCCCCAAAGGCAGCACACAATGAACCAGAAGGATCCCATTAAGAAGGAGGTATGATCATATCACCCTCACTCAAAGCCAGCAGCTTCTCACCTCCACTGGAAAAGGAACGTAAAGCCTTTATGGGCGCATCCTGCAAGCCCCTGGAGTCTCCTCATTGTTACCTCATGACCTAATCCTTCCTACTCTCTCTCTTATGCTCATCCACATATCACAAGATATATCAAGATAATGGATGGGATGACTCAGTTTCATAAACATGACAATTTCCCCCAATCTAATGTAAAAGGTCAGTGCATTATAATAAAAATCCTAGTAGGCTTTGATGTGGAACTTGAAATTAATGAGAAAGAATAAAGAAGAATAGCCAAAAGGATTTGAAAAAGAACAAGAATAAAAAAGATCATCCTTTTCCATACATAAAAAATTAAGAGATAAGGGCGCCCAGCTGGCTCAGTCAGAGAAGTGTGGGACTCTTGATCTCAGGGTCGTGAGTTTGAGCCCCATGTTGGGTGTGGAGACTGCTTAAATAAATAAAACAAAAGACTTAAGGGACAGATTTAAAAGTAGAAACAGTAATAAACAGCTAGCATTTACTGAGCTTTCCATATTCCGGGCATTGCTCTAAGCATATTACATTACATTACATTAATATCGCTCTACTAAGCATATTACTTAATGCTCAACAACCCTTACGAGGTAGGTACTATTAACTACTTACTATGAAAACTAAGGTATAGGGAGGGTAAATAACTCACTCAAACGTACAAAGCTAACAGGCAAGAAGCAGAAACCTGTGCAGTCTGATGCTGAAGGATCTGCTCTTTCTTACCTGCTTCATTAAATCACATCTAGAACAGTGTGGTATTGGCTCAGAGACAGCAATACAGACCATGGAGTGGAGAGCCCAGAACAGACTCATGAAGAAATGAGACCCTGCTCTATAATGAAGGTAGAATAATAATCAGTATAAAAAAAGATAAAGGATGGATGAATCAGTAAATAGTGCTACAGCGATTAATTATCCATACGGAAGATGACCAACTGAGACCTTTTCCACACAATTTATAAAATTAAACCCAAGATGTATTAAAGACCAACTGTAAGATACAAGAATAAATTAGGCTAGGTTGAGATTAATAACATCTGCATGAAAAAAAAAAAGGGCACCACAAGCAAAACAAAAAACCAAGCTATAGACTAGATGAATGCACCTATAAAGTACATAACACTCAAAAGATAAATAAGCAGAATCTACAACAATGTCCACAAATCAGTACTCAAAAAGAAAAAGCCAAATAACCCAACAGAAAAAAGAGCAAGGGATGTAAACCAGCTCAAAAGCAGAAACTCAAATGCAAACAAGCATCTATAAAGATGCCGGGCCTCACTGGGAATCAGTGAGATACAAGTTAAAGTGACAATGAAGTTACCACTCCACACACATCCAACTCCTCAGGAGGACCAAGTCTGGCAATGCAAAGTGCTAAGGAGGCTGAAGGAAATGAGAACTGAAAGGTCAGCACATAAACTGGCACTGGAAAGCACTGGACAATCCTTAGTAAGGATGGAGAGATGAATACCCGATGACCCAACAATGTCATTTCTAGGAACCAGACTGGAGAATCTCTCGGGCTTTGCACAAGGATCTATATTTAAAAATGCTCTTGGGGCGCCTGGATGGCTCAGTGGGTTAAAGCCTCTGCCTTTGGCTCAGGTCAAGATCTCGGGGTCCTGGGATCGAGTCCTGCATCGGGCTCTCTGCTCAGCAGGGAGACTGCTTCCCCCCCCCCCCCC
>CM053616.1:503653-515447 GCA_028646535.1 Procyon lotor
CATACAACAGCACAGTATACATGGTTAATAGATCTCTACGTACCTACAAGGATAAACCTCACAAATATACTGCTGCATAAAAAAAGGAAGCTGCAGAGGAAATGTGCAGGGTGACATCATTCATAAACTTCCTAATGACACAAAACTGGAACGTTTCTTCTTTGTGGGTATGTATGCACGCATTTCTACAAGTACAAAACACCACGAGAGAAAAACGATCTTGTATCTGTGCAGGGCCCATCTCTGAGGCAGAACAGTGGCAGAAGTGGGGAAAGGTAGCGTTTAAGCCGTGTCTGGGCAGCTGTGAACATGCTAACACCTTTTAAATCTGGGTGGTGGGTACCTGGGTATCTGTTCATGTTTTTATAAATGTTTTATATTTAACGTTTCTATGTTTTAAGTACTTTATAAAAATTTCCTATATCTCCTGTTGTCTGCCCTGTCTAGTTCAGAGATGTTTTGAAGGTTAAAAGAAAGGCCTTAAGTGGAAGTTCTTGGTAAGCCATATGGTACTTATCAGACACAAAGCATTATTGCTCAAAATCCACACAATAAAATCTGGTCTTAGAGTCTCACATAGCTTTTGGTCCATATCAGTATGATCTTGGTAACTCACATTTTTCACTGGATTTGATTCTGAGTGACTCCTGGCTGTTTTATATGTTAAATCCAGCCGCCAACCATGAAAACGTGCTATCACTAAAAATAATCAAATCTGTCGCAAGCTTTGGAGACAACAATCTTCAAAGGGAAGACAAAAGGGAATTCTGAAAGTGTTCTAAGCAATAGTAGCACAGGCAGAATGAGTTTACAGGCCCTCAGAGCGGCTCTTTGAAAGAAAGAGCACTCACATAGTTGTAGTCACCCAGGAACAGAAAATCGGTCTATGTTTCCATGTTGATGGCATTTTCACATTTGTTAATTTCCTTTCCTTCCTGAGATCACAAGTCTCTTAAGGACAATGCAGCAGGATGGGTAAAAGAATGGTTCTGCAGTTGTCAGGCTGCTTGGGTTTAAACCCTGGTTCTGATCTTTGCTAGGTGTCTGACTTGTGTTCAAGTTATTTAACCTCCTTAGTTTCCATAATAATAATATGGGACTTTAAAAAAACAATGGAGGGGCGCCTGGCTGGCCCAGTCAGAAGAGCATGCAACCCTCCATCTCAGGGTCATGAGTTTGAGCTCCACATTGGGTGAAGAGATTGCTTAATTAATTAATTAATTAATTTAAAAAGAGAATTATGAAAACTAATTGATATAATGCATGTAAAAGCACTTAGTCCAGCACCTAGCATTAAGTTAGACCACCACAAATGTTATCTGCCATTGCTGCTGTTCTTGTTACTATTATTATCACTGTGAAAAAATATCTCATGTCCTTGCTATTACCTCTGAAGACAGCATGAATTTGGAGGTCAGCAACTTTTTTTCTTAAAAGTTAGATAATAACTATTTTAGGCTTTGTATGCCACACGGTCTCTCTGTGGGAATTACTCAACTCTGCCCTTGTAGCCTGAAAGCCGCCTTGGACATACATAAATGAATAGGTATAATTGCATCCCAATACAATTTTATTTTTAACAACAGACAGCAGGCCAAATATGACCCACGGGCCAGTTTGAGGACCCCTAACCTAGATGACTGTATATGCTAATTCCATGTGATTTCCACATACTGCATACATTCGCATAGCCTAGGCAACATGCTATCAGAGTAAAAAGAGATTTACTCCTATGTGTAGTAACAGACACTTCTTTTTTTCCTATTCCCTGTTACATTCTCTATAAATAACTTGGCAGACCCAGAATATCCAGTAGACCAAAAAAGTGACAGAAACTCAGTCTATCAAAGGTCATAAGAACGCTTCACCACAGCATCGTCTTGGTACAGATGTTAGGCCTTTACCATTGACCAAAAGCTAGCGGCTTCTTCTAATATAAGCGGAATTATATTTAGAAGCCAGGTTTTCTTTACAGTCTTAGTTTCTTTTCTGCCCTCATCATTTTCCAACTTGCTTCGGGAAAACAGTAACAAGGAAATAAAGAATATACTCCTCTTTCTTTAATCGTATTTATAACTAATTCATAAATCCCTTCCCAGCACCACGATCAGCAGACGCACCGTGCAAACCAATCAATGGTAATCACATTCAGCATATTCCCAATAGCAGCCCCTATCTGTGGAGCCCAGCCTTCCGTGTTGCTTCTGCCCTCCGTCCCCCGACCAGCCCCCTTCTCTGCAGGGAGGGCCTAGGAAAGAGGCAGCAGCATGACGGCCAGCCCTCCACTTAGGTGTCCAACCCCACCCTGTGTGGGTGTGGGGCTTGACAACATGGACAGAAGATACCAAAACCACAATTGGCTGCACTCACCTGCAGCTGGAGGCTCAGGGCCCGGTGCTGCAGGGCTGACGCAAGCAGGGCGTGGCCCACACGAACCTGCCCCAGTTGCTGCCTCCACTGGCTCCACCACCGCCTGCCAAAGAGCAAATCAAAGATGGAACCAGTCAAAAAAAAGCCACCCATGAAAGAGAAGGGCAGTGGGGGACCCTTGGCTCAAGTCTCTATCCCTCACCATGCCAGCCATCTTGATTGACAACTGTTGGAGCCACTGCTGAAAAAAACAATTGAGAAATAATTCTAGAACAGCCAATTAAGGGTTAGAAACTGATGGTTCCTAAGGTTCCAGCCTTAGAAACTATAGACATGCTCTATTTGGAACTACACAGGTTTGAAAAATATTGTTGGCAACATTAAAAAAAAAAACAATAGATTTTGCAGAATAATCTGCAAAAAACATGGCTTTTAGATTTTCAGTCTTGGCTTCTTTTCTGCTTATTTTCTAATTAGCTGTAGGAAAATAGCAGTGAGGAAATGAGAGTTTGCAACCTTTTTTTTTTTCCCCCCACAGAAACACTCACTTTGCCCAGTTACTCTAACCTAGCAAAATCTTTTGGTCTTCCTACTCTGGGCCAGGCTTAGCTGCATCACTCACTTCAAAATCTCAAATAAGCTTGCATTGCTACTTATCTTTTTAAGCATTTAGAGAATTACAAGTTCCCTGGATGCGGCCCCAGCACCCAATATAGTACTAGGAACATTTTAAGCTCCCAATAAATATACATTGAATAAATAAAATTATGTAAAAATATCTCCCATAGACTCTAATAGAAATGCAGACTTATTAAGCATTTAAAAATATTTGCTAGGATGGCTGGATGGTTCGGTCGGTTAAGCATCTGACTATTGATTTCAGCTCAAGTCATAATCTCAGGGATCCTGGGATTGAGCCTCCCTCCCACCCCACACCACCCCCCAATCGGGCTCCCTGTTCAGCGGGGAGTCTGTTCCTCCCTCTCTTCTCTGCCCATTTCCCAACTCATGCTCGCTTGCTCTCTCTCTCAAAGATCTTTAAAAAAATCTGCCAAATAAATTTTAAATAATGAAGAAGTTATTTAAAATAAAGAATTTTTAGCTGTACCGATGTTCTGGATACTGTGCTAAATACTTTAGATATTACCATATTTATTTTCCGTAACAACCCTGAAAGACACTTAATGGTGTGTCTGTCTCACACACGAGGAATGTGAAATGTGGAGAGGTGAAAGGACCCAAACTGCATGGCGGAATGTGGATTTGAGCGCATCAGTCTAACTGCAAAGCTTCTGCCCTTACTCATACTACATGGAAGGTCTAGCTCTTTTGAGCTTTTCCTATGCTGCCATTCAGGACACCAAAGGACCAGCAGAGATAATGCACAGCGGGATCAGTCCCAATATAAAGCAGCTCACTGTCACACACATCTGGCTTTCGAAGTCATCTAACTCATGTCCCTCCTAAATGTGGACAGTGCCGATGAAAGGCTGTACAGAGCAGTTAAGAGCATGGGCTCTGGCATCAGAGAGATGGGCAGGTGCCTATTAGAAATAGAGCCCTATTTTGCCAAATACAACTTATATGAGCTTGGGCAAGGTACTCAACTCTTCTGAGACTTGAGTGTATCTTCATCTTTTCAAAAACAGTACTTAGTTTAGTTTACAGTGACAAACATATGAGACTTCACATTAAAAAAATTATCACACACACGGGGACGCCTGGGTGGCTCAGTTGGTTAAGCAGCTGCCTTCAGCTCAGGTCATGATCCCAGGGTCCTGGGATCGAGCCCCACATCGAGCTCCTTGCTCAGCAGGGAGCCTGCTTCTCCCTCTGCCTCTGCCTACCTCTCTGCCTGCTTGTGCTCTCTTTCTCTTTAACAAACACATAAATCTTAAAAAAAAAAAATTATCACACACAAACTTGACACAGGGTTTAGAACACACTAAGTACTCAATTAGTGTTACTTCTGATTGTGTGAAAATCTGATCATATAGTTGAACAAATTGTCAATATTTATTAAGCACCAATAATGTTTGAAACATTGTTTTGTTGTATTTTTTTTTTTAATATTTATTTATTTGACAGAGAGAAAGAGATCACAAGTAGACAGAGAGGCAGGCAGAGGGGGAAGCAGGTTTCCTGCTGAGCGGAGAGCCCAATACAGGGCTTGATCCCAGGACCTGGAGATCATAACCTGAGCTGAAGGCAGAGGTTTAACCCACTGAGCCACCCAAGCACCCCTGAAACACTGTTTTTAAGGTGGGTTTTTATGCTTCCTAAAACAAGGCTGAGGTAAAATGATGGCTGTTGATCTGTAGGGCAAAGGAGTGCACTCACCACAAAACACTCCGCTGCCTAAACTCCACGGCGGTGGTTTGCATCTGAAGTTTGGTTCTACGAAAAACCATGTAGATCAGCCAGGACTTCCAGGCCTGCCGCATCTTTTGCCTTGCATCTAGATGCACCAAAAAGATTTTTAAAAAAGAGTAAGGAGAGATACATTACTCTGGGTTATGATAAAAGCTCATGAGCATTCTGGGGGTGCCTGGGTGGCTCAGTCGTTAAGCGTCTGCCTTCGGCTCAGGTCATGATCCCAGGGTCATGGGATCGAGCCCTGCATCGGGCTCCCTGCTCAGCAGGAAGCCTGCTTCTCCCACTTCCATTCCCTCTGCTTGTGTTCCCTCTCTCACTGTGTTTCTCTCTGTCAAATAAATAAAAATCTTTAAAAAAAAAAAAAAAAAGCTCATGGGCATTCTGTATTCATCTCTCCTTTTGAATATCTAAATTCTTCCAGCCTTCAAGTGCCCCCTGGTGGAAAAGTTGTGAAGCTCTATAAAATAAATAAGGATGTAAATACACATGAAGAATGGCTCTATAAGGGATGACACTTAGAAAACACAGGAAAATCAATATACTGTGCTGTTCAGAAATATTTTGTTTTAAAGCCTTTATCTTTAGAGATATGTTCTATCATATTTACAGATAAAATTACGTGAATAACAAAAAGCAGAGAAGTGAGACTTGTCTGAGTTGGTAATTGTTGAAGCGGGTGATAGGTACATGGAGGTTCATTACTCCAACTTTTGATTTTGTAGATATTTGAAATTTTCCACAGTATAAAGTCAAAGGAGAAGAAGAAATCATCATAAAACCTGCTGTTTGAAATAATAATTGTAAAGTAGAATAAGACAAAAGAAAACGATACCATCTATATATCCGCTTGAAAAACAGAATAAAAGGGACCAGTAATGATCCTGGAGAAAAGAGACTTTACTAGATATGGGAACTACAAAGGTCCATAGGTCTCCCTTTGTGGTAAATCCTATTATCATTATTAAAGTTATCACTAATGAAGTAAATTTCTGTTCTTTCTAGAACACAAAGGAGAAAACAAAATTATGTCAACCATTTTTAGGACATTCTCCAAAATGTGGTTAGTAGGACGAGAATAATATTTGTATCATAGCAATTGACAAGTCAAGTCAAAACATGGAGAACTTTTTTTTAAAAGATTTATTTATTTATTTATTTGACAGAGAGAGAGAGAGAGAGATCACAAGTAGGCAGAGGCAGGCAGAGAGAGAGAGAGGGAGAAGCAGGCTCCCTGCTGAGCAGAAAGCCTCATGTGGGGCTCGATTCCATGACCCTGAGATCATGACCTGCACTGAAGGCAGAAGTTTTAACCCACTGAGCCATGCAGGCGCCCCAGAACATGGAGAACTTAACATGTAGCTTCCTCAGGCCCCCTGGGCAACACAGCTGTGGTTTAGAATTTGGGTTCCTGAGTGATACAAACCAGGTTTGAATATGAACCTGTCACTGAGCTAAGTAACCTCACAGAAGTTCCACATCTGCAAAATGGCACCTTCCTTAAAGGTGTGCTTGCCAAGAGTAAATGAGATCATTGAGTAAAAGTATCTCCAATAAATGCAAGCTGTTATTTTCTGAGGGTGGTACCCAAGAATATGCATTAATGATCTCTGCCATGATACTGGACAATCTGAGAACCACACTTCCCTAAGGGCCTGAATGTACTTGTTACTTTTTTACTTAACAGTCCAAGAATGACTAAAAACTATAGAATACTCATGAAAGAAATTGAGAAGACACAAAGATATGGAAAAACATTCCATGCTCATGGATTGGAAAAACAAATATTGTTGAACTGTCTATGCTTCCCAGAGCAATATATACATTCAATGCAATCCCTATCAAAATACCATCAACATTTTTCACAGAGCTGGAACAAATAATCCCAAAATTTATATGGAACCAGAAAGACCCTGAATAGCCAAAGGAAAGTTGAAAAAGAAAACCAAAGTTGGGGGCATCACAATTCCAGACTTCAAGCTCTATTACAAATCTGTAACCATCAAGGCATTATGGTACTGGCACAAAAACAGACACATAGATCAATGGAACAAAATAGAGAATCCAGAAATGGATCCTCAACTCTATAATCAACTTATCTTCGACAAAGCAGAAAAGACAATGGAAAAAAGATAGTCTCTTCAACAAATGGTGTTGGGAAAATTGGACAGCCACACGTAGAAGAATGAAACTGAACCATTTTCTTACACCATACACAAAAATATACTCAAAATGGATGAAAGACCTAAATGTGAGCCAGTAATCCATTAAAATCCTGGAACAGAACACAAGCAGCAATCTCTTTGACCACGGCCGCAACAACTTATGGCTACATGTCTGGCTACATGTCTCCGAAAGCAAGGGAAATAAAGACAAAAATGGGCTAAAAGGACTCCATCAAGATAAAAAGCTTTTGCACAGCAAAGGAAATAGTCAATAAAACCAAAAGACAACTTATAGAATGGGAGAAGATATTTGCAAATGTTTTATCAGATAAAGGATTGGTATCCAAAATCTGTAAAGAACTTACCAAACTGAACACCCAAAGAACAAATAATCCAATAAAGAAATGGGCAAAAGATAAGAACAGACATTTCTTGACGATTCACAGACATGCACCCTGGGGCAAATAGTACATTATATGTTAATAAAAAAAAAAAAAGAACAGACATTTCTCCAAAGAAGACATACAACTGGCCAACAGACACATGAAAAATGCTCAACATCACTCAGCATTAAGGAATACAAATCAAAACCACAATAAGATACCACCTCACACCAGTCAGAATGGCTAAAATTAACAAGTCAGGAAACAACAAATGTTGGCGAGGATGCAGAGGAAGAAGAAACCTCTTATACTGCTGGTGGGAATGCAAGCTGGTGCAGCCACTCTGGAAAACAGTATAGAGGTTCCTCAAAAAGTTAAAAATAGAGCCATCCTACAACCCAACAATTGCACTACTAGGTATTTACCCCAAAGATACAAATGTAGTGATCCAAAGGAGCACTGCACCCCAATGTTAAAGCAGCAATGTCCATAATAGCTGGAAAGAGCACAGATGTCCATTGATAGATGAATGGCTAAAGAAATTATGGTGTATATATACAATGGAATACTATTCAGCCATCAAAAAATGAAATCTTGCCATTTGCAATGATGTAGATGGAACCAGAGGGTATGATACTAAGTGGAATAAGTCAATAGAGAAAGACGATTATATAATTTCACTTTATGAAATTTAAGAAACAAAACAGAGGAATACAGAGGAAGGGGGGTATAAAACAAGATGAAATCAGAGAGGGAGACAAACTATAAGAGACTCTTAACCATAGGAAACAAACTGAGGGTTGCTGGAGGGGAGGGGAGTGGGGGAATGGGATAATTGGGTGATGGGCATTAAGGAGGGCATGTGATATAATGAGCACTAGGTGTTATATACAACTGATGAATCACTGAATTCTACCTCTGAAACTAATACACTATATTAATTAATTGAATTTTTAAAAATTTAAATTTGGGACCCCTGGGTGGCTCAGTTGGTTAAGCCACTGCCTTTGGCTGGGGTCATGGTCCCAGGATCCTGGGATCAAGTCCCTCATGGAGCTCTTTGCTCAGCAGGGAACCTGCTTCCTTCTCTGTCTGCCACTCTGCCTGCTTGTACCCTCTCTCTCTGACAAATAAATAAATAAAACCTTTTTTTTTTTTTAATTTTATAAAATCTTTAAAAAAAAAATTTAAATTTAAAAAACAGTGCAAGAATGAACAGACATTCCCTGAGGTCTGTGGGCATGGCCTGAGACAACTGTCATACATCAGAAAGAACTCTTCTTTTTTAAAAATATTTACTTATTTTTATGGGATGCCTGCGTGGCTTAGTCGGTTAAGCGGCTGCCTTCAGCTCACGTCATGATCCCAGGGTCCTGGGACTGAGTCCCACATCAGGCTCCTTGCTCAGCAGGGAGCCTGCTTCTTCCTCTACCTCTGTCTCCTGCTCCCCTGCTTGTGCTCTCTCTCTGACAAATAAATAAATAAAATCTTAAAAAAATAAAAGAAAAAGAAAGAAAATAAAAATAAAAGAAAAATATTTATTTTAGAGAGAGAGAGAGTGCCCGCGCATGCACACACACATAAGCATGGTGGAGGGGGGACAGTCTTAAGCAGACTCCACACTCTCATGACCCTGAGATCATGACCCTGAGATCACAACCTGAGCCAAAACCACAAGTTGGACACTTAACCGACTGCACCACTCAGGCACCCCCAGAAAGAACTCTTTTTACCTGAAGAATTCAAGTGATTTTTCTTTCTACTCCATAATATAGCTGTATTTATTATAACTGCAAATAATAATATAAGGTAGCAGAATGCCTATTCCTCAAATAAACATGGAATATTCACAAGATAAATGTTCTAAAACAAACAAAATAAAACAAATCTTAACAAATTTAACAGAACTGAAATTATACTGAATCTGTTCTCTCATTCTTAATGGGGTAAACTAGAAAATTAATAAAGATATTTTGAACTATTACTATAAATATAGGAGGAAATTAGAAAGTCCCCAATATAGGACTAAACACACTTCTAGATAATCTGTGGGTCGAAAAGGAATGGAAATTAGAAAATGCTTCTCAGGGATGCCTGGTGGTTCAGTCAATTAAGCATCTGCCTTTGGGTCAGGGTCCTGGGATTGAGTCCCACATCAGGTTCCCTACTCAGCAGGGAATCTGCTTCTCCTTCTACCTGTCACTCCCCTGCTTGTGTGCCCTCGATCTCTCTGGCAAATAAATAAATAAAATCTTAAAAAAAAAAAAAAAAAGGAAAGAAAAGATTTCTCACTGAATGAAAAAGAATTGAAATTTTAAAATCTGAGGGGGTGCAGTTAAAGCTGTGCTTAAAGGTAACTCAGTTACTTTAAACTAAGTAAATGTTTGTGTTAGAACAAAGGAAAGGCCTCAAATCACAATCTCCACTTGCATCTTAAGAAACTAGAAAAGTGGGGCGCCTGGGTGGCTCAGTGGGTTAAAGCCTTTGCCTTAGGCTTAGGTCATGATCTCAGGGTCCTGGGATCAAGCCCCGTATCGGGCTCTCTGCTCAGCAGGGAGCCTGCTTCCCCCCCTGCCTGCCTCTCTGTCTACTTGTGATCTCTTTCTCTCTGTCAAATAAATAAATAAATAAAATCTTAAAAAAAAAAAAAAAAGAAACTAGAAAAGAAAAGAGCTAGTTAAAACCCCAAACCTTGCAGAAGTGAGAGACTATAAAAACAGGAACAAAAATCAAGGAACTTCAAAACAGAAAATCAACAGAAAACGAATGCAGAAGCTGGTCATTTGAAAAGATGGATAAAACTGATAAAGCTCTAGCCACACTTACCAAAATTAGAAGGCTAAAGACATAAATGATCAATATTAGGAATGAGAGGAGCTGTTACTACAGACCCTACAGACGTTAACATTATAATAATGGAATAAATACTTCAAATGATTCTATACCATAAATCCAACAACATATTTAAAATGGACCAATTCCTTGAAAAACAAATTACCAAAACTCATTCAAGAAGGAATGGGTAATCCAAACAGTCTTACATCTACTCAAAAACTTGAATTCAAAGTTCAAACTTCTTCAACAAAGGAAAACTCCAGACCCAGATGAGTTCACTGGAGAATTTTACCAAATATTTAAGAAAGAAAATAATATGAATTCTACAAATCCTTTTTAGAAAATAGAAGACGATGAAATACTCCCTAGCTCATTCTATGAAGCCAGTATTACCATGAACCAAAATCAGACAAAGTCATTATAACAAGAGAAAAGTATAGGCCAATATCCTCATGAACACAGATATAAAAATCCCCAACAAAAAATTTAGCAAATTGAACCCAGCAATATATGAAGAATGACGTTAATCTGAGGAGTGTAAGGCTGGTTCAAAATCTGAAAATTGGGGCATCTGGGTGGCTCAGTGGGTTAAAGCCTCTGCCTTCAGCTCAGGTCATGATCTCAGGGTCCTGGGATTGAGCCCCGCATCGGGGTCTCTGCTCAGCAGGGAGCCTGCTTTCTCCCACCCCACCCCTGCCTGCCTCTCTGCCTACTTGTGATCTCTCTATGTCAAATAAATGAATGAATGAATGAATGAATGAATGAATGAACGAATGAATGCACGCAGTGGATCATCTCAATAGATACCAAAAAAATCATTTGACAAAATTTAATGCCTCTTACTGATAAAAAATACTCAGAAAACTAGGAATAAAACTTCTTAACCTGACAAAGGACATCTATAAAAAGCATATAGCTAACATCATATTTAATGATTACACACTGAATGCTTTTCCCTTAAGATCAGGAACAAGGCAAGGATGTCCACTCTGACCACTCCTATTCTATATCTCACTAGAAGCTCTAGTAATGTAATGGCCCTAGCCAATGTAATAAAAATAACCTGCAAAGGAAGGAATAAAATGGTCTCTGTTCATGTATCACTTAACTATCTGCACAGAAAATCCCATGGAGGAGTGCCTGGGTGGCTCCGTGGGGTAAGTGTCTACCCTTGGCTCAGGTCATAATCCCAGGGTCCTGCAAGGAGTCTTCCTCTGCCCCTCCCCCAGCCTGTGCTTTCTCTCGCTCACTCTCTCTCTCAAATAAAAAATAAAATCTTTTTTAAAAAACCCCATGCTCAGGAAGGAGGCAAGATGGCGAACGAGTAAGGGTCGTCCTTGCCACCGGTCCCCTGAATTGAGCTGGAAATCTGCCAAAACATCCCGAACACCTACAAATCAGCGCGAGGTGTAAGACTGTCTGGATCTCTACACAAGAAAAACTCCACCGCGGCTGAGCTTTGTTTTTTCAGTGGTGGCTTCCAACCGCTCCGGATTTTCCTCAGGTTAATCTTGCCTGAGTCGTGGTTGATATTTTGGACCCTGTACTTTCCCTCAGCCATCCCTCAAGAGAATGACTAGGAGGAGGAACTCCCAACAAAGAAAAGAACCAGAGACAATGGCCTCTGCCAGAGACTTAATGGATATAGATATAACGAAGATGTCAGAA
>CM053616.1:515947-594680 GCA_028646535.1 Procyon lotor
ATGCAACTAATGAATCACTGAACACTACATCAAAAACTAATGATGTACTATATAGTGGCTAAGTGAACATAATAAAAAAAAGTGGAAAAAAAAAAAAAAAAAACCCCATGCTCCTATAACTAATGAACTTAGCAAGGTTGGAAAACACTGGAAAAAATCTTTGTGACTTTGAAGCAGGTGGAGTTCCTATGGTACCAAAAACACAATCCAGAAAAAAAAAATTGGACTTTATCAAAATTAAAAATTTTTACTCTGCAAAGACACTGTTAAGAGAATGAAAAGACGAAAAAAAAAAAAGAGAGAGAGAAAGAGAGAATGAAAAAGCAAGCCACATTCTGGAAGAAAGTATTTGCCAATCATGCTTTTCACAAAAGACTTTTAACCAGAACATATTTTTAACAAAACTCAACAAGAACAGAAACAACCAATTTGAAAGCACAAAAGATCTTGAACGGACTCTTCAAAAAGAGATATGAATAGCAAGTAAACATAGGATACTCAACATCATTAATCACTAAACTTCTTTTTTACAATTTACAATTGTAAAAAATTACAGTTTACAATTACAACTTTAATGAAATATTTCCACATACCTATCTGTATAGTTAAAATTTTATTTTTTAAAGATTTTATTTATTTATTTGACAGAGAGAGAGATCACAAGTAGGCAAAGAGGCAGGTAGAGAGAGAGGGGGAAGCAGGCTCCCTGCTGAGCAGAGAGCCCGATGCGGGGCTCGATCCCAGGACCCTGAGATCATGACCTGAGCTGAAGACAGAGGCTTTAACCCACTGAGCCACCCAGGCGCCCCTAAAATTTTATTTTAAATGGCAATACCAAGTGCTAGTAAGATGCAAAACAAGTAGAACTCTCATAAATTGCTGGTAGGAATGCACAATGGTACAGTTACTTTGGGAAACAGTTTGGCAGCTTCTTATAAAGTTAAATATACATCGCCCAGAAGGTGCAATTTTGCCTGTCGGTGACAGTTTCAGCCCATTCCAGAGAGTTCCAGCCTGCTCTTCCTGCCTTCCCTACAGATTCCCCATGTGCCTAGCCACCCTCCACAATCACTTGAGCCAGTTTCTTAGGGCTTGCAGATGGGTCAGGGGCGGTGGAGAGTGGCCAGAAATCAGCAGCTACAGCAAGAAGGTTATAGTGAGCAAGGCTACCTCAGCAGAGAGCAAGGCAGGAGGATGGCTGCCAACAACATTTCTAACATCGTAAACAAGTCCAAGGAGGCATTGATATCTATCATCTTTTGAAGTCGCGGAAATCTAAAGAACAGGAAGAATTCATTAATTTGGAAATGTTGCCCCCTGAGCTAAGCTTTACCATCTTGTCCTACCTGAACGCAACTGACCTCTGCGTTCATGTGTTTGGCAGGACCTTGCGAATGATGAACTTCTCTGGCAAGGGTTGTGTAAATCCACTTGGGGTCACTGTTCCATATATAATAAGAACCCACCTCTAGGATTTTCTTTCAGAAAATTGTATATGCAGCTGGATGAAGGCAGCCTTACCTTTAATGCTAACCCAGAGGAGGGAGTGAACTACTTTATGTCCAAGGGTATCCTAGATGATTCACCAAAGGAAATAGCAAAGTTTATCTTCTGTACAAGAACACTAAACTGGAAAAAACTGAGAATCTATCTTGATGAAAGGAGAGATGTCTTGGATGACCTTGTAACACTGCATAATTTTAGAAATCAATTTTTGCCCAATGCACTGAATTTTTTCGTCATATCCATACCCCTGAAGAGCATGAGGAGTATCTTGAAACTCTGATGACAAAGTTCTCACATAGATTCTGTGCTTGTAACCCCCCTTTAATGCGAGAACTCGGCCTTAGTCCTGATGCTGTCTATGTACTGTGCTACTCTTTGATTCTACTTTCCATTGACTTCACTAGCCCTCATGTGAAGAATAAAATGTCAAGAAGAGAATTTATTCGAAATACCCGTCGTGCTGCTCAAAACATTAGTGAAGATTTTGTAGGGCACCTCTATGACAACATCTACCTTATTGGCCATGTGGCTGCATAAAAGCACAATTGCTAGGACTTCAACTATTAACGTCAAACTAAAGTTACTCAAGGACTTATTTAGCAGATATGGGGGTTACATTAGTGCTGGTCATTCTAGTCTCTATATACAATCAAGCTCGAGTGTACACGTTTTTTGTGGGTTTTTTGCCTTTTACTATTTTCTTTTTTAGTAATTTCCTTGGGGAACTAAAGAGTTTTGCAGAATTTTTCTTAATTTTGCTTATCATGTTTTGCACAAAGCAGAGCCATGGTCTGACACAGTAGTTTAAGAATGTTAAAATAACATTATACTCGAAAAGATGGTATATTTGTGCATTAGATTTGCTTGAAAAACTACTCATTTTCATTCTTTTTAAAAATACCATGTAATGTGTACATATTTAACCGAAGCGATTTATAATCATAATTATTTTATTG
The DNA here is from genome assembly GCA_028646535.1 of Procyon lotor. Taxonomy (NCBI): domain Eukaryota; kingdom Metazoa; phylum Chordata; class Mammalia; order Carnivora; family Procyonidae; genus Procyon; species Procyon lotor. The sequence goes on from CM053616.1 coordinate 518,410, forward strand.
TAAAGATTTTAACTAAAGCCCTTCCTTTTTCTCTCAAAAAAAAAAAAGTTGAATATACATCTACTGTAAGATTCCAGGATTCCTACACCTAATCACACTAGATAATTATGCCTAGATGATCTACCCAAGAAAAGTATTCACATGGGAAACTATATACAAGTGTTTATGATTAGTTGTCTAAAATGGAAACAACTCAGATGTCCTTCAATCAAAGAATGGATAAACAAAGTTTCATACACTCCTACTATGAAGTATACAGAATACTACTCAGCAATATAAAGGAATGAACTACTGATACATGCAACAACTTGGATGAATCTCAAATGCATTATGCTAAGTTGAAAGAAAGCAGTGTCAAAATACTACCTACTGCATGCTTCCCTTTATATGGTGTTCTAGAAAAGGGAAGTCTATGGTGATAAAGAACTGATCAGTGGTTGCCAGGAATCAAGTGCAGAGGGAAGGTGCCACAGAGGGTTAAGCACAAGGTCAGGAGTGATGGAACTTTCTGTCTCTTGATTGTGGTGGCGGTTACACAGCTATGCATTCCTCAAAACTCAAAAAACTGTACACCAAAAAGAGTGATTCTTACTTTGTTTAAATTAAAAAGGAAACAACAGGGGTGCCTGGGTGGCTCAGTGGGTTTAAGCCTCTGCCTTCGGCTCAGGTAATGATCTCAGGGTCCTGGGATCGAGCCCCACATCAGGCTCCCTGCTCAGCAGGGAGCCTGCTTCCCCCTCTCTCTGCCTGTCTCTCTGCCTACTTGTGATCTCTCTCTCTGTCAAATAAATAAATAAACATCTTTAATAAATAAATAAATAAATAAAAAGGAAACACCACAACATAGGCAACTTACCAGCTAAATACTGAAACAATGCACCTGCCTCAGGAACAGCTTCGTACATTTTGGGAAAACAGACAAGGGAAGGAAGAACCCACAGGAGAGAAGGGAACACTACATAGGGAAGATAATACTTGAAATGAGCCTGCTGGAAGAACTGCAGGGGCAAACATGGAAAGATACAGAAGTGCACATCCAGTGTGGCAAGGGCATATGGTGTATGGAAGGTACAGAAAAGACTAAGTTAAGATCTTGTATCCGATACCAAGGAGTGCTGACTTTATTAGCAAAGAGGAGCCAAATGAATTTACATGCACAGGAGTGACATGATCTTACCTATGTCTTACCACTATTATAGCCATGTGGACAATCAGAAGGGGAAGAAAACAAATGCAGGGAGAGGAAAGAAGAGGAACTTATAAAACTTTGGGGGAAAAGATGAGGATTAATTGGGCAGTAGCGATGAAAAGATGAACGCAAGTGACACATCGGAGACCCATATTGTAAACATAGATAAATGAATGACACAAGGCATGAAAAACGGATAGGCCATGCCTCAGTAAGGACTCTCACTTAGCTAGGAAAAGTAGGAGGAAAAGCAGATCTAAATGTGGGGCAGTTGACAAGTTTTCTTTGTAACTTGCTGAGTTTGCGGTGCCTGTAAAGCATTCACGTGAAATGGGTATGAGGCAGCTGCCAATGCGGGCTGCACCATCATTCTGAAACTCAGTGCAATATGGGTCTCTGGACTCAACTCAGAGAGGAACCAGACACTTACCAGAGCTAAACTGGCCACAAGATCACTAAGGGGCAACCTGGACAAAGAAGACTAGAAGTGAGCACTGCAACTTGACACATAACAGCTAGACAGACGACCACCCCAGGTGCTGTGAGAGGGTAAGAAGAGCCAGTTCATAGAAATCATGCTTAAATGAGTTGTAGGTGCCAAAATCATGCCATATGGAGAAAACCAGAGGGATATGACCATACAGGAGATATAGGAGTTCTTGGTCAGAGATAAGGATTCTGGATAATAGGAAAGGGAATCAAACAAATGTTCCCTTTGCCCTGGAGTTATTTTCTCTCAGAGATAATGTACTTGTCTTCCCCAAGAGCTTCTGTAAAAGTAAATGTGGGCTCTCAGGAAACTAGGAAAAAGAGAGGGGCCTTCCTCAAATTGATAAAGAATATCTACAAAAAGCCTGTATCATACTTAATGGTGAGAAACTCAAAATGTTCCCACTGACATCAGGTATAAGGCAAAAATGACCCCCCTCTATTTTTCTTTTTTTCAAAGATTTATTTTCCTTATTTTAGAGGGGTGTGGGGGAAGGGGCAAATGGAGGGAGAGAGAAACACAAGCAGATTCTGTGCTGAGTGCGGAGCCCAACACAGGGCTCAATCTCAAGACCAACCGTGAGATCAGACCTGAGCTGAAACCAAGAGTTGGACACTCAACTGACTGCCACCCAGGTCCCCTCAACTACTGCTTTTCAACATCATACTAGAAGTTCTAGTTAACTCAACAAGATAAGAAAAAGCAATAAAAGGTATAAAGATTGGGAAGAAAGAAGTAAAACTGTCTTTGTTCACAGATGACACAATTGTCTGTGTAGAGAATCCAAAAGAACTGACAAAACAAACAAAAAAAATTCCTGGAACTATTAAGCAATTCATAGCAAGGTTGAGATGCAAAGTTAATATACAAAAGTGAATTGCTTTCCTATATACCAGCAATGAACAAATGGAATTTGGAATTGAAAGCCAATTTCAATTGGCTTTCATTTGAATGAAATGAAATGATTCATTTCATTCAATGTAATGAATTGAATGAAATGGTATTTCATTTCATTGAATTGAAATGGTATTGTGAAATGGTATTGTGGAATTGAAATGGTATTGTGAAATGGTATTGTTTACCATTTACATTAGCACCCACAAAAATGAAATACTCAGGTATAAATCTAACAAAATATATACAATGTCAATATGAGGAAAACTGCAAAACTGATGAACAAAATGCAAAGAGCTACATAAATGGAGGGATATTCCACTTTCATGGATAGGGAGACTCAATATTGTAAAAATGTCAGTTCTTCCCAACTTGATCTAAGATTCAAAGCAATCCTAACCAAAATCCCAGCAGGTTGTTTTGTGGATATCAACAAACTGATTTAAAGATTACATGGAGAGACAGAAGACCTAGAATAGCCAACACAATATTAAAGAAGAACAAGGTTGGAGGAATGATATTACCGGGCCTCAAGACTTACTAGAAAGCTACAGTAATCAAAAACAAAATGATATTGGTGAAGGAATTGAAAAACTGATCAGTGGAACAGAATAGAGAGCCCAGAAACAGAACCATATAAACACTGGGTCTTTGACAATTTATTTTTGACAAAGGAGCTGGGGCAATGCAATGGAGCAAAAATAGTCTTTTCAACAAATGGTGCAGAAACAACTGGACTTAGACATGCAAAAAAAAAAAAAAAAAGAATCTAGACACAGATCTTACATTCTTCAGGAAAATTAACTCAAAATGGATTACTAACCTAAATGTAAAACACAAAACAATAAAACTCCTTGATAATAACATAGGTGAAAACTCAGATGACCTTGGTTGTGATATAACACGAAAAGCATGATCCATGAAAGAAAAATTTGACAAGCTGGTCTTCATTAAAATTAAAAACATTTGGTGGCGCCTGGATGGCTCAGTCATTAAGCGTCTGCCTTCTGCTCAGGTCATGATCTCAGTGTCCTGGGATTCAAGCTCAGCATCCGAGTCGGGCTCCCTGCTCAGCAGGAAGCCTGCTTCTCCCTTTCCCACTCCCCCTGCTTGTGTTCCCTCTCTCACTGTGTCTCTCTCTGTCAAATTAAATAAGAAAATCTTTAAAAAAAAAAATTAAAAAGTCTGCTTTGCAAAACACAATGTAAAGAGAATGAAAAGACAAGCCACAGATTGTGAGAAAATATTTGCAAAAGACATATTTGATAAAAGATTGTTATCCAAAATATACAAAGATTTCTTAAAACTCAACAAGAAAACAATCCAACTTAAAAAATGGACAAAAGAAAAAAAAAATGGACAAAAGATACCTCAGCAAAAATATACAGATGGCAAATAAGCACATGAAAAGATGTTCCAGATCATACGTCATCAGAGAATACAAATTAAAACAAGATACCACTAAACACCTATTAGAATGGCCAAAATCTGTAACACTGTCAACACCCAATGCTGGTAAGGATATGGAGCAACAGACACTCTCATTCATTGCTAGTGGGAACGCACAATAGTACAGCCACTCTGGTAGAAAGTTTGGCAGTTTCTTACAAAACTAAACAAACTCTTATCATATGTTCTAGCCATTGCAATCCTTGGTATTTATCCAAAGGAGATGAAAACTTATGTCCATGCAAAAATCTGCACATGGAAAGTTTCATTCATAACTGCCCAAATTTGGAAGCAACCAAGATGTCCTTCTCAGAAATGGATAAATAAATTGTGGTACATGTAGACAATGGAGTATTATTCAGCACTAAAAAGAAATGAACTATCAAACCATAAAAGGTATGGAGGAAGCTTAAGTGCATATTACTAAGTAAAAGAAACCCATCTGAAGGGGCAATATACTATATGATTTCAATTATATGACTTTCTGGAAAAGGCAAAACTATGAAGAGAGTAAAAAGTTGCTGGGGGCAGGAAAGATGGGTGCTTGGATGGTTGCCTGGGTGGTGCAGTCGGTTGAGCATCCAACTCTTGGTTTTGGCTCAGGCCACGATCTCAGGGTTGTGGGATCGAGCACCACATCAGGCTCCATCTGGAGCACAGAGTCTGCTTGAGATTCTCTCTCCCTCTTCTTCCTCTTCTTCTGCCCCTCCCACTCATGTTCTCTCTCTCAAATAAATCTTAAAAAAAAAAAAAAAAAGTTGTTGGGGAGAGCACAGAAGAGTTTCAGAGCAGTGAAATAAACTCTTTATAATACCATAATGATCAATACATGGGCATAGAAGGTATAACACGAAGAGTGAGCCCTAGTGTGAACTATGGACTTTGAGTGATTATGATGTGTTGATGTGGGTTCACTGTAACAGACATACCATTTAGTGAGTGATGTTGATAGGGGGAGAGACTAGAAATGTGTAGGGGAAGAGGCATAAGGGTAACCAGTGTATCTTTCTCTTAATTTTGTGCTATGAACCTAACTAAAACTGCTCTCAAAAAAATGTCTTCATGGGGGGCCTGGGTGGCTCAGTCGTTAAGCGTCTGCCTTCGGCCCAGGTCAGATCCCAGGGTCCTGGGATCGAGCCCTGCATCGGGCTCTTTGCTCTGCAGGAAGCCTGCTTCTCCCACTACCCTTCCCTCTGCTTGTGTTCCCTCTCTTGCTGTGTTTCTCTCTGTCAAATAAATAAAATCTTTAAAAAAAAAAAAAAAGTCTTCATAAAAGAAAATCAAATAAATGAAGGTGTTTTCTTTAGACATGTACTTCCTTTTCTCACCATGATTCTCAGCTCTAATGTACTTGATCCTCATCTCCTGCTGCTGATGCACGTAGGTCCTCCAGGTCTGGAACATTAGGTTGTACAAGTAATATCTGAGGAGGGGAAAAAAAAAAAAAAAGCAAATGGCATTTTTTAAAATGTTTATTTATTTAGTTATTAGTTTATTTACTTATAATCTCTGCACCCAACATGGAGCTTGAACTCACAACCCTGAGATCTAGAGTTGCATGCTCCACAGAGTGAGCTAATCAGGTGCCCTGAATGGCATTTCTTTAAACCAAAAAACTCTTAATTCAATATACCCAGTCCATTCTGTACTCAGAAATTAACATGGATGCTTCTAATACAAAAAAGCCATATCTCTACCTTAAGCTAAATTTTTATTTCCCATAGTCACAGTGAAGTCTATTCTCCTGGATGGAGAGTCATTCTCCTCACCTTAAAGTTATCACTAAGAAAAAATAGACGACTTATATGAGAATAACTTCACCTTCAGCATTCACAAAGCCGTGACATTTGGAATAACAGTCATACCTTTATAACCCTAATCATCTACATTATGTAAAACATTACCTCTCCTCTGCACTAAACATGGTCAATGACACTTTTCCTTTGTCTTTTCCTTCTTAATACATACACTATATACATTAAGACTGTCAGTCTCTCTGTATTTTCACTATTCCATCTCCTAAGACTTGATTTCCTTTTTTTTTTTTTTTTAAAAGATTTTATTTATTTGACAGAGAGACACAGCAAGAGAGGGAACACAAGCAAGGGGAATGGGAGAGGGAGAAGCAGGCTTTTTGCTGAGCAGGAAGTCCGAGGTGGGGCTCGATCCCAGGACCCTGGGATCATGACCTGAGCCAAAGGCAGACACTTAACAACTGAGCCACTCAGGTGCCGCGTAAGACTTGATTTCATACTCCACAAGCTTATTAGAATGATTCAACATTGTCCTTATTTTATCTGAAATATCCACGAACCAGAAACTCTGACTCAAAGAACCTAAATAAGGAAGTGATTATGAGAATAATATTTTTAAAAGATGCAATGTGTAAGATACATTAATTTTCTATTGTATAAAAAAGGCATAAAATGTGTATTTTTTTGTGATCTAACTTGATATTATGCCAAGTATACTTTTACCAGATGACTTTTTTTTAAACATATAATGTATTATTTGCCCCAGAGTACATGTCAGTGAATCATCAGGCTTACACATTTCACAGCACTTACCATAGCACATACCCTCCCCCAGTGTCCATAACCCAGCCACCCTATCCCTGCCCCCTCTACCCCCCAGCAATTCTCAGTTTGTTTTGTGAGTTTAGGAGTCTCTTATGGTTTATCTCCTTCCAAATTCCATCTTGTTTCATTTCTCCTCCACACCCCCTATGACCTCCCCGCCCTGCCTCTCAAATTCTTCATATCAGAGAGATATGATAATTGTCTTTTTCTGATTGACTTATTTCACTCGGCATAATACCCTCTAGTTGCATCTGCATCGTTGCAAATGGTTTGATATAATTCCAATTTTTATTTTTTCCTCTACTTATCCCTGGCAGTACTGATGTCAAGATTTAGTTTTTTCTTTCTATTTTCTTAATATTCCATATTGGGCATGTATTTTCTCCTATAATCAATAAAAATTAAAAACTTATTATTTTAAAAAACTGAACACTCTCAGAATTAGAAATTGTACAGAAGTGAGAGTCAGTGAGAAAACCGTGTTCAAATCATTAACATGAGCAACACATAATGGTTACTTAAAGAGGTATCTGTGTGTGTGTGCCCACATGCATATATGCTTGGGTTTAATTTAGGACTTTGACCTTACTTATTCTAAAAAGAGTTTGAAGAAAAACAAAAATAGGATTCAAAACTCTTCTCCAAAGGCGCCTGGGTGGCTCAGTCATTAAGCGTCTGCCTTCGGCTCAGGTCATGATCCCGGAGTCCTGGGATCGAGCCCCACATCGGACTCCTTGCTCGGCAGGAAGCCTGCTTCTCCCGCTACCATTCCCGCTGCTTGTGTTCCCTTTCTCGCTGTGTTTCTCTCTGTCAAATAAATAAAATCTTTAAAGAAAAAAAAAAAAAACTCTTCTCCAAGTCAATGTGATCCATCACATTAACTGAATGGAAGAATCATAGTGTCACCTCAATAGACACATTAAAAGCATTTTACATACTCAACAACCATTCATGATAAAGACATTTAACAAATTACGGATTGACCAGACATATCTCAATATAATAAAGGCCATATATGACAAGTCCACAGCTAACATCATACTCAAAGGAGAAAGGCCGAGAGCTTTTCTCTAAGATCGGGAACAAGACAAAGGTTTTCCACTCTTACCACTTCTATTCAACATAATACTGGAAGTCCTCGTCAAAGCAATCAGGCAAGAAAAACAAATAAAAGGCATCAGGGGGCACCTGGGTGGCTCAGTGGGTTAAAGCCTCTGCCTCCAGCTCAGGTCGTGATCTCGGGGTCCTGGGATCGAGCCCCGCATCGGCCTCTCTGCTCAGCGGGGAGCCTGCTTCCCCCTCTCTCTCTGCCTGCCTCTCTGCCTACTTGTGATCTCTCTCTCTGTCAAATAAATAAATAAAATCTTAAAAAAAAAAAAAAAGGCATCAGAATTGGAAAGGAAGAAGTGAAATTGTTTCTGTTTTGTGGGCGACATGATTTTACATAGAGAAAATCCTAAATACTCGGGCCCAAAACTATTATATTTAATAAAAATTCAGTAAACTTTGCAGGATACAAAATCAACACACAGAAATCAGTTTACTATGGAAATGCTACTATCAGACAAATCAATTCCATTTACAGTAACATCAAAAACAATAAAATATTCTGTAATAAATTCAACCAAGGAGGTGAAAAATCTGTATTCTGAAAACTACACAATACTGATGAAAGAAATCAAAGACAAAAATAAATGGAAAGGTATCCCACATTCATGGGTTGGAAGAATTAATATTATTAAAATGTTAATAAATTATGTAATTCAATTATTTAATTAAATGTTAATATTATTAAAATTATTAAAATACTACCAAAATCCATCTAAAGATTCAGTGTAAACTCTATCACATTCCAATGGCATTTTCTACAGAAGTAGAACAATACTAAAATTTCCATGGACCCACAAAAGACCCAAAATACCCAAAGCAATTCTGAGAAAGAACAAAGCAGGAGGCATCATAATTCCTGCTTTAAAGCTTACTATAAAGCTATAGTAATCAAAGCAGTATAGTACTGGCATAAAAACAAACCAATGGGACAGAATCAAAATCAAAATCAAAATCAAAATCAAAACCCCAGAAATAAACCCAAGTATATGGTCAACTAATTTTTGACAAAGGAGCCAAGACTACTCAATGGAGAAACGACAATCTCTTTGAAAAATAGCACTGGGAAAATTTAATGTGCACAGTGTAAAAGAATGATACTAGACTCTATCTTAAACGGCTCACAAAAATTAACTCACAGTGGATTAAAGACTTAAAAATAACACCATGAAACCATGAAACTCCTAAAAGAAAATATAGGAAAAGAGCTCCTTCACATGGGTCTTAGCAATGATTTTTTTGATATGACACCTAAAGCACAAGCAACAAAATTGAACATAAACTAATGAGACTCCATTAAACCAAAAACTTCTGCACAGCAAAACAATCAACAAAGTGAAAAAGATAACCTATGGAATGCGGAAAAAATATTTGCAAACCGTATTATTTGATAAAGGGTTAATATCCAAAATATATAAAGAAATCATACACTTGATAGCAACAAACCCCCCCAAATAAACCAATTAAAAAATAGGCAAAGAAACTGAGTAGACATTTTTCCAAAGAAGATATATGAAAGGCCAACAGGTTCATGAAAAGATGCTCAACATCGCTAGTCATAAGGGAAATGCAAATCAAAACCACAATGAGCTATTAGAACAAGCTATCACCTCACACCTCACACCTATCACATCATCAAAAAGACAAGAGATAACAAATGCTGGCATGAATGTGGAAAAAAGGGACCCCTGCTGCACTGTTGCTGGGACTGTAAATTGTTATAGCTACTATGGAAAACAGTATAGAGGATCCACAAAAAATTAAAAGTAGAACTACCATATGATCTGGCAATTTCACTTCTGGGATTATACTCAATGTAAACGAAAACACTAACTTGAAAAGGTATTTGTATCCCCATGTTCACAGCAGCATTATTTACAACAGCCAAGACATGGAAACAACCTAAGTACCTTAAGTGTCCGTGGATGGGTGAATGGATGAAGTTGTGGTGTGTATAAATATAGATAGATAGATACACAATAAAGAGCAAAGAAATCCTGCCATTTGTGACAACATGGATGAACCCTGAAGGCATTATGAAGGCATGGATGAACCCTGAATTCCTGAAGGAACCCTGAAGGCTGAGTGATTAAATCAGATAAAGACAAATACTCTATGATCTCACTTACATGTGGAATCTAAAAGCAAACACAAAAAACTTATAGAAAAGGATCATATTTGTAGTACCAGAGACAGGGGTGGGAGAGGGAATTGGAGGAAAGTGGTAAAAAGGTACAAACTTCTAATTATAAGCAGAGAAGTACTGGAGATGAAATGTACAACATGATGCCTACAGTTATCACTATTGTATGTATGTATGAAAGTTGTTAAGAAAATAAATCCTAAGACTTTCCATTATAACCAAAAAAAGCTTTTTTGGGGGCACCTGGGTGGCTCAGTAGTTTAAGCATCTGCCTTTGGCTCAGGTCATGATCCCAGGGTCCTGGGATCGAGCCCCGCACTGGGCTCCCTGCTTCACAGGAAGCCTGCTTCTCCCTCTCCCACACCCCCTGCTTGTGTTCCCTCTCTCGCTGTGTCTCTCTCTGTCAAATAAATAAATAAAGTCTTAAAATAAATAAAATTAAAAATTTTTAAAAACTTAAAAAAAAAAAAAAGATTTTATTTATTTATTTGACAGAGAGAGATCACAAGTAGGAAGAGAGGCAGGCAGAGAGAGAGGGAGAAGCAGGCTTTCCGCCAAGCAGAGAGCCCAATGCGGGGCTCGATCCCAGGACCCTGAGATCATGACCTGAGCCAAAGGCAGAGGCTTTAACCCACTGAGCTACCCAGGCGCCCCTAAAAAAAGCTTTTAAAAAGAAATTTATTTATTTGAGAGAGAGAGAGAAAACATGAGTGGGGGGAGGGGCAGAGGGAGAAGGACAAACAGACTCCCTGCTGAGCAGGGAGCCCAGTGCCAGTGAGATCCCATGACCCTGAGATCATGACCTGAGCTGAAGTTAGATGCTTAACCAAATAAGCCACCCAGCTCTTTTCTTTTTTTCCCATTTCTTTTTATTGTATCTGTATGAGATGATGGACGTTAACTAAACTTACTCTGGTAATCATTTCACAAGTCAAAGCTTTATGCTGTATATCTAAAACTCATACAGTGATACATGTCAATTATAGGTCAATAAAACTGGGGGTAAAAAACTTTTTCCTTTTGGGGTGCCTGGGTGGCTCAATCAGTTGAGCGTCCGACCCGACTTTGACTCAGGTCTAGATCTTAGGGTCATGGCATGGGGCTCCATGTCAGGCTCCCTGCTCAGTGGGGAATCTGCTTAAGATTCTCTCCCCCTCTCTCTGCCCCTCTCCCTGCTCACACTTTTCCCCTCTCTCAAATAAATAAGTGAATCCTAGGAAAACAAACGAACAACAAAAAAACTTTCATCTTTTGACCAGAAACGTGCTAATAAGTAACTATTTATAATGTGTATCAGTAAAATTATAGTATAACATGAAACCTGACCTGTAGTGACAGTCTGCTCGAACACAGAATTTCCACTCTCGCTGGAAAACCCACCACTCTTCTTTCCATTCTTCAAAGGCCTTCCGAAGTATTCTTTGCTCATAGTAAAACCTTCAGCAATGAACAAAAATCAGAGATCCATGATGATGAGGGAGCTGATATTTATTTCCAAATTAGTTTCATATTGCCTTTACTTTCTTATAGAAAAGCATGGCTCATTAAACAGAATAAAAACAGACATTTTTCAGATCAAAATCTTCAAACTATTTAAATTAGAAAGAAAGCTAAAAAATGTTACACTGCAGATCTTACCAATTAAAGAGGTTAAAGCAAAATAAAAATCTAACTTCCCAAATACCATAAGCAAGTTGAGAATTATTCTCCAGTTTTCCTTCATCAGACTAAAAAACATTTTTGATTAAAAAACGTGGTAGCTACACTTCCCATTTACATATATAGGAGATTAAAAATTATAACCAAATGCCTAGTACTTACAGGAACAGAGCAAATTAGTTTAACTGAAATCTACCCAGAGGAGTTATAAAAAGAGCCAAAGAGAGGTAGAGGAAATAAAGAGGGGGTGAAAGGCAATCAGAAAGAAAACAAGAGCAATGGCAAACTGTGTTGATGCTACCAGGCACTGCTGAGATGACTGATAACTCAAGAACTCTGTGCCTGTCAGTCACTTTGAATTTCTACCTACGGTTCTGCAGGTTACTAACGTCCTTCCTCCTTGCCACTCATGGCTTCTAAAAGACTAGCTAGCAAAAATGGGCAAATTCACTTCACTACTGTTCATAATAAAAAAGAGAGAGAAAGAAAATTACAACAAATGCCCCTCAAAAGAGGATAGGTTAAATTCAATCAATGCCACCTAGTCACTTTTTATGAAGTAGAGCTAAGTGATACTGAAATAGAGAGACATTCCGGGAAAGATGTTAGGTGAAAAGATAAAGCTACCTCATGGTACGTATGATACCATTTTTAAAAATTAATTTTTTTATTTCCAATACCCATATGTTGGAATTAATATGACACATACTAAGTTTACATCTCTCTATATATGAATATAATGTATGCACACATATTTGTATACATACATAAAAACATCTACGTGTATATGCATGCATTGTGTGTACTTCTACAAATGATTATATTATACATATTAAAAGCCTGAAAAGGTTTCCAGTATACCAAACTATTACCAGTGGTAATCTCTCAGGGAGAGATTGATTATAGGAGACCACTGTTTCCTATTACATGTGCTGTTTCCTATTACATGTGCCTACAGTTTGAAAAATTTTCAAACAATAACTTCATTCATGATTTTTAAAAATTTTAATGGAAAAGAACCACTTGCATTTGCACATGTACTTCCTTCTACCATCTACTACTGTCCATCTACCTCCTTCTCTTCCCTAAACCCCACTAAAATAACAGCCTATATATTTTGAAAGGTATAAGCCCACAAAGACAGAACAGGAGCAACAAGGATAGACAAGAAATGTCAACAAATTTCAGATGATAGAGAGCAGGCAGGAGAGTGGCAACTGAATCAACAGATCAGAGAAAGCAGAGGAATCAAGGAGCAACCAGCTGGTGGCACAGACTCTAGAAAGGCAGGGAACGTGAAGCATCAGGAATGGGGGAGCCCAGCTGGAGATGAAAACACAGGACTGTTGGCAGGCTTGGGCATAAGCAGTTAGGCCCCGAGGTCCTGTTATTCACCCAAGCAGACACTCAGGTTTCTCTCTGGAGAGGCTGAACAGAGGGCCACTGCACTGCAGAATACCAGGCAGAGCTCTGGAGAGGGCCTTCAACAGAGTCCACATACTCAACAGTGAAACCCCCATTCCCTCTCCTCTGCCTACTGCCAAGCTTATAACTACCACCACCTGCCTCTAAGCCAGTCAACCCTAGAAGGGAGTTCAGAGGATTCCTCTCCTCTAGGGAAAATTGATCAACCTGGGACCTGGGTGGCTCAGTGGGTTAAAGCTTCTGCCTTTGGCTCGGGTCATGATCTCAGGGTCCTGGGATTGAGCCCCACATCGGGTTCTCTGCTCAGCAGGGAGTCTGCTTCCCCCCCCTCCCTGCCTGCCTCTGCCTACTTGTGATCTCTCTCTCTCTCTCTGTCAAATAAATAAATAAAATATTAAGAAAAAAATTGATCAACTTAAGAGAAAGGCTTTTATTATTTTTTTAAAAAGATTTTATTTATTTGAGTGAGAGAGAGAGAGTGAACGCACACAAGCAGGGAGAGCAGCAGAGGTAGAAAGAGAAGACCCCCACTGAGCAGGGAGCCCGCTGGGATCATGACCTGAGCCGAAGGCAGACACTTAACGGAGTGAGCCACCCAGTTGCCCCCTGGGAAAAGGCTTTTAGATACTGACAGCTGGAGGTTCCCCAGTGAAACTGTCTGGTCTCTGCCTCAAAAACCTAAAGTGAAGCCTTCAGTTTACAAGTCCTGTGCATAGACAGAAAAGCCTCCAAAATTAGTATTTTAGTGCTTAACTCTTAAATACGAACAGACAACAAAAAGACCTTTTGACATTTAGGGAAAGGCTCCCATATGAGAGTGACCAAAAGAACAGAGAAAAAAGGGGCTCAGGAGAAACAGACAATATAAAAGCAAAAATCTTAAAAACAAATTGCTATATTAACCTCAAAAAATTATGAACCTTCAGGATGTTATGTTTTAAAAATATTCAGAGAAAACGAGATGTAGGAAATTTAAAACAGGACAGCGGAAATTAAAAAAAAAAAAAAAATCCATCGATAGGTGAAACAAAAAGGTGATTGGCTTTATAGACCAAGTGAGGACTACGGCTTTATGGACTCTCAGCCAGAAGGGAAGCCACCTGCCACGTGAGCAAGGGAGTGACAGGACTTGATCTACTTAGAACACCTGTCGTGAAGAGACTGACTGGAGGAGGGCTGGAAGCAGGAGACCAGTGAGGTTACCGGGGTCATTCAGGGGAGACACGATGATAACTGGAGGTGCTGAAGAGAGGTAGAGTCTGAACATATTTTGAAAGCCGAGTCACCACAATTTTGGCATTTGGCATTGCAAACTGGGGTGTGAGAGAATAAGAGATGTCAGAGGTGACTCCCAGGCTTCCGACCTGAGTTCCTGGAAATATGGGAGTTTCCATTAACAGAGGGAGAAAGCCTGGTAGAGAGGTTTGTGGGAATGATCTAGATTTTGGTTTTGAACATTGGACACATAATGGTTGGTTCTGAACATTGGACACATAATGGAACTGTCACCTATGTAGCAGTCTGGACAAGGGGGAAGTCTGGGCAGGGTGCATATATTTGGAAATCATCCTGAGAGCTAATGAGATTGTCATAGTTGTGAGGTTCCACAGAAGCAGTACAAAGATGATGTAGTGACCTTAACGAAAATGGGCAGAATCTAAAGCCTAGTGGGATGGATTTGAGAGAGACTACAAGACATGCTGGAGACACAGTGTGCCCAGGGGAGTTGAGGTAAAGGGGAGCAAAGAGGTGGAGTGCTAGCTGCAGGAGGACGTACGGTCAAAGAGATTATTTTTCAGGTAGAGAGAAATAAGGGTATATGCTGGTGCAAATGACCCAGTAAATGGCAAAAAAAAAAAAAACTGATGCAGAAAGGAGAAAAAAACTGTTTGGGTAATGGCCTTGAGTAGGCACAAAGGAAATAGTGCAAAATTCAAGGGTTTTGCAGCAGATGAGAGCAAGGTCAGTTTACCTGCTTAATGGCAAAGAAAGCAGCTTGCACAGTGACAGATGTTGGTGGTGGGAGAATGTGGTGGAGGGAGCTTGTGCAGGTCTCCTCTGTTGTTTTCTTTTGTTTGGGTTTTTTTTTTTAAGATTTTATTTATTTATTTGAGAAAAAGAGTGAGTGAGAGAGAAAGCACATGAGCAGGGGCAGGGGGAGAGGAAGAAGCAGACTCCCAGCTGAGCAGGAAGCCCAAAGCAGAGCTCAAACCCAGGACCCTGAGATCATGACCTGAACCAAAGGCAGACGCTTAGCCGCCTGAGCCACCCAGGTGCCCCTCTTCTATTGCTTCTATCAAGAAAGTAGGAAACAAGCCATTAGCTAAGAATGAGGAAGAAATCTTTATGAATTAAGTACTGTAGAAGAACATGACTGTTTACTGACTTCTCTAGTTAGCCAAAAAAACTTCATTCAGATCTTCTCTTCAGGAAAATAGGTGACTACCTCATATTTAAGACTACCTTATATATGGACACATATTGCATTATTTTTGCCCTACTAATTCAATGGTCATTTTGGTTCAGCTTATTAATGATAAAACAACGCCAGTTTATAAAAGTTAAAACAATCTCCAAGAACATAAAGGCATTATTCTGCATTTTCTGGTATGATACAATTCTCCTCTAATATTCCTAAAAGTGAGGAAGAACATGAAAAAAGACCAAAACAAACAAAAAAGCAAACATCAGGGGCGCCTGGGTGGCTCAGTCGTTAAGCATCTGCCTTCAGCTCAGGTCATGATCCCAGGGTCCTGGGATCGAGCCCCGCATCAGGCTCCCTGGCTCTGCGGGAAGCCTGCTTTTCCCGCTACCATTCCCTCTGCTTGTGTTCCCTCTCTCACTGTGTCTCTCTCTGTCAAATAAATAGAATCTTTTAAAAAAAAAAAAAAAGCAAACATCAATATGTCCAATCTTCCACAAAGTAACAAACAACTCACTTGATTTAAAAAGAGATTACAGGGGTTCCTGGGTGGCTCAGTGGGTTAAAGCCTCTGCCTTCAGCTCAGGTCGTGATCTCAGGGTCCTGGGATGGAGCCCCACATCGGGCTCTCTGCTCAGCAGGGATTCTGCTTCACCCTCTCCCTCTGCCTGCCTCTCTGCCTACTTGTGATCACTCTCTCTCTATCAAATAAATAAATAAAATCTTTTAAAAAAAATAAAATAAAATAAATTAATAGAGATTACAACTTAAAAGAAAAAAACAAAAACAAAAACATCCTAAATTTCTAAGTCAACACAGTATCAGAATTCTAATTCTGGTAGATGTTTAGAGAACAAGCAGTATTCTTACTCTCTCATTTTACAATCTGAGAAGCTAAGGCCCAGAGCCATAATCTTTTCCCAGATCAAACAATTACCTAGGGTCTGGGCTATGACCAAAACTCGGGTCTCCCAAATTCCGGTCCAGTATCTTTCCTCCAGACCCTGCTACCACTCAAGAGCAAAGAAAGTAAAGAGTATAATGGGGGCGCCTGGGTGGCTCAGTCGCTGGGTGTCTGTCTTCGGCTCGGGTCATGGTCCCAGTGTCCTGGGGTCAAGCCCCGCATCGGGCTCCCTGCCTCGGGGGAAGCCTGCTTTCTCCCTCTGCCACTCCCCCTGCTTGTGTTCCCTCTCTCACTGTGTCTCTTTCTGTCAAATAAATAAATAAATCTTAAAAAAAAAAAAAAAAGTCTAACGGGATGATTTCCAAACAGTATGGCATATATCGGTCACTGGCTAACCCAATGTCCACTTTCAAGCCTCTGCCTCTTCATGGGCATCTGGTGTGGAAGCTGAAAAGGTTTCTTTCCCAGCCTCCTCTGTAGCAAAAGGCAGCCAATGACACGGCTTTGGACAATAAGGCAGAAGCAGAATGCAGCTGAGGGTTTCCAGGAAAGTTTTCTTTTCCTGAGTAAGAGACAGATCTGACACCACCCTTCCCTACTCCTTCCTGTGTAAAATAGAACAGTCATTTTGCAACAATGCAGTGTCATCTCTGAGGACAAAGGGTCAATATGTTAAAAATGGTGAGCTCGAAAGGTACTAAGAGCCTGAGTCTCTGATGGGCTCCCCAAGCAGCTAAACCAACAGCAAACTCCAGACAGCTTACAAGAAGAAGCAAATCCCAATTTGTTAAAGCCCGTCAGACTTTCTCTTAGAGTCAAATGCACTTCTAATATAATTAGCATTTCCCAAGTATTGGGACTATAAATGGGTATTAGTTAAACAAACATTTCTAGCTAAATATGGGTCAAATATTAAGTTAAATAAAATTGAATAGGAAAAGAACTTGAGGAAGATAGTGGAGGGGACAACATAGGTTTCCAGTCTCTGAATCCCCATAAAACACACACAGCAACCATGTAGCAAAACCAAAAATTCAGGGGCGCCTGGGTGCCTCAGTGGGTTAAGCCTCTGCCTTCAGCTTGGGGCATGATCTCAGGGTCCTGGGATCAAGCCCCACATCGGGATCTCTGCTCAGTGGGGAGCCTGATTCCTCCTCTCTCTCCGCCTAATTGTGATGATCTCTCTCGTCAAATAAATAAAAATCTTAAAAAAAACAAACAAACCAAAAATTCAATTACAACAAAACCATGAGACAAGGTAGCTCCATAAAACCAAAATGCAAGCAAGTGAAGACAAACCATCCATAGTCAAAAGTCCTGCATGGTTTTAACGTTTCTACAGAAGGAAGAAGGAGCAATGAAGGTGGCCTCTAAGGAAACTAAGAATGGGGAGAAAACCCCAAACAGCCAATCAGTAGTCACTGCAAAGTGCAAAGGCCTCATCTGAGACTTGTAGCTGAACCCGAGAAGAGTTTTCTCCACTCCACTACCAGGGCTCACGTAGACAGAATGAAACAGTTGGAGTAGTCCTGCCCCTAGTCTCAGAACTACCATGCCAGGCTCTCTTTTAGGCCAGAGCTTCAGAATTGAGGAAAGCCTGCTGGAAGCAGAATAGAAATTGAGCAGGAAAGGGATAAGAGAGATGGGGAAAGAGAGGATCAGACCAAACGTTTAGAGGAATATAACCAGACATCCCATAGAGCAAGCTGCCATATTTTTTAATACTACATGTGAGACAGAAGTGGGAGCTCTGTGAAATAGGAAAATTAACTGATCTTGCTTCACTCTAAAAAGTTCAGAAAGATCAATTCCATATAAAAATGAGCAACAAAATATCTGAGGTCAAATCCTACAAAGTTATTGTATGGGAAAGCAAAGGGAGAATAACATGCCTATAGACAAAAAAAAGTATGCCAGAAAAATGTATCCACAAAACGAAGCAAAAATACAAACTCTGTCACCTATTCTCTCAGAATGAGCTAAAAGACATTAAGAAAATAAATCCACACCTAGCCATATCATATTAAAACTCTGAAAAATAAGATAATGAATCTTCAAAACAGCAATAATTAAACTAACGACTTACAAATGGAAGCCACAAGACAATGAACTATCTTCAAAATGCTGGGGAAAAAACTGGCAACCTAGATTTCTCTAGGTTCATGCAGTGAAATATCCCTCAAAAATGAAAGTGAAATAAAAACATTTTTAGACAAAATCTGAGAGAATTAATCATAAGCAGATGTTCTGAAGCAAGTGATCAGGCTGTTCCAATGACAGAAGGAAAATAATCACACATGGAAACCTGGAGACACGGGGGAAAAAAACAGGAAGGATAAATATGTGAATAAATCTAAGTGAATATTAGCTATATAAAACAAGAAAAAATAATGTTTTGCAGATTTTCAAATATAAACCAAATTAAAATACCTTACAGCAAGGGCATATAAATCAGGAGGGGGACAGACAGAATTAAAATGTTCTAAGGACCTTGCCTTGTTTAGGAAGAGGGCAAAAGGGCAAATTAACATCAGGCCCTGATAAATTCAAGATACATATTTATATACTTTAGGGCAGTCACTAAAAGAAGAATAAAAGTTTGGGAGGGGAATAAATAAAATACTCAACTGAATTAAAAACAACAACAACTTTATTTGAAGGTACTGAAAAGCTACCAAGCAAGTGAAAAAGGACAGGGCCAAGGTTCAGGAGAAGGAGGAAAAGCAGAGGTGAACTCTTTCTAACCTGTGAGGCTGGGACTGGTAAAGGCACACAAAGAAGATGGGAACAGCACAGCCCCCACAGGGTATATGCAAAGATTTCAGAGGCCACCCACAGGCCAAATTTGCTTAAAAGACTGAATCAAAAGACTTGATGTTCCAGATTAGGAAAGGCACAATGTCAGAAAAATGAAACAAGAAAGGTTGTAATAAGGGAAGAGTGGAGGGGTTAAGAGCTCACAGTATTTCCGTTTTTAAAAAAATGCTTACATCTCAATGGCTGCCGATTTTTCCTCTGCAATATACCCTACACTAGCCTCTTGTCTCCAACCCCACTGGCTCCTGCATGTGTTCCTGACTCTGGTGTTTCCCCACTGCAATTCGCTCTGCGCTCTTTGTGCTGCTCTTTGTGCTGCAGCTGAAGCAATTTTAACCAAAACCCACAGCCGGGGGCAGTGGCCCATACAGGGTAGAGCTGAGGCACAGGGGCATTCTCTCGACTAAAATTTTACACCCCTTGCCAATGCCAACTTTTTCCCCAGGTTCTGTCCTAGATCAAGTCAATGTGGTTAGTCTTGACAGTCCTATGAAAGAGATTATTTACTTCTGGGCAAATCCTTTTTTTTAGAGAGGATCTTAGCTATGCCGGTTTACTTAGGATTCCTTCATACACGCATTGGGTCAAACTAGTGTGTTTGGTTACCATTATATCATATGGCTGCTAGAGGCTGGGGGAGAGGAGAGGAGAAGAATGTACAACATGCCATAACAAAGGTTACATATGGGCTTAATACAAAACAAAAACCTAGAATGAACTCAGAGAAATTTGGTGTTCTGAGCTAATACTACCTGGCTTTAGAGGGAAATACTCTTCCAAAAGTCATTCGAATCCACAAATATAAGAACTTTCTGGCCACGCATCTGAAAGAAGGAGAGAAGGAAAGAAAGGATATACATTTTAAAACTCCATTTGACTTATTTCATCAATTTTCTGGAAAGCAGAGGGAAACTAAGGTCTCACAGGGAGAGATGCTAGCATGAGTCAAAAGTTAAATCACAGCTAATCTTGCATTAAATAGAGCATAGGTGGACAAATTTATAAAGCCAAGATCAAGTAGACTGTTTTTATTATTATTTTTTTTTTTTTAAAGATTTTATTTGACAGAGAGCGAGCGCACGCACAGCGGGGAGGGGAAGAGGAAAGGGCAAGCAGAAGAAGTGGGCTTCCTGCTAAGCAGGGAGCCCAATGACTGGGACTCAATTCCAGGACCCTGGGATCATGACCTGAGCTGAAGGAAGCTGCTTAACCGACTGAGCCACCCAGATGCCCCTCTTATTTTTATTTTTACAAGTAATCCTTACCCTCATTGTGGGGCTCCAGCTCACAACCCTGAGATCAAGAGTCATATGCTTTACCAACTGAGCCAGCCAGGCGCCCCCCGCCCCAAGCCAATTATTTTTGAAAAATACTTTCAATATAAAGTCTTTTGTCAATGAAGATTTCAAAGTCGAGGAAAAGGCAGCAAGTACATGATAATGCTTTTATTCATATTATTCTTACTGCCTAAAACACCTAGCAAATGCCTATTTATCTACCAAGGCTCATTTTCAATGCTTGCTCCTATGTGAAGCCTTCCTGGACCTTCCCCAACCCAAACACTGTGAGTAGCCTTGTACCCTCAACAGTCTGATTCAACCCTTAGTATAATATAACGTTATGACACCAAATCACAGTAATCGGCTCATAGGGGACCTGTTGTTCCCTCTGTACTGTGAGCCCCTGAGAATGGGGACCACATCTTATAGTATCCCAAGTACCTAGCACAGTGCCTGGTACACACACAAAAGGTGGCTTGTCTTGGCCAGTTGGTCTCCAGGTTCAGCTTGGAACACTTTTCTTCCTCCTACCCTTTATATGGATTATTCATACATTATCCTTTAGGACTCATCTTAAACCCCACTTCCTCTGGTAAGTTCCTCTGGCTACCCTACTGGGGCTATTCTAGAAACATGGGCCTGCAGCACCACATCCTCTTGTCTTCTAGCATTTATCATGCCTTCTTGGTGGGACTTAACAGTCAGTCAAGCGTACGTGATTTTAAGCCTTGATGAGGTCACGGACTACAAATGTCTTATTCACCTTGTATGCTCAGCATCTAGCACAACACTTGGCCAAGCAGACACCTGATAAATTTTTTTTGGTAGTTTTATGGTTTTATTAACACAAATACGCACATAAGCTGTCTATTCATTTTCCTCACTGCGCAGCCTGGTATTGGGACTGGCGGCTCTGATGGCCAACAGGGCTGCTCTTTCCACAGTGGCTTTGTGGTTCTTAGAGGAGACACTGTGAGCAATCCCTACACAGTAAGATTTGTTGCACAGCCACAGTGCTCCAGCCTCCTTGACACTGTAGATTAGGAACTTCCAGAAGCCACTCGGCAGCATGTGCTTGGTATTCTTATTGCTCCCATAACATATGCTGGGCATCAAAATCTGGCCCTTGAATCTTCTACATACCCTACTGTCAATGCCTCTGGGTTTCCTCCAGTTGTGCTTAATTTTGACATAGCTGGTGCCAGATAAATTTCTTGGTCCTCTTTGTAACGATCGTGGGCTTCACCAGAGGTCAGAGGAAGACCATGATGCTGACTGAGTAGGAGATGGCTGCCACTTGTTCAGGCAGCGCAGAGGAAGAGAAAGCCTGAAATTTTTGTTGAGGGCGCCTGGGTGGCTCAGTTGGTTAAGCATCTGCCTTCGGCTCAGGTCACGATCCCAGGGTCCTGGAAGCCCTCAGTTGGGCTCCCTGCTCAGTGGGGAGTCTGCTTCTCCCTCTCCCTCCATCCCTCCCTCCCCCCACTCCTGCTCTTTCCCTCTCTCTCTCTCCCTCTCAAATAAATAAAATCTTTAAAATTTTTTTTTTTTTGCTGAGTGAATAAATGCCTTTGATAGAACTAATCAAGAGTAGTGGAAAATGGTCACTTTTCTCAGACCATGTTTAGACTTTTTCTGGGTACAACTAGAGAATGTGAATGAAAACACAGAATGACAGACTTTAAGTCTGCAGATTTCTAAATATCCTTTTCTTCTAAACATTCTGTCACAAAAAGTAGGCATCAAAGTCTCTGACTAATTGAGATAGGAGAATAAGAATCATCCCTCTTTTTAACCAAGAAAGGAGAACAATGGAAAAGCCACTGCAGGCAGGCGACAATTTGCAACCTCACCTGATACGTAATTCTCGTAACCGGTTCCTACAGGTCCAACCATGTGAGGCAGGATACCGAACTGGATGACTGGCCAAAGGTATCTCACTCCGGATCCCAGAGAAGGCAGAAGACTTCTGGTTGGCCGGTACCTTTGAAGGATAAGTTTTCTTAACTGCACCATCCTTAAAAGACCTTAAATTTGAGGAGCAATGGGGAAAGGAGAGAATCAAATTATCTCTGCATGTGATGCAAATATCTTTTGATGCACAAGTGAAATTAAATAGATAAGCTCAATGAGACAGAGTAACTATGCTTCAAGGACAATAAGCAGCCCCATCTCTGACAAAAATACCTCCCATTCACAATGGTGTGTCAAATATCCCCAAGGGTACCCCCTAGATTCAGTGATGATTAGATAGAAGGACTCACAGAACTTAGCACATAGTTGCCCTCGTGGCTATGATTTATTATAGCAAGAGGGCACAAAGCAAAATCAGTAAAGAGAAAAGAGGTATGGGGCAAAAGCTGCCAGAAATCAGGTGCATGCTTCCAAGAATCCTCTCCCAGTGGAGTCACATAGAATATCCTCAATTCCCCCGGCATCGAATCATGTGAACACATGTGAAGTGTCGTCTACCAGGGAAGCTTATCAGAGACTCAGTGACCAAAGTTCTTACTGGGGGCTGGTCCCACAGGCACCCTCTGTCTATCACATACCAAAATTCTAGATTCCTAGAAAGAAAGCAGATGCTCAGCATAAACCACATTGCTTACACAAACAGTTCAGGTACAGTTAACTATCCTTATCAGTCAGAGATGGTGAGAACCTCCTAAAATCTAAGTCTCTAGACACCAGTCAAGGCCCAACCTTGTAACCAGGACTTTCTAAGAATAGCGGTCTCAGGCCTGCAATGTTAATTTTTTCGCATAAATGGAAAATAAACATAACAGAGAGGAGCAAAAAGGAAAATGAGTTGTTTAAAAACACTAATAAAACTGACAAATAGTCAATGAAACTGATCAAGAAGAGAGAAAAGGCCAAAAACCAATATTAGGGGTGAAAGGGAAACACATCATTAGAGATCCTAAGAGATATTGTAAACAACTCTATAAAAACAAATTTGAAGATACAGATAAAATGGATAAATAGCCAGAAAAACAAAACTTATCAAAAACTGCACAAGAAGGATAAAATGTGAGCAGTCCGATAACCATTAGCAAAAATAAACAGTAGTAAAAATCTTCCTGCAATGAAATTTCCAGGTCTAGATGGTCCTACTGTCAAGTTCCACCAAAACAAAAGGGAAAATTCATGTCAATCTCATATAAACTATCCTGAGAATTTTTTCTATTCTGTTCTATGAGAGTGAGAGAGAGAGAGAACAGGGGAGGAGCAGAGGGAGAAAGAGAATCTCAAGCAGGCTTCACACACAGCACGGAGCCTGACATGAGACTTAATCTCACAACCCTGAGATCATGACCTGAACCAAAATCAAGAGTCAGACACTCAAGCAACTAAGCCACCCAGGCACCCCCTGAGATTTCTTTTTAAAAAAAGACCACCCCCCCAAATCTGCATAAAACCACGTGGTTTTAGGAGACTAGACATAACCTTAACACAAAACCTAACAAGGAAATTTTAAGAAAGAAAAATTTACATCTCACTAATGAATACAGATGTAAAAATCTAAATAAAATATCAGCTAACTCAAGTCAGCAAGATAGAAAAAAGGATAATACAACATAATGGAGGCTTAGTTCCAGAAAGGGAAGGTTACCATTAGAAAAATCAACCATAAAGACAATCATATAATCATTTCAATAGATGCAGAAAAGACAGTTGATTAAAAAAATATTCAATATCCATTCATGACAGAAAGTCTTAAACTAGGAAGAGAAACCTTAATCTGATAAGGGCTATCTAAGAAAAACTTACGCAGATACCAGACTTAACTGAAACTCTGATAGCTTTCCCCTTTGAGATTGTGAACAGAACATGTAAGACCACTTCTATTCAATATTGTACTGAAGGTCCTGGCTAGCAGTGTAAAGCAAAAAAGAGAAATTATAGTCCTGAAGATTGGCATGGGGGATAAAGTGTCATTTTGCATATTACATGATTATGCATGTGGAAAACCCAAAAGAATCTACAGGTGTTACTAAAATTTGTAAGAGTCTAGCAAGACTATTGATACAAAAACAATATCAAAAATATATATGCAGTCGATTCTTGTTATTTACAGTATTATATTTCACAAAGTCACCTCAAATATTCCATGTCATGGATTGGAAGAATCAATATTGTTAAAATATCCATACTACCCAAAGCCATCTACAAATTCAATGCAATCCTTATGAAAATTCCAGAACAGATAATCCTAAAGTATGTGTAGAATCAAGAAAGACCCTGAAGAGCCAAAGCTATCTTGAGAAAAAACAAAGCTAGAGGCACCATATTCCCTGATTTCAAACTATATTACAAAGCTATAGTTATCAAACAGTATAGCATTGGCATAAAAAGACACACAGATCAACGAAACAGAATAGAGAGCCCAGAAATAAACTCATGCTTATATAGTCAATTAACTTATGATAAAGGAACCAAGAATATACACAGTGGGGAAAGGACAGTCTCTTCAATAAATGGTTTTGAGAAAACTGGACAGTTATATGCAAAAGAATAAGACTGGACCGCTATCTTACACCATACACAAAAATTAACTCAAAAGAAATTAAAGACTTGAACGTAAGACCTAGAACCATAAAACTCCTAGAAGTAAACGTAGATAGTAAGCTCCTTGACATTGGTCTTAACGCTGATTTTTTTGGATTTGACACCAAACACAAAGACAACAAAAGCAAAATCAACACATGCAACTAAAACTAAAAAGCTTCTGCACAGCAAAGGAAACAATCAACAAAATGAAAAAGCCATCCACTGAATGAAAGAAAATATTTGCAAATCATGTCTGATAAGGGGTTAATATCCGGACAATATAAAGAATTGCTTAATAGCAAAAAAACCCACAAACAATACAATTTAAAAATGGACAGAGAATCTGAATAGACATGTTTCCAAATAAGACATACACATGGTGAACAGGTACGTGAAAAGATGCTCAGTATCCCTAATCATCAGAGAAATGCACATCAAAACCACATGGAGGGGCGCCTGTGTGGCTCAGTAGGTTAAAGCCTCTGCCTTTGGCTCAGGTCATGATCTCAGGGTCCTGGGATGGAGCCCTGCATTGGGCTCTCTGCTCAGTGGGGAGCCTGCTTCCCCCTCTCAATGCCTGCTTCTCTGCCTATTTGTAATCTCTCTGTCAAATAAATTTAAAAAAAATCCTAAAAAAAAAAAAACACAAAACACATGGAGATACCACCTCACACCTGTGAGAATGGTTAGATCAAAAACACAAGAAATAACAACTATTGGCAAGGATGTGGAGAAAAGAGAGCCCTGTAAACTCTTCATGGGAATGCAAACTGGTGCAGGCACCATGGAAAACAATAAGGAGGTTTCTCAAAAAATTAAAAAGAAACACAATTCCACTTCTGGGGATTTATCTGAAGAAGAAAAAAAATACTAACTCTAAAAGATATACACACTCCCATGTTCACTGCAGGATTATTTACAATAGCCAAGACAAACAACCTAAGTGTCCACTGGCAGGTGGATGGATAAAGAAAATGTGGTGTGTATATATATATACAATCGTATATTCTTCACCCATAAAAAGGAATGAAATCCTGCCATTTACAACAACATGAATGGCCTTGAGGGCACTGTGCTAAATGAAACAAGTCAGATACAGAAAGATAAATACTATATGATCTCCCTTGTATGTGGAATTTTAAAACAGAACAAAATAACAAGCTTACAAACACAGAGAACAGATTGGTGGTTGCCAAAGACAGGGATGGGGGTGGACAGTCAAAATGGGTGAAGGAGTCAAAAGTTACAAACTGCCAGTTATAAAATAAGTAGGTCGTGTGGACAAAATGTACAGCATGGTGATATAGTTAATGATAGTACTGCATACTTGAAAGTTGCTAGGAAAGTAAATCTTAAAAGTTCACATCACAAGAAAAAAATTCTATAACTATGTATGGTGAAAGATGTTAACTAGACTTATAGTGGTGAGCAGTTCCTGTTATACACAAATATAGAATCATTATGCTGTACACATGAAACTAACATAATGATGTACCTCAATAAAAACTTGAAAAAAGGGGTGGCAAAGCATTCCTTGTTTCATCTCAGCTGAGAATGTACCTGTTAAGCAATTCAAATTTTATGAGGCTCTACACATGTCTAAGAATGACCCCAAGAGCATTGAGAAAGTGCTGAGAGATCTGGGGGTTAAAATAAATTCTGGAAATTATGTGAATTCACAAATTCAAAATCTACAAATGAGGATCAACTATACATATTTCTATAGACTAAAAATAAACAAAAAAATAAAGCTATTTATATACTGTTTTCAAACCACAAACACCAAGTACAGGAGTAAATCTAACAAAAGTTGCAGGGGCGCCTGAGTGGCTCAGTCTTAACAAGCGTCCGACTCTTGATTTCAGGTCAGGTCATGATCTCAGGCTAGAATGGAGCCCTGTGTCAGCCTCCCCGCTCAGTGGGGAGTCTGCTTGTCTTCCTCTCCCTCCTCCCTCTCCCCCTGCTCACTCTTTCTCTCAAATAAATAAATAAGTCTTTTTAAAAAATCTGTAAACATTTGGGGTCTCTGGCTAGCTCAGTCAGTAGAGCACGCAACTCTTGATCTCGGGATTGTGAGTTCAAGCCCCACGTTGGGTGAAGAGCTTACCAGAAAAATAAAAGTTGTAAACATTTTTATAGGGAAAATTTTAGGACTCACCAAAATTGTTATTTTTCCCAACCTGATCTATAGCTTCAAAGTAATCCCAATAAAAACCCCAATAGTTTTTGTTTTGCAAGGAGGGGAAAAGACCTGAAAAATTGATCTGAAGCTGATATAAAATTGCAAAGACCAAGAATAGCTTACAGACATTCTTTTAAAAGTACTTGGTGAGAGTAGCCTGGCTGGCTCAGTCAGTAGAACATGTGACTCTTGATCTCAGGGTCATGAGGTCGAGCCCCACGTTGGGTGTAGAGATTTCTTTTTTTTTAAAGATTTTATTTATTTGACAGAGAGAAACACAGCGAGAGAGGGAACACAAGCAGAGGAAATGGTAGCGGGAGAAGCAGGCTTCCTGCCCAGCAGAGAGCCGATGCGGGGCTCGATCCCAGCCCCTGGGATCTGACCTGGGCCGAAGGCAGACGCTTAACAACTGAGCCACCCAGGTGCCCCTGGTGTAGAGATTTCTTAAAAATAAAATCTTTTCTGAAGAAGTGTTTAAAAGTACTAGGTGAGAAACCTTACTTAGATCTTAGACTTTATTGTAAAGCTATATGATCAAGATATCATCATTTTGTAGCAGGGATAATTCAACCATAAGGTACAAAATAGAAAGCCCATAAACAGACCTGAGCTTAAATGGACCCTTGGTTAATGATAAAAGATGGCACTGCAAAGAAGTCTTTCCAGGAAACTGTACTGGTACAACTGGATATCCACATGGGCGGGGTGGGGGGGAAGAAACTCATATGACATACAAAAATCACACCAAAAAAATAGCTTTCAAATGGTCTAGAAAAAAAAAATGTAAATGGCAAAATAATGAAGGAATGAAGGCAATATAGAATACGTTCGTGACCCCAGAAAAGGAAAGATCCCTCAAAACATGAAAGAAAAGATACACTAAAAAAGACTGATCATTTTCACTAAATTAAAGTTTAAAATACCATAAGTCATCAAAAGATACCAGAGTGAAAAAAAGTGAGCCACAAAGAGGGAGAAGATATTTGCAATACACAAAATATAGAAAAAATTAATATTTGGAAATAAAAAAATTCCTATATATCAACTGGGAGAAAGACTTAATATACAACTGAATAGAAAAATGGGATTAAGACTTGAATGCATACTTCAGAAAGAGGAAATCCAGATGCCCCAAAACAGGGACTCAACAGCAACAGAAATCAGGAAATATGAATAAAAAGCACAGTGAGCTATGACTATACGCCACCACAGAAGCACGCTGTTGGGGAGATGTGTGCCAACTGCACGCCCATACATGGCCAGTGAGAGCACAAACTGGTACAATCAATTTAGAAAACCATTACCTAGCAAAATTGAAGACTCTCTTCTCTTTTGGCCCAGCAATCTATTCCCAATTATATACCCAAAATAGTGGTTATCAAAGTGTGGTTCCCAAACCAATAGCATCAGCATCAACTGAGAACTTACTAGAAATATAAATCACTGGGCTGACCCCAGATCTACTGAATCAGAACTCTGATGGTGGAGTCCAGCAATCTGTGTTTACCAAGTCCTCCAGGGCATTCTGCTGCCGGCTCAAACTTGAGAACCACTGTGTGCCACACTCTGCATATGAGAATGGTCATCACATTCAAAAACTGGAAAGGACCCAGATGCTCATCAACAGAATTGATAAACTGTGTAATATTCTTATAATTTATCATAGAGCAAGGAAAATGAGTAAACTACAACTACTATCACATGAAGGAATCTTAAAATCTTGAGAGAAAGAATCAAGACATACATACAATATGATTCCATTTATGTAAAGGCAAAGAGACAAAACTATATTGTTTTGGAATGCATACTTAAATGGTAAAAATATAAAGAAATTTGAGAAAGTGATTACTATTAAGGTAGGACACTGGTTTACTCTAGGGAAGAAGGAATGGGTGTGATTAGGAAAGGATATAGAAAGAGGGACTCCTGAGGTGTTGACAATACACTATTTCTTTACCGGTGTGATGGTTCCATGTTTGTTGCAAAATTATATAATAAACAATATATTCTATGTACCCTTCTGAATCTAAACTGTGTGCTATCAAACAGTTTAATTTTTTTTTTTAAGCAAACACATTCTCTTCTCAAGGTCCCACATTTCAAGCTGTAAAGTAATTGGGGAAAATAAACCAGAGTTAGAGGCTACAGAGCTTCATTTTAAACCATGGTTAATTTGTTTTGGAGGATGAAATGAGGCAGGCCTGAAGAGTACTCTACAGATCACATGGGAAACATCGTCAGTGTGCTGATTCAGCTTTCAAGGATCCCTTTTCCATGGGATCAGCGGGGGCAGACCTCAGCAGCCATGCTGGAACTCCATGACCCTTCTCCAAGGCCCGATGGAGTAGAGCAAGAGAAGAAACCTGACTCACACTGGACCAACCAGATTCATCCTCCCAGGACTGAATTTGGAGCTGAGACACAGACTGAACAGGAGTTGGCGGCTAAAGCAGCAATATGGCACCACTCAGGAGGAAGGGTCCAAACAACTGCTAGATAGCTCCCTCCCACTATACCCTGGCTTCTACCATTTTCAAGGCATAGTAAGTTCTACAAAAAATTTCTGTATGTTAGTATCATAGGTTGCAAGCAATAAGAATCTAATTCAAATGAGCATAAGGAAAAAAGAGTGTAACAACAGTAAGGGTCATTCAACAAAATTGACAAGCGTTTAGCAAGTTACTAAAAGTAGGAATGAGGGGTGCCTAGATGGCTCAGTGGGTTAAAGCCTCTGCCTTCGGCTCAGGTCATGATCTCAGGCTCCTGGGATCAAGCCCCGCATCGGGCTCTCTGCTCAGCTGGGAGCCTGCTTCCTCCTCTCTCTCTCTCTCTGCCTGACTCTTTGCCTACTTGTGATCTCTCTCTCTCTCTCTGTCAAATAAATAAATAAAATATTAAATAAATAAATAAATAAATAAAAGTAGGAATGAGAGGACATTACCACCAATTTTTCATAAATTGGAAGAATATAAAGGAATACTATGAACTCTATGCCAACAAATTATATAACTGAGATGCAGTGAACACATTCCCAGGAAAACACAAATTACCAAAATTGACTCAAGAAGTAGAAACTCTGAACAGACCTATATAACAAGTGAAGAAATTGAGTCAGTAATTAAAATGTTTCCTACAAAGAAAACCCCAGGTCCAGATGGCTTCACTGATGAATTCTATCAAATATTTTAAAAATAAATGATGCCAGTATTCTATAAATTCTTCCAGAAAATAAAGGAGGAAGCAACACTTCCAAATTCATTCTTCGAGCCAGTATCACACCCTGATACCAAAGGAGACAAAAACACACACACAATGGGGTACGTGGGTGGCTCAGTCCCTTAAGTGTCTGCCTTCAGTTTAAGCCATGATCCTGGAGTCAGGGGATCAAGCCCCATGTCAGGCTCCCTGCTCAGTGGAGACTCTGCTTCTCCCTCTCCCTCTCCCTGCTGGTTTTCCCTCTCTCTCTCTTAAATAAGTCTTAAAAAAAAAAAAAAAAATCACACACACAAAATACAGACCAATAGCTAATAAACACAACTGTCAACACAAAATTCCTCAAAATATATTAGTAAACCAAATCCAACATATAAGAATCATACAAAAAAACACCATGCCCAAGTTGGATTTATCCTAGGAATGCAAAGTTAGTTTAACATCTGAAAATCAATGTAATATACCCTATTAATAAAGGACAAAAACTGTAAGATCATTTCGAGATGCAGGAAAACCGTCAGACAAAATCCAACACCAGTCATGATAAAAATTCCCAAGATTCCCAAAGAAAACTGATGATACACAAAAAACAAGATAATTTGAGGATGGCATATTTACAAAGGTGTGGGTGTAGAGGAACCACAAGGGAAAGTGCAGGAACCTGAAGCTAGTAGAAGCTAAGCTGGTGCTACCTCTAGGCCCAAAGGGATAAGGAAAGGAAATAATTATCAAAACTCACAGGAGAGTCAGAGTCCGTTGCCCTACAGGGTGCTCTGTGAGCTTCAGTGAAGGGACACAGCCAACCTAAAACATCTTTCGAGGAGGGAGCCAAGGGAATAAATATTCTGGCCTCATTCTTCTCCCTCCCTCATACGTCCTGCGGAGCTCCTCTTTGGCTAATCCCATGCAGTGAGTGGAGATTAAATATCTAGCACAAAGAGGTAATTCCCTAGCTCTTGGACTTTGGAAGAATTCTGAACTAGAGCTTCAAGAACTAGAACAGGTGTCTCAACATTGTCAGAACTTCCCGCTTCTCTCAGTGTGCTGACCTGCTCACCAGCACAAGGTTCCATTGCCTCTGCTTGGTGGATACTGTAACAGCTGTCCCAGCAACCTCAGCACTAGGGAGCAACCCTCTCTTTAAATGGCTGTCTCAGCTTTAGGAAAAAACCCCTGATTAGCCTATGCAGTCACGTGCCCACCCCTGAACCAATCATTGTGCCCAGGGCAGTGGAACACTCATGACTGGCCAGCTACAAGCCATATACCCACTCCGTGAGTCCAAGGTCTGTTAGTAAACTGCACTCTTTCTTGTAAATTCCTTCCTTTTGTCAAGGTTAGCCAGAGTTGGATTCTGCTATTTGGAATCAAAAGAACCTTCATCTAGGCTGACAGTAACCATAGTCAAAAGCAAGAGAAAGATCCAATATCCAGTCAGCCTTGGGTGTTAGAACTTCCAACCTTAGGATGTCCCAAACACCAAAAAAGGAATCTTTGAAGAGAGCAAAACTACTGGGGAAATGGAGGGCCCACAGGTGTTCCACCTTGCACCACAAACTGCAATTCCCAGTGCTTCTTTCCTGGCGCCCACACGGGCATCCCTACAACCTATGAGATGCTCAAAGGAGGAGCATAAAGTGGCTATACTCCAGGAGCCCTAGAGCTCAGCTCCCACGGCAACCACCATGATCAACACCTGCAGCAAGACAACATTGCCAAACCACATTGTCCAGTCCCTCTTCAACAGAATCTTCATGAACTTGTGTTTCCTAGGCTTCATGGCATTCACCTACTCCATGAAGTCTAATGACCAGAAGACGGTGGGTGATGTGACCAGGACCCAGGCCTATGCCTCCACCAAGTGCCTGAATATCTGGGCCATGGTCTTGAGCCCCCTTCTGATCATTATGTTCATCAGTATTTCTTTTTTAAAGGTTTTATGTTGGGAGGCCTGGGTGGCTCAGTTGGTTAGACATCTGCCTTAGGCTCAGGTCATGCATGACCCCAGGGTTCTGGGATCGAGTGCCATGTAGTCGAGCTCCCTGCTCAGTGGGGAACCTGCCTTTCCCTCTGCCTGCTGCTACCCCTGCTTATGCACTCTTGCTCTTTCTCTGACAAATACATTCTTTTAAAAAATAAAAAATAAAGATTTTATTTATGAGAGATAGCAAGTGAGCATGAGCAGGGGGTAGGGGCAGAGGGAGAAGCAGACTCCCCGCTGAACAGGGAGCCCAATATTTATCATTATTTGTGCCACTGGCTCACTGACAATTTTCTAAGCAATTTCAGAAAACATAAAATATTATGGAAGCTATTAGCAGCTGCCCATGGTCTGAGGCTGTCACTCCTTTCATAGCATTTTCTTTTTCTTATAAGATTTTATTTATTTATTTGACAGAGAGAGATCACAAGCAGGAAGAAAAGCAGGGAGAGAGAGGAGGAAGCAGGCTCCCTGCCGAGCAGAGAGCCCGATGCGGGGCTCGATCTCAGGACCCTGAGAACATGACCTGAGCCGAAGACAGAGGCTTTAACCCACTGAGCCACTCAGGCGCCCCCACAGCATTTTATATATGTGTCTGCAACCGAATTCAATAAAGCATTTGTAGGTGGTGAAAGAAAAAAAAAAAAAAAGAATTTCCAATCTCAGCAAAGCCACCCCCATTCTTGCTCAATATCATAATTTTAATGATGGATATTCCCACACTCTCAAAATGGAAAATGGTTTCGAAATGTAACATTAAGTATGAAATGTACATTATATTCTAGGTAAGAAACCCAAAATATCAATTAAAAAATCCTTACCCTAAGTTCCTTTCCCCCCACTCCCAATTCAGGCAGAAACTACTTATTTATTATTTATCACTTTTACACACAAAATGTTTACAGGTTTTTATACGGGCCACAATTTCAGTTACCTTTTTTTTTATCAAGTCCCATCACACTCACCTGGAGTCCACCTTCCTCTGCATTCTGTTTCTTTTCTGATGGAAATTCGGCAGTGGCTTAATAGACACTTCTTAGTGACCAGATTCTTCATGAATCAAAAAGTCTTTTATCTTCCCCTTCTAACTATAAGAGAAAGAGGGAAAAGGAAAGTAAATCATCCGAAGCCTCTCAGAAGCTACATTTCTGAATAGCTACATGCTAGCTCCTAATCTCCTCTTAATTCAACATTAGATGAACACAGCAAGTCTCTGAAATTTCTTAATAGCATTTTTTAAAAGTTATTTTATAAGATAGGAAACTGGGAGGAGAGAGAATGACACTCAAAAGCCTATAACTGGCTCATTCTTCTTGTCCCAGGGATGCTCTAAGACCTCCAACTTCCCTTTGTAAGAACGCTAGGCGAGGAGGCACCTGGGTGGCTCAGTGGGTTAAAGCCTCTGCCTTCGGCTCAGGTCAGGATCTCAGGGTCCTGGGACAGAGCCCTGCATCGGGCTCTTTGCTCAGCGGGGAGCCTGCTTCCCCCTCTCTCTCTGCCTACCTGTGTTCTCTCTCTCTCCGTGTCAAATAAATAAATAAAATCTTAAAAAAAAAAAAAAAAAAAAGAACACTAGGAGAGGCCTAGATTTCCTTTTAAGATTTTATTTATTTGACAGAGAGAAACACAGAGAGAGAGGGAACACAAGCAGAGGCAGTGGTAGCGGGAGAAGCAGGCTTCCTGCCAAGCAGGGAGCCCGATGCGGGGCTCGATCCCAGGGTCCTGGGATCATGACCTGAGCCGAAGGCAGACGCTTAACGACTGAGCCACCCAGGCGCCCCTAGATTTTCCTAATTTTTGCCTAGATTAATTTTTTTGGTTGTTAATGTTACCTCTAAGAATCCCCAGGCAGTTTTGGTCAATAGTAAATCACTGTGTACTGTTTCCATTTTCATTTGGTGATAATCTCTACCAGTAATATTCATTATGAACCAAATAAGCAACATAGGTTTTATTTATTTCTTAGCGCAAAGAATAGCAATGTTGTGGGTTGGATCGTGTCCCCCAACCCCGAGTATCTATGAAATGACCTGACTTGGAAATCATCTTTGCAGATGTAATTAAGATGAGGTCACACTGCAGTAAAGTGGTTCCTTAATCCAATATGATTGGCATCTTTATAAAAAGAGGAGATGAGGTCTGCCTGGGTGGCTCAGTTGGTTAAGCATCTGCCTTCTGCTTGGGTCATGGAGTAGGTGAATGCCATGAAGCCCAGGAAGCACAAGTTCATGAAGATTCTGTTGAAGAGGGACCGGGCAATGTGGTTGGGCAATGACATCTTGCTGCAGGTATCCTGGGATCAAGCCCCACAGCAGGATCCCTGCTCAGCAGGGAGTCTGCTTCTTCCTCTCATTCTTCCTCTGAGGGCACACTCTCTCTCTCTCAAATAAATAAAAT
The DNA here is from genome assembly GCA_028646535.1 of Procyon lotor. NCBI lineage: Eukaryota > Metazoa > Chordata > Mammalia > Carnivora > Procyonidae > Procyon > Procyon lotor. The sequence continues at coordinate 553,089 of CM053616.1, forward strand.
CTTTAAAAAAAAAAAAAAAAGAGGAGATGAGACAGAGGGACAGATACACACAGAAAGGAGAATGCCACGTGAAGACAGACATACAGTTAGAACAGCATGATAATGAAAGCAGAGACTAGAATGATGTGTCCACAAGCCGAGGAACACCAAGGACTGCTGGCAATACCAGAAGCTAAGAGAAATGCATGGAACAGATCCCCTTCCAGAGGGGGGATGGCCCTGTTGATATCTTGATGTCAGATTTCTAGCTTCCAGAACTATGAGACAATACATTTCTGTTGTTTATAAGCCACCAAGTGTATACCATTTTGTCAGAGCAGCCTTTGGAAATTAATTCAAGTAGAAAGAAAAGGAAGTACATGGTGGAAGAAGGCTAACAGGGTGGACTTGTCCTACGTGTAATTGTGAGTAATTGTGAGGCATTTATAGCAAGACATTCATTCTAAAAGAATGAAATCACCCTTCAAAACCAAGGTCACACATTTCAATGACAATCAGAGAAGGATTGGTCAGAAAAGAGAGTTAATCCATACAAAATGAATAATCCTTACTGAGATCAAACATTTGTCCTCCTCCTCTTTCTGGTATCACACTCCAAGTAACAAAGGTCACCATTAGTGACTATTTCCGTAAAGAAATTAAAGGATAATTCAAACTGGGGTTTTTGGTTAAATACTGCTATAAATAAGTGCCTTGGGTTTATGTCCTGTTATAATGATTTTCTGGAATACCTACAGAGTGGGATACCAACGAGAAGCAGGCCCACAGAATCTCAGAACTAGAAGGAACAAGGAATGGCTCCTAGAATTGTAGCCACAGGCCACAGATGAGGGGACTGAATGGAAGTCTACATGGTAAGCATTTGGGGCCCCTGGTCTCCTTCCCAACCCTGCCAGGCAGGGTATCCAGCTCCTTCTCCACACCCTGCTTCCAGAATTCTGGCAGTTCGACTTGTACCTCCCAGTTAGGAGACTGGAAGAATCTTTGTAGAAGAAGCTAAGAAATAAAAGCCCTCAAGATTCTCACATCTGTGCCCCACCTCCCTCAATGAAAAAGCAGGCTTGCCCCCTACAAGTCCTGCTCAGACACTGGGGGCTTCTAACTAATTTCTCAGTTGCTGACACTTAAGTATGAATGGACAATCAAGACTCACAAGACATTTGGATGTGACCTCCAACAAGAAAGAGACCAAAGCAAACAAAGAAATCTGAGGAAGTCCACGACCCGCGATGTACTCCCGTCAAGAACTAGAATCTAAATATCATCGAACCTCATCTACAACTAAGTACCAACTTACAAAAAATACAGGGAACAAATAAAATGATTCTGCACTCAGCAAAATCGATGATGTAGCAAACTTCACAGGACTAACCACTCAGTTCCTTCAACAAATAAACTCCAGAAGAAAGAGGGGGAAACTTACGCATTAAAAGAAACTGAAGATGTAGATCAATCAAATACAATGTATGGACCTTGGATCTTGATTTTAACTACAAACCAACTGTCAAAAAATATGAAACAATTAGGGAAACTTAAACTTTAAATTGTTTCTAATCTAAAAAATATTTTAAGGAGTTATTCAAGAATTACTAATTTTTTTGGGGGGGGCGCCTGGGTGGCTCAGTTGGTTGGGTGTTGGTCTCTTGATCTCAGCTCAGAGGAGGGGGAGAGGGAGAGAGAGAATTCTGAGCAGACTCCATGCTGAGCTCAGAGCCCAACACAGGGCTCAATCTCACAACCCTGAGATCAAGACCTGAGCTGAGATCAAGAGTCGGACACCCAACCAACTGAGCCAAGAGAACTTAAAACAAATGTCTATATAAAAACTTGTATATGGGGTGCCTGGGTGGCTCAGTGGGTTAAAGCCTTTGCCTTTGGCTCGGGTCATGATCTCAGGGTCCTGGGATCGAGCCCCGCATCGGGCTCTCTGCTCTGCGGGGAGCCTGTTTCCCCCTCTCTCTCTCTGCCTGCCTCTCTGCCTGCTTGTGAACTATGTCTGTCAAATAAATAAATAAAATAAAATAAAAAAACTTGTATATGAAAGTTAACAGCAACCTTATTAATAATAGGCAAAAAAGTGAAAGCCCAAATATCCAACTCATAGATGAACAAAATATGGCATATCCCTACAATGAAATATCACACAACCACAAAAAGAAATGCAGTACTATTACATGTTAAAACATGAATGTATACTAGCCCACACTAAGTGAAAGAAGCCAATCACAAAGACCATATAGCATATGAGTCCACTTATATGAAATGTCCAGAACAGATAAATCTACAGAGTCATAAAGTAAATTCCTGGCTGCCCAGGGCCTGGAAGGATTGAAGGGAGATGGGGAGTAACTCCTAACATTAAGGGTTTCTTTTCAGGGTGATGAAAATGTTCTAAGATTGACAATGGTGATGGTTGCATAACTGAATATATTAAAAACCAGCCCCCTCACTTGTGTGCTTGGCGGCCCTGAGGCCGTGGCTCTCTGCCAGGCAGGACCAGGGCTCAGGGGATGGTACCTAAAGCCACACAGCATGGCATGTTTTCCTAGAGCAAAAATTTAGGGAAAACTGTTATTTTTATATAAAAACAAACCCAGATAAAAAAAATAAAAAAAAAAACCAATGAACAGGGGCACCTGGGTGGCTCAGTGGGTTAAGTCTCTGCCCTCGGCTTGGGTCATGATCTCAGGGTCCTGGGATCGAGCCCTGCATTGGGGGGGGTCTCTGCTCAGCAGGGAGCCTGCTTCCCCCTTCTCCCTCTGCCTGTCTCTTTGCCTACTTGTGATCTCTCTCTGTCAAATAAATAAATAAATAAAAATTTTAAAGATTTTATTTTTATGTCAGAGAGAAAGCACAAGCAGGCAGAGAGGCAGAGGCAGAGAGAGAAGCAGGCTCCCTGCTAAGCAAGGAGCCTGATGTGGGACTTGATTCCAGGACCCCGGGATCATGACCTGAGCCGAAGGCAGTGGCCCAACCAATTGAGCCATCCAGGCCTCCCTAAGTAAATAAAATCTTTAAAAAAAAAACAAAACAAAACACAACAACAACCAATGAACATTTTCAATTGGTGAATTATATTCTATGTGAATTATATTGCAATAATGCTGTTAAGAGAAAAGGAAGAGGATCAAAAAGTAGAAACAGTAGTTATTAAAGGAAAATGTATCCTAAAAACCAAGGAAGCAAATTGAGGTGGGGGAAAAGAAACCCAGGAAACAGCGCATTCAATATAAGAGAACAGCAAAAAGAAGCAAATCCCAGGATAGATGTGAAAAGAAGTTTCAGGATTAGAACTGAGAACAGTAGGCATAGAGCCACCAGATCATATTAGAGCAGGGGAAGATCTCCAGGAAAAAGATGAAACAAATAGTTTTGAGGGTAATTTTGCAAAAAAAATTAGACAAGCATATGAGAAATGCTGATACATTCAGGAAAAAATTTTAATCTGGGCATGAGTACTAGGCAAATGAGAAAATAAGGTAATTATTAATTTTTAGAATAACGGGATGTACCAGATAGAACAGTTGCTGTCCACTACTTGGTATAGCTGTGAAATGTCATATAACATTGACCACTAATTTAACAATAAATTAATACATAACCACACTGGTAAGATGATGAAAGGAAAACTGTGAGCTAAGTACTTATCTTCCACGAATAACAGTTGACACTTTATGTGTAAAACTAAAAAATCAGGAAATATCGCCCATAAGGATATTTACTTCCAACTTATAAATAAGATCAGGAGAAACAGCTGGCAGAATATAAATTATAACTGGGGTAGGGGGCTATTTTCTATTATAAGCTTTTAATGCTGGTTTTTAAAGTCATGTTAACTTGAAAAATTAAAGAAGTTCCTACTGCATTTTGCAGCTGCTAACAATGACTGAGAAATCAATGATCCTACTAAAGAAAAGTAGGAAAGACTCAAATTTATATCTTAAGCCCTGAAACAGTTTCAACTACTTCCAGGAATTCTTCTTTGACACCTCCAAGCCTCATACTTTCACAGCACTTAGGCGGGTACCATGAAATCTAAAACGAACAGATTAAAAAACAAAAAACCAAAAACCACTTTCGGAGCGGGTATTCTGTATCAGGTATAGATAGTACTAAGCATTTTTTAATAAGCTGCCTTTTAACAATCACCCGAACAGGGAGTAGCCATTTTATTTTACAGACAAAGTATCTAATTGAGGTCATTAGCTAAGTGGTAGGGTTGGGACTGGTACACAGGTCCCTAACACTATTCGTTCAACAAATATTTACTATGCATCTGCACAGGCTGACAAGAAACCTGAGCGGCCTCCCATGAGGTAAAAACGAAGCGTTTATCTCCTGCTGCTGGGGAGGCTTCATTGTTGTTGCCCTGTTGGGCCCTCTGGGTTCAGATGAGGCCCCTGAGGTTTGTGCACACTAGCCCCCCGCCTGGCCACGCAGCAGGGATTCAGAAAATCCTGACTCGGATCCGCGCACCAGTATCCGCCTGCAGCACCTGACACGCGGGAGGAAGCGGTGCCTCCCGGGCGCGGGCGACTAGACGCTAAAGGGCAGCAGCACCCGGCAAGAAGGACGCAAGTACCGCGCCAGGCGAGAAAGGAGGGCTCCGAAAGTTCTGCGCACGCTCTTCACACCTCTTCCACTCCCTGATCAGTCTGTGGGCAGGCAGCATCGCCTGCACTCCTGGACACGAAGCTGAGGCTCCAAGAGTCACAGGATCCAGCTCGAGGGAAGAGCGCTCGCCGCTGGACTCCAAATCGAGAAGGCCGAGCCACTCAGAGGCTGGAAATGATTCGTCTAGGTCTCATACCTTACATGCAGAGCACTCCGACCTCCCGCCTCGCGAAGTCCCACCGAGAGTGGGCAGACGCGTTCCGCGCTCCTCCGACACGGAAAACCCACCACAGCCTCAGCGCTTCCCGCGTCTCTACGCACAAGTCTCGAGTTGGCCCCGCCCCCCGTCTCCACGGCGACGCGGCGTGCGTGTGAGACGCCCCTCCGGGGACTCTGGAGTTCGCGCAGCCTCAGTCGGATAGGTGACACGCCTCCCTCCCGCAACCGAGAAGCACGCGCAAAGCTGAGTTAGCCCCGAAGTGCGCGGAAGAACGCATCGTCTGGGCAACCTCAAGGAGGGCTCTCGGCCTCCTAGGCCTACTGGCTCCTCTCAGAGCTCAGCTTCCTACAGCCACTCTTCGACAAGAGGAGTAGGAGTCATTTCGAATAATCGGACTTCCGAGCTACGCCTTGCGCTGCAAGGACTAGGGATGAGGTTCCCGTCTGGAGGCCCACACAGACGAAGGTCCTCCTTACCCCCACTTCCAGGCTCCCGCGTGAGGCTCTCTGGCTCTTGGTTTTCCATGGTTCCCAGCCAGTGCGAGCATAGGGCGCGCGCATGCGTGGACCAGAGAAGCTGTCAATCTGAGAGGCAGGGGAGGTGTTGTTCCATGGCCCCGGAATTTAAATTATCCCAGGCTGGGATCTGCTCTGAACCCTTCCTTAAAAAATCTAGCTAACAAGTACTAATTGTAAGTAAATAGTCGATAAATTTTTAAAAAACTGATCATCTTTTAAAAAATAGGGGTAAGGGAAGGTAGGTGAGGCACTTTTGTATGCTTTTCCTCCGTGCTTTGTAAAACATTTGAAAGCACATGAGATTTCCGGTGGAGAAAGCAAAGGCTAGCATTACGTACTTAAATGCTTAAAAAATTTAAATTTTTTTATTTTTAAAGATTTTATTTATTTATTTGTCAGAGATAGAGCACAAGGAGGGGGAGAGGCAGGCAGGCAGGAGAAACAAGCTCCTCAATGAGCAAGGAGCCCGGTGTGGGACTCGATCACAGGACTCTGGGATCATGACCTGAGCTGAAGGCAGACGCTTAACCGACTGAGCCACCCACGCGTCCCAAAAGATTTTTATATTACAAATAAGAGGTAAAATAATTTGTTGGGTGTCCCAGGATTAAAGTCACACAGGTGGAGACGCCTGGGTGGCTCAGTCGGTCAAGTGGCTGCCTTCAGCTGAAGTCATGATCCCAGGTTCTTGGGATCGAACCCCGCATCACGCTCCCTGCACAGCGGAGAGCCTGCTTCTCCCCTCCCTCTGCCGGCTGCTCTGCCATCTCCCTGTTAATTAAATAAATGAATGAATGAACGAATAAATAAAGTCACACAGGTAGTTTGCTTTTTTGCTCTATTTTCTACATATGCTAATTTTTGTTAAAAACAACAACAGGTGTTTAAAAGAAGTTCCACTTTAGCAGGACACGGGAACTAATCTCTTAGGGATAAGTAATTTAGTGAGTTTCAAAGTCCTAATTAACACTAATATTTACTGTCAAATTAGTCTTTCTTATAAGTACTTTATGCTTTCTAGATGATTTGCTGATGCTTTATTCCTGTCATGTACCGTTACTACCATCAACTTTGACTAATTTGGGAAAGGATGAAAGGCATTTTCATTTGAGTTATAAGGCAAATAATTATTCCTGTCAGGAAAGATTAGAACATAACAGCAGAGTAACAACACTAGTGCAGCAGCACTTAATGATTTCAGTTGGCTCTGTCTTAAGTACTATCCATAAATAAAATCAAACATGTAAAGCATCAGAAAGGGCAGAGGCTCTGCAAAGAATTTGAGTGGTCTTCTAAAAGTCCCTTAATTTCTTTGTAGTCCTTAACCTGAGTACATGATGCCACACACCTGTGAAACTGTTTAAAATCTTTTCTTAGAACCAGGGATTACCCTTAGAGTAAGAAAACTGAACAAGGGAAAAAGCCCATTTAGAGAGTCACTGACTAGCTGAAGTGTAACCCTAACTTTCTGAGGCTGCTCTCAAAATTACTAGGTTTCTCATATTTTCATTTGCTTTTCTACTCTTCTTGGACTGCTAATTTCCCCAACTGACTGAACTTTTGAGTCCCTTTATGCCAAACTTTGAACGAACAATAGAACCTAAACTAAAATCTTAGAAATATTTAGTAAAGAACAAGAGTAAGTAATTTCTCTTATTCTCTCAAAGAGGCTTCTCATACTGATATTTGAAAATTTATTAATTGCAAAAAGGAGCATTTAGATCTACAAATTAACCTTCTTACCAAGAATATTCAAAAGCTACAATGAAACAAGGATTTGCAAGCATCTAGGTTTTGCATGACACAGGTGAAAGACATTCATAGATACCATCCCTTAGTTAATTATTACCTTTATTCCCAGGTACTAATTTGCATCTCCTTTCATAGGACAAATTGAGTCTCAGAGATAAGTGAGTTGAGACCAAGCAAGGTTCTACAAGATACTAAAGGATAGCTTGGTGGAAGAGTGCATCTCAACTAGGATAGACCAGAGGGCCCAGGAAATTAGCTCCAGGCCAGGCCTCTCTCTTGGTAGCTACAGTGTCTTGAGCAGATTTTGTGTGCTTGTGGTAATTTAAAAATATGTCCACAAATTCTTTGACACTGCTATATAAAAGTAGTCTAAGTCCCCTCATCTTAGTGACTTCTAATAGAATATAACATGTGGAAGAACACGGACTGCGAGGCTAGTTTAGAAAAGACAATTTAGCAACTGACTGCTGCAGAATCCTGCCACTATGTTGTGAGAAAAGTTCAGGCCAGAGAGAGGGCATATATAAACGTTCCAGCCAACAGCTCCAGGAGTCCCAGCCGACAGCCACCATCAAGCACCAAATATGGGAGTAAACGAGCCATCAAATGATCCCAGGCCCAAGCCTTCCACCCATCTGAATGGAGCAGAAACCAGGTGTCCCAGCTAGAAGTGGCCTAAATTACAGGTTTGGGTGCAAAATAGAGTTAAGCCACTGAGTTTTGGGGTGGTTTATTACACAGCAATAGATGACTAGAACAATGTTCTTTTTTTTTTTTTTTAAAGATTTTATTTATTTGACAGAGAGAAACACAGCAAGAGAGGGAACACAAGCAGAGGGGCTGGTAGCGGGAGAAGCAGGCTTCCTGCAGAGCAGAGAGCCTGATGCGGGGCTCGATCCCAGGCTCCTGGGATCTGACTTGGGCCGAAGGTAGACGCTTAAAGACTGAGCCACCCAGGCGCCCTAGAACAATGTTAATATCTCTAATTCTCACTAAAAGCCTGAAAAGTAGGTACTGCCATCTCTTTGACAGAGGAGTAAACAGGTCCAGAGAAATGAAATGACCGGCTCAGGTTTCACACCAAGTGGCAGAACCAGGTTATAAGAGCTTCAAACAATGGGCCTTCTTCATTACACCTGATAACAAAAGGATTATACCATTATCCTCAACCTTAGGAAGAACCTGATTACAAAAGCAGTTTGGTTTCTAAAATATTAAGATGAGCATCGTTTGATTACCCACCATGTCCCTCTGAATAAGTCTTAAAAAAAAAAAAAGCAGCTTCACAGGTAGTATAACGCTTTAACTCACCTTATCCTTTTAAATCTTGATAACAGCCCCTGTGGGTTGGATTATCATCTTTCCAATTTTACAGATTAGAAAACCAAAGCTAAGGATAAAGACTGGCCTAATTTGCCCCAGCCCATAGGGTGTGGCAGAGCTGGGTTGCAAACTCCAGCCCAATTAGCAAATATTTCCCTCTGCCTCTTGCCCGTAGATAGTTAACATATTTAAAAAAAAATTTTTATTCAATATTACAGACGAAAAGAAAAATGTTCTCATAATTTTCTCGGTTGCCAAGACTCAGTGGAAGGGAACTCAGTGATCACTCAATGCCCAATCCCCTTATTTTACAAGTGAAGCTCAAAGAATGCAGGCCCCTTCAAAGAAATGTAGGCTTCCCTACCCTTTAGCGAGAAAAAATCCGTTTCCCTCCACGCCCAGTTATTTCACACCAACCCCGGGAGGCCGTACGGGACAGAAACTGCAGACTGGGCTCACAGGTGATCTTCGTCAAACCTTTACTGATGACTCCTCCCCAGCACGGCAGTACTCTCATTTCTCAGAGTAAGGAAATTATGTTTGCGCTACTGTGCTCCCATCTGCCAGAGTCTCACCAATGTGTACCATGCCCTTTACATTCGCCGTCTCATTTTCACCCAAACACACTGGCACTTCCGGAAAGATTCCGGTTATGGGCGGGAAAAAACCTTTCAATGACTCTGTCAGTCGCCTTTAGCTCAATCAAAAGCAATCACGGCAACTTTGTTAATGCAACAAAACAGAATCACATAAACTTACAGAGAGGGGCCATTTTAGAAAGGAGACGAGAGAAAATTCAAAGTCAGGGCTTTGCCCAACATCAACATTACACCATTAATGAAAAAACTGAAATTCGAGCCCACAAACGCCAGGCTCAAAAGCCCCCAGGTTCGCCTCAGACCGCCGAAGCCCCACCGTTCCCCGTCGTCGCGAACCGTGCAAACGCAGAAGCAGTCGACGCGCTTCCCAAGTCGAACCACGCCGCGGACCCCGGACCCAGGACCCGGGACCCCAGCCTTGGCTGGTACCACCGCCTTCCACAGACAGCTGCCAGGCAAGCGCTGACTGCAGGCTCCAAGCACCGCCTGCCCCGTTCGCCCCGCCCCGAAGCGCGCGTGGGAACGCTGCGTCCTCCCCAGGCTGCCCGGGACGACCGCCTGCGCGAACCGGGAAAGGCTTCCGCCGCCGCCGCCGCCGCCGCCGCCGCCGCCCCCTCTCTGCCGCCGCCATCTCTTTCCCGCCTCCGCCTCCCCGTCGCCGGGTGCACGCTGAGGCCAGCGCCCGGGGAGCGAGCCGCAATGTGTCTTTTTTCCGCCCGGCACCGCCGCGGCCACCTCACATCCGGGCGCGCAGTGGCGAAGGCGGTGCTGGGGCCCGGGTGCGAGGAGGGAGTTATTAAGGGGGAGGGGGCCTGGGAGGAGGGGCGGAGGGCTGGGCCGTGGTTACGGCGGCTGAAGAGAGACAGTCCGAACGGGTGGGGGGGGCGAGAGCGAAGGCCGTGCGGAGCAGCCCTCGGACCGGCACGGGCGGCGGGGAGGGGAGCGGCGGCCGAGGCGAAGGGCCGCCGAGCGGTGGAGGCACCGAGTAAGGCCCCGGCGGCAGCGGGAGCCGGGGCTCCTTGCGCCCAGGGCCGCAGGGAGGGCAGGGGCGCGGGCGCGCTGCTCCTGGGGTCGCGTGCGTGAGCGCGAGCGCTGGGGTGCGCGCGGGGGGCGGGCAGGCGCGCGAGGCCAGCGGGGCGGCCGGCAGGCAGCAGGCGGGCGGGCTGGCGGGGCCCGAGCCGCCGGGCCGGGGCGGACGGCTGCGGGCCTGCGCCGGCTCCAGCTCGAAGCGGCCGGGCCGGGGGATTCGGCCTCCCCGCTCCCTCCGGCCCGCCTCCCCCTTCGTGAGTACAGTCCCCGCCCTTCCTCCGAAGGAGGCCGCTGGGCTGGGGCCTGCGCGAGAGGCCGGGGGTTGGGGTCGCGGCCCGGGAAAGCCGAGTTTCGGAGCTGGAGCCGGCGCTCGCCCCTTCCTTGCCACGGGCGCTCCTGACATGGCCACAGGTGCCGCCGGCCGGGTGAGGGGCGCTCGGGCCCCAGCCCCTGGCCCCTGGATAACAAGGGGCAGCTGGCGCCGTCCATTGGCAAGTGACAGGCACTTTACCACAGTCCGACTTCCCGGATCCCCAACCAGTCTTCTACCTGCCCCCACTCGGGAAACTTCCCCACTACTCTCTGAACGGTCCTCATGGGTAGCAATGACTAATTTTGGTTTCTTTTTGTCTTAAAGCTGCTTAAAGGCTATGCCCTGATTGGGGTATCTTCCGCTTAGGATTTCCTTACGCGTTTGATTCTTAGAGCATGTCACTAGAAGAGATAAAGAACCAGTCATTCTATTTCCAAATGGGTTCTGGTTTTGTTGGGTGAGGCTTTCTTTTTTTTAAAGTAGTTATTTTAAGAGATTAAAGAATTTCAGTGTCTTAAACTGTCAAGACTTCTGAAAATGTATTGTTCCCTGTGACAATTTTGCTGCTTTATCTTCCAGGTGCAAAGAATTGTAGACCAAGGAGCCATGGATAGGAGAAGTTTGGGTGAAACAGAAAATGGAGATGCTTTCCTTGACCTGAAGAAGCAACCAGCCTCCAAATCCCCACATCGCTATACAAAAGTAAGCATTGTTACTAATGAAATAGTGTTTCTTTATAGGTGGGGAGATTAGTAACATTGTGTAGGTATTTCATTAGTCTTATTTAAAGTGGGAGTCTCATTCTGACTGTGTAGACTAAATATTAACTAGATTTAATAAAGCATTGTTTTGAACTTTTTTTCTGCAAGTGTGACTATGCAGTTTAAACTAGAATTTTCTTCTAATTAGCTTTCAGGTAGAGGAAATATTGGCTCATATGGCATATGAATTTGTGGATCAGCATATGTTGACACACATGTTCTGTAACAACTGTGTGTAACTGGTATGTTACTGACTTATATGCTCTAGAGTAAGGATTCCAGTTCTGGCATGCAAATTACTCAAGGTCCTGTACTTACTGAAGCTCTTGCTTCAGTATCTTGTTGGCCTCTGGATGTTTCTGAAGGGGTTGGCAGGACTCCTTGAGGTGTGAATTCATTTCTCATTCCCTGAAATGTATTGGGCAGAGTACAAAAAATGTGCTTGGGACTGTTGATGGGAAGAGTCATATTCTAGTTGGTCCCATATCTCTATTTCCTAAGTATGTACCCAATCAAGGGATCTGATGTAGTTATTGTCCCCAACTTTCCAGAACACTGTTTAATATTTGAAGTCACACCTTATTTGTGTACTAATGCCACTACTCAGACCTACTTGATAAAGTGTCTAGTGCTGTCAGGAATATTCATTTTTAGCATTAAAAAAAAACCCGGTGGGTTTTTGGTCTTCACAAATGTAGTTTTCCTCAAACCCGAGAGTGCTTGAATAATGTTTTACAACTTAAATTCACTACCTAAAATGTTGACAGGTGAATTCCGAATGGAGAAAAGCTTATTAAATGAAGGGAAACTAATTTGAACTGCTTTCGTAAGTTGATGTGATTTCAGTTCTCCTAGCACTTTTTGAATAAAAGTCTTACTGGTATTCTACTTGTAGAGTTCACCCAGAGAGGTTTTTGTGTCACTTTCACACTGATCAGAGGGTGGCATGTGTATGTCATCTTTCTGTATATCCATATTTAGCTTAAATCATTTTGGGAGAAGATAGTATTGGTCTTTCTTAGGCTAGAACTTACGTGTGTCTAAAGATTAAGAAGTTCAATATTGCCCATTTTTTATAATCTAGTCTCAGAATTCTGTCATACTTATATAAATGTGCCTCAAAGAAATGATTAAGAAAAAGCATTTTTTAGATTAATGACAGTGGAGCTTAGATTTGATGGTCTTCTCTACTAAATTTAGTTGGAAATTGGTTTACTGCTCATTCCATTAGAGAAGACTTAGTTAATGGCAGTTTTAGGATCATGTATTTGGGTGGTGCTTTCATACATAAGATTCTCACACTCTAGTAATGCGGTACTTGAGGCAAGTAAACTAAGCCTTTCTCTTTGAAGAAAGCATGAAACAACCCTGTATTCTGAGAACTATAATAAATGGTTTGTTGCACAGCTGGAATAATACTTGAGCCATCCTACTCCTTATCTCCATATTGTGATCAAACTATTGGCATAAAAAAGCATTTAGTAATATTTCTGCCACTTCAAGTTCATGGGCTAGAAAGTTTAGAAGGAAGAGAAGAAAAATGTCCTCAGTGATTTTTTTTTTGTAAGTTATGTGCTTTGTGAAAACTGGTAAACATAGGATGTTTACTACAAGATCAAAAAAACACATCCACCAGATGAGAGGGTTTCTTAAACTTTCACCTTTCTTAGTTGAGCATTTGTTTTATGAGATAACATTAATGGTCTGTTCAGAATTCTAGGGTTTTGTTTTGTTTTGTTTTTACCATGAGGGTGGAGTAGTCCAGGAGTTTGGCCTAGTGCTTTTCAGGATAACCTCAGAGTCTCCTGTGTGTTATGGCATTCTTTAGTCCAGCTTCCTAAATGTTGATATGTTTGGGAATTATCTATGAACCCTTGTAAAGTGTGAGTTCTGGTTGTTAGGTCATGAGTGGGCTTCAAAATCTAGCTTTTTAACCTTCTCTCAGGTGGTGCCCATACTGCCCGTCCACTGCCCATACTTTGAGTAGCAAGGCTTTTAGTCTTCCTCAGAGTACTTGGTATATGGTCTTGATGTTGCAAGCAATTCTGATGCATTATTATTCTCTGGGGTTCAGTTGCTGACCATTGCATTTCCACGAATGCTTCAGGAAGTCAAGTTAGAATCACATTAGATATTTTTGGGCCTATCCCTAGGCCTTAATGATGATTAGTTGGGATGGCTATAAGTGGATTTATCATATGCACCTGTTATTCTGAGAGTATGCACTCCTAATTTATAAGCCCACTTAGGTCCATTTTGCCAGGCCAAGCTCCTAAGACCAAAAACTCTTTCTGGTGATACTTAAATGTGGCACTTATGAAGTGATTGAATTATGTTGAAGGACTCAAAATCGTGGATTAAAAGTGTTTTTAGGGGCGCCTGGGTGGCTCAGTCGTTAAGCGTCTGCCTTCGGCTCAGGTCATGATCCCAGGGTCCTGGGATTGAGCCCCACATCGGGCTCTCTGCGCAGCAGGGAGCCTGCTTCTCCCGCTACCATTCCCTCTGCTTGTGTTCCCTCTCTCGCTGTGTTTCTCTCTATCAAATAAATAAAATCTTTAAAAAAAATAAAAATTAAAAAATTAAAAAAACAGGGGGGAAAAAAGTTTTTAGACAGTGGTTCTCAAAGAGGAGTCCCTAAACAAGCATTTAGCACCACCTGGTAACCAGTTAGAAATACAAAGACTCAGGTCCCATTTCAGTGGTATTAAATCAGATTTTAGGGGTAGGACCCAGACATCCACATATATTAAGTCTTTCAGGGAATTCTGACTCTGATTCAAATTTGAGGACCATCAGTTTGGAAAACACAATGAGGTGATCATGCTTATTTATGGAAAAACTTTGGGACCCATCAGCTTACCTTCATCAGAGATCCTTGTTTTACCAGTTCTTGTGTAGTACCTACTATTAGTGATACCATTTACTGTTTCAAATACAGAGTAAAAGTGCTTTGGACTGTTCAACTATTCAGATCCATGTTCTTTTTCTTTGAGTGGACAGAGTGATTTTAGAGTATACATACTTGATGCCGTTCGTCCTTTGTTCCTGTATCTTGCCACTGATTCCTTATTAAGTATTATCACCTGCCAGTTGAACAGGGTATAAAAGCAGGGAATACCCATAACATTCAGCTTGATACGGATCAGTGTTAATCACCTATATTAAATCTACCAGCTAAAAAATAGGCATTACGGGGCGCCTGGGTTGCTCAGTCGTTGGGCATCTGCCTTCGGCCCAGGTCAGATCCCAGGGACCTGGGATCGAGCCCCGCATCAGGCTCTCTGCTCTGCAGGAAGCCTGCTTCTCCCGCTACCATTCCCTCTGCTTGTGTTCCCTCTCTCGCTGTGTTCCATCTGTCAAATAAATAAAATCTTTAAAAAAAAAAATAGGCATTGGATTATCTGAGTTTAGTTTCATGTGTGCTCTTCATTGCCTTGATTAGTTATAAATTGGCACTATTTTAGTCACCGGTGTTTATAGGGATCTTCAAGGAGTCCACCCTAATTTGTAACTGATGGGCAATTAGTCGCAGTGATATAGCCATGTTTATGTCTTTGCTTTATTTTTTTTTAAGATTTTATTTATTTGAGAGGGAGAACATAAATGGGTAGGGGCAAAGGAAGAGGGAGAAGCAGACTCCCCACTGAGTGGGGAGCCTGACATGGAGCTTGATCCCAGGACCCTGAGATCATGACCTGAGCTGAAGGCAGATACTGAACTGACTAAGCCACCCAGGCGCCCCTATGTCTTTGCTTTAAAACTATTTAAAAAAAATAGACAAGCACCTAAGTGGACTGATTTGAGTCCTTCGCCTAGCCTTCTTGGAGAGAATCCATTGCAAGACTAAAATCCAGTCTCTGAGAAAAGAGGAAGTAGGATTTAAATTTTAGGTTGAAGTCAGTAGTCATGTGGTCAAGTTTAACTCTACAGAGATATTATTCGATACCTTCATAGATATTTTCCAAAAACTGAGTTGAGAAGTAACCTCTGACAGGTGGCATTTCAGTGACATGTTTTGCTACAAACTTCTTAAGCTAATATAAAAATAAGGATGCCTGTTGGGAAGGCAGAATTGTATGAGAAATTATTATACAATCTTAAAGTTTCAGCTGTTTAGAAAACCTAGCTAACTGGAAATTCTTAGAGGGGGCCAGCTGGCAACACCACAGATAGTGTCTTCTGATTGTTCTTTCGTACCTGTTTCCATTCTTGGAACAGTCATCTTGAAAAGTTGGGATTCAGGGCTGTTGCCTCCATGAGTATCCTCTCCTATTTGCTCACATTGGGAACTTCGAGCTAGGTAAGGAACCGGTCATTTAACATAGAAATTTGTGGATAGGGTCTTTGATTCAGGGAAGGGTGCTATGAATGGAGACTGCTTTAAGGGAATTCTGCCCAAGGATGGGGGCAGTTTGACTCAGAATTCCCAGTAGTCCACTGGGTAGGGACAAACCCAACACTGTGACAGCTACTGGGAGGTGTCATGCACCTTTCCTTATCCTCTCAAGCAATGAAGAGGGAAGGATAGGGGTGTTGAGCCCCACTGTCTGGTTTTGGATCCCCTATTTTACCACTTACCCTGTGCGGTCTTCAGCTACATACATCTCTGATTCTCATCCTTTTCCTCTGTAAAATGTGGGTAGACTAGTGTCTACCTCATAGGAATTTTTGTGGGGAATACATGAGAAAAATGCATGTCAAGTGCTGAGAAAAGTGGCTGGCACACAATAAGTGCTGAAAACGGTTTATGACGTAAAATCGCAACTTTATTTTTTTTAAAGATTTTATTTATTTGACAGAAACATAGCTAGAGAGGGAACACAAGCAGAGGGAATGGTAGCGGGAGGAGCAGGCTCCCCACTGAGCAAAGAGCCTGATGTGGGGCTCGATCCCAGGACCCTGGGACCATGACCCAAGCCGAAGGCAGACGCCTAACGACTGAGCCACCCAGGCGCCCCTGAATCGCAACTTTAGATCAGGATGCTTATTTTTTAAATGTCACAGTAACCATTACCATTTTAATATGAAACCAAAAAGTCCTGTTGAATATGTAATGCCACTACCCTGAAAATGATTTTCTTAAGTTTCCTTCTAGTCTTTACCTACTTAACATTTTATATTGTTTTTATCAGTTGTATAAACACATTTAAAAGCCAAGGTTTGGGGCATCTGGGTGGCTCGGTGGGTTAAGCCTCTGCCTTCGGCTCAGGTCAGGATCTCAGGGTCCTGGGATCGAGCCCCGCATCGGGCTCTTTGCTCAGCAGGGAGCCTGCTTCCTCCTCTCTCTGCCTACCTGTGATCTCTCTCTCTCTGTCAAATAAATAAATAAATAAAATCTTTAAAAAAAAAAAAAAATATATGGGTTAAAAACCAAGGTTTATTTTTATTGTGTTGGCCAGATCAACAGAGAAAACAGGCTTTTCTGGGTTCCCCCCCCCATTCCCATTTCCTTAGTTTCAAATCTTTCAGTAGAAGAAAGTCTTTGCATCAAATCAGCCACCATTAGATGCTTGGATGAATCCAGGTGCAAAGTCCTGCTTAACAGCTCTGCAGGATCATTTGAATCCTGACCTGCCTGTAAAAACTGTTCTAAATGGTGCCTCCAGCAATAAACTTCATAAATGGGGAATGGTGGAATGTATCCCATGTAACCCTATGTTGTCAGTTCACCGTTGCATTGGCTATCATCTTTGGGTACCATTACCCACTGTGATCTATTTTTAACAGCTTTCTAATCCATCTGACTGGACAGAATGAATATCTGGTCAGTCAGCAACTGTCTAAGAGCTTGATGACCAACCCCAATGTTCGTGGGTGTGTGGAGGGTGGGGACTGGGACAGGAGGTCAGAGGCGGATGACCCAACTCAAACACTGCTCTGGGGACATTTGCCTTCTTTAGAAAGAGCCAGACATACACCGGTAAGGTACTGGGTCTCTTCTAGAGTCTTTTGACCACTAACAATGAAATAAAACTCTGGGTTTTTTACAAAATATCTGTATTGGGGTGCCTGGGTGGCTCAATGGGTTAAGCCTCTGCCTTCGGCTCAGGTCATAATCTCAGAGTCCTGGGATGGAGCCCTACATGGGCTGGCTCTCTGCTCAGCAGGGAGCCTGCTTCCCTCTCTCTCTCTCTCTGCCTGCCTCTCTGCCTACTTGTGATCTTTCTCTGTCAAATAAATAAATAAAAAGTCTTTTTTTAAAAATCTATGTTAATTTTTAAAAAAATTGAGCTTTTCACTCTTACGAATTAAATTTAGCTTACAAAGGTAAGGAATATTTCCTTTTCATCTTATGTAAGTGACGTGTAAAATTTGTTTATAATGTCATCAGAATGCATAGCTGCTTCTGCATGGAATTTCTGCAACAAGAAGCTGGATGTGGATTTTAACCATTGTTGTTTTGGGCTTATATTCACATATTTTGCTTTCTACTTCAATACTGACCACCATAAGTGGGTATCTAAATTAGTAATTCCTAAGTAGATTGTTTTGGGAGGCTTGACAAATTTTCTTTAAGGAAGGCTGCTAAAACTGAAAATGTGTTTATGCTATTTTGGCTCTGTGGCTCTGGGGCCATTAGCAGCTTATTTCTTGCTTAGTCAGGTTTTAAAACCTGTGCAAAAAAGGTTTCAGATATTAACTCTTCCTGTTCAGATGGTGATTATAGTAAGTTTGTTTATAATTAGTAAGTTCCTGTGGGTTCTTAGGACTCTGCAAAAGGGTACTCACCCATTTCTTCCTGTAATACTTATACAGAGAGAGCATTCCCAGCTTAGTAGGCACTTTCCAAGTATTTTGCCTTTAGCCAAAGTTGAAGATTTTCTTTGAAAATATACCAAAGGGGTGCCTTTTCAGGAATATTGCTCTTAAGGGCTCTTAATGAAATGGCAAGTTTAAGAACACTTCTCTTGAGAGACTGGAGAGCCATGGGGCCAGGGCCAAGAGTCATCTGTGTATGGCTAGATACTAAGCCTGGCACACAGGAAATGTTCTGTGGACAGCTATGAAGAGAGCAATTTTTGTATTGACATAGCTCATGGTTTCTCCCCTCTCCACTTATGTGGGGAACCTTCTAGACTGGGATACCATCTTTTGCACCTTAAGACATTGGTGGAAGGTAACAGATATAACTCTAAACCTCATGAAGAGGGCCTCTCATTGTCCCTAAATGTCCAAGTGGACTTTGGGCCACATTTTCAGAAACATCCATTTAAAGTGCTACCTCTTAACTTCTTTGGGGTCCTTTGGAGATCTTTTTGAAGGTATGAATACTCACTGTAGGAATCACAGAAATGCAGTTTTGCATACAGTTTCCTTGGGGCCATGAACTTGGTTTAAGAAGCCCTGCTTTCAAGAATAGTAAGTCTAATTTTACCTAGATGTTTGAAGTTATTCCCAGCAACTTTTACTATCCAAGAACTGTTGTTTTGTTTTCCCAGTTAACAACCTATTACCAAAGAAAATGACTCTTCATCCTCTCTAGACAGGTGAGCTGTGTCTTAGCCATTGCGCTTGGTCAGCAGCACCATTTGTGCTGCCAACATAGTTAATGCCAGTATAGTAACTGCCTACCTGCTCTGCCTGTGCTCTTAGAGCCCTATCAGATTGTGTGGTCGGTTGCCAGAGTATTTATTCATTCCTCGTATGTGCCAGGCATAGTAAAGTCAAAATATTAATCTCTGGCAGTAACATCTTAGTTTGAGTTACTTAAAAATATTCTTTATTGAGATGTAATTCACATACATAAAATTCATCCCTTAAAGTTGTACCGTTTTCAGTAAATTCACAAAGTTGTATAACCACCATTATCTAATTCTTGAATATTTTCATCACCCCACACAGAATTTCTGTACCCATTAGTAGTCTCCATTATCCCCTTTCCCCAGCCCCTGGCAAGCATTAATCTACTTTTTGACTCCATGGATTTACCTGTTCTAAATGTTTCGTGTAAGCAGAATCATACGGGATGTGGCCTTTTCTGTCTGGCTGCTTTTAATGTTTTCAAGGTCTGCGTTATAGCATGTTTCAGTACTTTATTTTTATTGCTAAATCCGTTGTATGGGTTTACCACATTTTGTCTCTTCATCGGTTGATGGGCATATGGGGTTGTGTCTGTTTTTTTGCTCTTGTGAATAATGCTGCTCTGAGTATTTGTGTGGACATAATCTTTTCAGTTCCTTTTGGTATATACCTAGGCATGGAATTGCTGGGTCATAGAGTAACCATGCTTAACTTTTTAAGAAACTGCCAGTTTTTCCCCAGCAGCTGCACCGTTTTACCTTCCCATCAGTAATGCACAAGGGTTTCAGTTTCTCCACATCCTTGACAATACTGGTTATTTTCCCTTTTTATTTTATTTAATTTTATTTATTTTTAAGATTTTATTTATTTGAGAGAGAGAAACACAGCGAGAGAGGGAACACAAGCAGAGGGAATGGTAGCGGGAGAAGCAGGCTTCCTGCCGAGCAGGGAGCCCGATGCAGGGCTCGATCCCAGGACCCCGGGATCAGGACCTGAGCCGAAGGCAGACACTTAACGACCGAGCCACCCAGGCGCCCCTATTTTCCCTTTTTTTTTTAAAAAAGATTTTATTTATTTGACAGAGATCACAAGTAGGCAGAGAGGCAGACAGGGAGGAGGAAGCGGGCTCCCCACCGAGCAGAGAGCCCGATGCGGGGCTCGATCCCAGGACCCTGAGATCATGACCTGAGCCGAAGGCAGAGGCTTTAACCCACTGAGCCACCCAGGCGCCCCCCTATTTTCCCTTTTTAAATAGCCATCCTAGTACATGTGAAGTGGCATCTCACTGTGGTTTTGACTTGAATTTCCTTAATGACTAATGATTTTGAACATTCTTCATGTGCTTCTTGGCCATCATGTATCTTCTTTGGAGAAGAATCTCTTGAGATCTTTTACCTGTTTGTAAATTGGGTTGTTTGGTGTCTTTTGTTGTTGAATTATTATACACATTCTCTCCATATTCTGGACACTAGACCCTTACCAGATACATGATTTATAAATATTTTTTCCTATTCTGTGGGTTGCCTTTTTCACTTTCTTGATAGTCATTTGAAGCTCACAAGTTCCTAAACTTAAAGTCCAACATAGCTATTTTTTTCCTTTGGTTGCTTATCCTTTTTCAGTGTCCCAGCTAAGAAACATTGCTTAATCTGTGGTCATGAACTTTTTACACCTGCATTTTCTTCTTAAGAGTTTTATAGTTACAACTCTTATGTCTAGGTCTTTGATACATTTTGAGTTCATTTTTGTATGTGGTATGAAGTAGAATTAAAATTTATTTTTTAGAACAGTGTGAGATTTGTAGAAAAACTGGGAACATAGAGTTTTCCCTGTTAATATGTTAGTATGGTATATTTGTTACAATTAGCAATGTTGATGCATTGTTGTTAACTAAAATCTATACTTTATTCACCTGTCCTTCCTTTTTTTATCTAATGTCCTTTTTCTGTTGCAGGATCCCATCTGGGATTCCACATTAAATGGAATCATCATCTCTCCTTAGTCTCCCCATTTCCCTTTTTGTAAGATTGTTACCCTTGTTAAGAAAATTTTTTTTAATTTGACAGAGCGAGCAGGAACCCAAGCAGGGGGAGTGGGAGAGGGAGAAGCAGGCTTCCCGCTGAGCAGGCCAGGGAAGCCTGAGTAGGGCTCCATCCCAGGATCCTGGGATCATCGCCTGAGCCAAAGGCAGATATTCAACGACTGAGCCACCCAGGAGCCCCGAAAATTTTTTTTGAGACCCACAAACAGAATATTTGGTCCTTCTGCATGTTTTGTGGGTATGTTAAAATGTTAATCTCTTCTAGTTGACTCCTAAATAAATAAGTAAAATCATTAGATTCAGCAAACAGGTGGTAGTAATAGAAGACACCTATAACCTGGGCTCCCTATTATCTTTGGCAGTTAAAAGTTTCAAACAAAACCTTATTACATAGAAACTTTAGTATATTGAGAGTATAATATGTTTAAGTATAAAATATGTTTCTCTTCATTTAATAGTATACCAGGGTTCTTAGTTTAATGTTTGGATTTGAGGGTGGTAAAGAAATATGAAGTAATCTTTGGGTTGCTTCTATTAGCAGAAGATTGCTTTGCAGTATTTTTTCCTATATTATAAGTATTTCCTATATTATAAAGGTCCTTCCTGTTTCTACTGGAATATGTTTTAAACCTTCCTGTCCTCAGGACTTCTGCATTGTAATGTTTACTATCATCATAACTATTCTTGGTAGCCACCCTTCACCAACCACCAAATTGGTGTACTCTACATCACTGACACAGTGTTTGTCCTGAAGATCTCCCTGGACTCCAGTCTTTACTGGTGATTTCTGGGTTGTAGGTAATTGCTTTGACAGTTTTTTTGTTTTGTTTCAGAATTTTGGGCAGTTTTTAGATATTTTCTTATATTTAGAATTCTGTTTATCTCGGACTTCTAGATTTTTCTAAGTATTTCTTCCCAATTAAAAAGAATTCATAAATCCTTTAAAAATGCAAATGATAGGAGCACCTGGGTGGCTCAGTCAGTTAGGTGTTTGCCTTTGGCTTAGATCATGATCCCAGCATCCTGGTATCGAGCCCCACATCAGGCTCTCTGCTCAGTGGGGGCCCTGCTTCTCCCTCTCCCTCCCACTCCGCCTGCTTGTGTGTGCACGCTCGCTCTCTCTGTCAAAGAAAACTTTTTTAAAAATGCAAATGATTGATATGTTGGGGTTTTTTTTGTTTGTTTTTTTTTTATATGCTGGTTTTAAAACTAAAATGTCATCTGGTCCTAGGGCATTTTGCTATCATGAAGAAAATATTTAGATGCTTCAAGTGTCTGAAAACACTGAGTGAACTCATGGCACGCTTGTGTGCAATGATTCCTGTAGGCTGAGAGAGTAAATCTATTCCTCCATGTTTACCCCAAGATATGGGAAGCAGTGATCACAGAAGCAGCAAGCATTCTATTATGAGGCCTGAGATGGGGGTATTGCTGAGGTCACGCACAGTGGTATGTATATACTTTTATGCAAGGCAGTTGTAGCGTTTTATGCAGTGAAAGGTTGGGAATTGCCTTTCTTTATTAAGAAAATGTTGGAATATAAATAATAAGGAGGCACTGGTTGTTCATGTCTCTGCACGTGTACAAGCAGATGTGTGCAGTATACATTTGAATGTGTAATTGCACTTCTGAGCTCTGCAAAAAAGACTGAGAAGCAGGTGAGGATATTGAATACCCAGACCTTGGTTTCTGATACCATTCCTCACCTAAAGGAACTCAGATTTCTCTGAGTTAATTGGCTGACATGAGGGCTAGGATGGGTACAAGATAAAACAAAGTGAGTGCTTTTTAAAAATTGACGAGCTTGTCCAGAGGACACAGGAACCAGCTTGAGGAGGCTCCCAACTTGAAGCCCCAAATAATTAAGGACATGAATGAATTCTAAACCACTGGAAAAACTAGGAATCTGTGAGTCCATGCCAATAATAGGTAAATACATGGAAGAAGAGTGAGGGTGTGTTTTCCCTCCCGATGAAATGCCAATTGCTGACTGGTAAATATGGAGAGAGGCCTAGAGTTCAGAAATCAGGGTTGGTTTGGCCAAGATTCATCAGTAGGTGATGTTCGGGTAAGTTCAGGGGGAAATTTTGATGAAGACCAGGATATTTGCAGTCTCCCTGCAGACTGCACACTAATTTCAAATGGGCAAATAGTAGAGAATACCTTAACCTTGACCATATGATCAAGATCAGGATCGCTACTAAGGGGCAGATGAACATCATGGTGTCCACAGGTGATGCTCTGAGATGGACACAACATTTCTAAGGTTAGTATTCTCTTCCATGGATGCTTAGCTTCAGTGTAATCATGAGGAAACAGATAAACCTCAAATGAATAATGTTCTCTTGGGGGCGAGGGGAAGTAAGTTGTATTCTTCAGAAATGTCAATTTCCTAAAAGAAGAAATTTAGAAATGTTCCAGTTGTAGAAATGTCCCAGAGAAATATGACAGCCAATATCTGATGCTAGACTGTAATCCTGCTTTGGAGGCTAAAACAATATAACGGATGTTATTGGGTCAGTTGACAAGTTGGAATCTGGGAGGGGTGGTTAGATAAGAGTATTATTGGCAACTGATTGTATAAAACTGGCAGCCCTTCTCAACCAGGTTCTGCAGAAGGTAAGCCCTTATGCCCTAAGGCACCTGTTACATTAATGGATTTGCTTCTCTTTTATGCATCTACAATGATACTAGCCAAATATAATCCTTGGAAGAATGGAAAACTAGTCACTCAAATTATTTTCTGTAGAGCACGATTCTCTCATGGAACTGAATAAGAGACTGAAAGAAGGGGCACTTGGGTGGCTCAGTGGGTTAAAACCTCTGCCTTCAGCTCAGGTCATGATCTCAGGGTCCTGGGATTGAGCCCCACATCGAGCTCTCTGCTCAGCGGGGAGCCTGCTTCACCTTCTCTCTCTCTGCCTGACTCTCTGCCTACTTGTGATCTGTCAAATAAATAAATAAAATATAAAAAAGAGAGACTGAAAGAATATCCTCATTCTTGGGAAATAAGCACTGAAGTATTGAGAGTAAAGGACCATGACTATGCAGTTTACTCTCCTGTGGTTTTATTTTATTTTATTTTATTTTATTTTATTTTATTTTATTTATTTTATTTCTTTTATTTTCTTTTATTTTCTTTTATTTTCTATTTTTTTCTTCTGTGGTTTAAAAAAGAAAAAAAAAAGTGGGTTGTATAGAGAGCCCATACCATAAAGTAAATGGGAGAAAATGTTAACCGGTAAATCAGAGAAATGGTAAATGGGTGTTTTTGGTGCTTTTTCTTGCAACTTTACATTACAAAATCTATCTGCTTGTAAATTGGCATTGAATGCGTATAAGAATGTTAATAAACTGGATGTTTTATTTAAGCCTGAAGCTTCCATACCTCGATAAGCATTCAGTGTTGTGGACTATAACTATATTATCGGATGGCAATTTGTGAGAGAATTGTGTTTTAGCAAGAAACTAATCCCTATGAAGTTATTTGCCAGTTCTGCTTGAGCTTCTTGTAATATGAGCTAACTCCAGTCCTTTCTGGAATAAGTCAAGGTGTAATAAAAACTGTGTGACATCCTTAAGATAGATACTTCAGTCATTTTTTTTTTTTTTTTTTTAAAGATTTTATTTGTTTATTTGACAGAGATCACAAGTAGGCAGAGAGGCAGAGAGAGAGGAGGAAGCAGGCTCCCCACTGAGCAGAGAGCCCGATTCGGGGCTCGATCCCAGGACCCTGAGATCACAACCTGAGCCAAAGGCAGAGGCTTAACCCACTGAGCCACCCAGGCGCCCCAACACTGCAGTCATTACTGAGAACAAATATAAGTTGAAAATATGAGAAGTATTATTCAAAAATCACCATTTGGTTTCTCTTTCTAGGAGGAGCTCTTGGATATAAAAGAACGCCCTCATTCCAAACAAAGGCCATCATGCCTCTCTGAAAAATATGACAGGTATGGGGGCAGGGGGAGGGGTGTGCTCCCTCTAGTCAACTTCTTATTACACCAAACTTGGTAATTTAAGAATTGTTTTGGAGTTTTTTGGTAGAATGATGAGTGGGGAGATTTCAGGGATAATGACATTGGGTTTCTGCTAATATACATCACATGTAGACTGTGGACGAAGTAGCACCTTACTGCATTGTCTTCATCAGTTTTATTATTAATTAGCTTTAAACTATTCAGAGTTGAGCTTCACGGGACTAAGGACAACTAAACCAATTCCCTTTCAAAGAACTAATGATGAAACTGAAGTCAGAAAATGACTTGGTCAGAGACACATAGTCAGAAAGCGGGATTAAGATTTGAATACAGGAGTCCTCTCTGGGGCCTTTGCTGTCAGTGGTTGTTTTTGCCCTGTGCTTTGGGGCTCCTCCAAGGGCCTGCCCTGAGGAGGTTGGTCAGGAGGACTCTGAGCCTTATAGCACTGCTCCACCTTGCTCCCTGCCCCCAGCCAGGAAAACCATTCAGCTATTTAGGTTAGCCCTCTTGCATCTTGGGCTCCTTCCTAAGAGGTAGAAGGCTTTGGTCTGAGAAGACTAGAGCTAAATTATGGTCTGAAAATCTTTGCAGTAACCCTGCATTGCACGCATTATGGCCACCTTAGGACTTTAAGGTCACTTCTTAAATACCAAGGTAGATGGTTCGTATGGCCCTCAGTTTTAATGTACAAAGTGTATTTTTAATTGGTTGACTAGGACATACTATTTTTATTTGTATGTCTACTCTTCAGAAGGTTGCTAGGTCTCAATTCCTTTCCCCTGATGAAGGTGGTACTCGAATAATGGCTCGAATAATAACTAGAGTTGGTTAGGATTTTTTTTTGATAGGTCTCAGATAAGCTATTTTTTATTTTTCATTAAAGCTGTCAATCTTTTTTATCCCTCAAGTTGAATTTTCTTGTTAAAACTTGGCATAAAATTATCAGGGTACACATACTTTTATTCTGACAGGAAATGTGCTAGTAATAATAGTAAAAATGAAAAAGAGGAAAGACCTTTCCATCCTGGTATTTCTCTTCTCAGAATTAAAATTTATTTGATTCTTAAACTCCCAAGTAATCCTCACAATATCTCCTTTAGTGTGAGGAGTTTGAGATTGACAGGTTGACTTACTTATTCAAGAAATGCTTAGTTGGTACCTGCTGCTGTGTGGCAAATACTGTGTCAGGTGCTATCAGATATTGCCTTAGTGGAGCATTGGTTGGTGGAAGGATACAGTGAGGTACTCGGGAGTTCATCATTACCACCATTACAGGCGGTGAAGGACAAGTGCAGAGTACCCTGCTACTCGTGTTTAGCACAGCCTGGTCTGATGATCTGGGGGATGGAAAGTCCTTTCAAGAGTGAAGGGCAAAGCTTATTAACTTGTCCAGGATGTCCCTGGTGGTGATGGCAAAACTAGAATTCTGTCCAGATCTTTGGACTCTAGAGCTTCTGCTCTGCACACTCTGCAACCCTCTCATTAGAGAGGGATTATCAAACTAGAACCCAGATCACACATTTTATGATCTTAAGAGCTTTCTGTCCTTGCTGGAGGGAAAAACTGAGAAAGTACGCATAGAAATTCTGGAAAAGTACATACCAGGCATTCCAGGAACTACTTCAAATGAGAGCTTTTTCTCTGTCCCTTATACTCATCTTCAGGCCACTGGGTGTTTTCCTCCTCCGGTAAGCTAATCAGTATTTATGGAGCATCTTCTTTGTGTAGGACAGGCATAGTTACTGTAATCCCCATGCACCCCAAGGTTTGTGTCTGATCTTTCATTTATACACAGACCACTGGTTTTCAAGTGGCTATTGGTGTTCTGTGAAAAAGAAAAACAAAATATGACTAAATTGATACAGGTCTTCCTCAGCGTACAATGGTGTATGTCCCAATAAACCCAACATAAATTGAAAATACTATTAGTCAAAAATGCATGTAATACATCTGGCCTGCTGAACATCATAGCTCAGAACACTTCTAGTAGCCTACAGTAGGGCAAAATCAGCTAACATGAAGCCTATTGTATAACACAGTGTTGAATATCTCGTAACCTATTGAATGCTGTATTGAAGGTAAAACACAGAATGGTGTAGTTTATCTTGTGTTCACACTGGCCGACTTGGAGCTGCGGCTGGGCTCACTGCCACTGCGCAGCATCACAGGAGGTCATTGTGTCACACATTGCTAGCCTGGGCAATGATCAAATTTCTAGAGTTTGAAGCATAGTTTCTACTAAATGTGTATTGCTGCCAAGTAGAATCCTCTTGAGTTGAACCATAGTGAGGGACCATCTATAGTTGTTTTCATGTTAAAAGAACCAACCATTCTGATGGCAACCATGGAGTTTTATATTGGAAAGTGGTTTTCATAACTTACCACCTGAAGAAATTTAGAATTTAGACCACATATGTGGGTGCTAACTGTGGACCCTTTGACTTGTAGTGATGGCGTCTGGGACCCAGAAAAGTGGCATGCCTCTCTCTACCCAGCTTCAGGGCGGAACTCACCCGTGGAAAGTCTGAAGAAAGAGTTGGATCCAGACCGGCCTTCCCTTGTGCGTAGGATAGTAGGTGAGTGGGTAGGAGTTGGGGCACCGATTTTGAAGCAGCAAATTTGTTTGCCGTTGGTTTCTTAACTGAGAGTTTTAGGCATTCAGGGAAAATGTCATTATCAGGAAACTGATGTATTAACTGGGTTTTTCTGATTAGCAGAGAAAAATCAGCTTTCCTATATAGCAGTGGCAAGTAGACTGCATTAGACTGTGTGCTTTTGGAATTAAAAGTACTGCTGTCCTTGATCGGTCGGGATAACTAAGTGGGATGTGATGGGGAGCGTGGTAGTGAGCATAAAACTGTGCTGGAAATCCAGTTATGCTTAGTCTCCTATATGAAACTAGGCCTCAGGTGTAAATTGGTGCTGGCAATTCTTAATAGTGGATTATGGTCTGAATATAGGGTTTGGATATGATTTGAGACTGGACTAAAGTTTGGTTTTTGGTTTTCCATACCTTTACTCTTTAAACCCAACAAGAGATTGAGGAGTGAAGTAGAGCGCTGGCAGTGGAGAAGCTAGTCAAGGAACTTGTTGCAAGAGGGACTTCTTTTGAGATAAGAGGAAAACCCATCATAAAACAAATTTGGAGCTGGGCAAAGAAGATAGGGGTGACTCTAGTTTGAGATATAAGATCCCTCTACACATCTTACAGTACACTTAGTGCAGTAATGTCCCTCAAATAGAGAATTTATTTTAGGAGAATCATTAAAGATATGCACAGAAACTTTATTAAATGATGAAAACTAGTAAGCAGCCTAAAAGTCCAGGGGTAGAAATGGGTTACATAAACTTTGGTATGTCCATAGGTAGGAGTATTAAGTTGTTCAGCTGTAAATTGGAAACTTGTCCATACTGTGTCTTGTTTTTAGAAAACATGGAGACCACCTGTGGAAATTTTGAAAAAGTACATATGTTTTAGGTATGGTTTCTGGTGAGAAGATTGAAGGAACTTTTTCTCACTTAGACTTCAGTTTTCTGGTTTTTCTAGGAAGACTTTTTGTGTGGTGACATGTTTGGTTTCCTCATCTCTTTATTGAGATATAATTGACAAAGAATAGACTGCATGTAAAGTGTACCATTTGATATTTTGGGAGGTGTGTACACCTGTGAAACCATTACCATGATCAAAGTTATAAGCATTTCCATCACCTCCAAAAGTTCCTGGTACCTCTGAGTCCTTCCTCATACTCCTCATCCCCCACAAGAGCCCCCATCAGGCACTGATTTGCTTTCTGTCACTACAGATTAGTTTACACTTTCTACAATTCAGTATAAATGGAATCCTACAGTGTGCACTCTTCGGGTAGCTTCTTTCACTCAGAATAGTTTTAAGATTTAGTCGTGATGTTGGGTGTATAAATAGTCCCTTTTCATTGCCTATTAGTCCATTGTATGAATTCACCACAATTTATCCATTTATCTGTTGATGGACATTTGGGTTGGTTCTAGTTTCTGACTATTAACCAAAACTACTATGTTTTGGATTACATATAGAGTATACAGAGACTACAAAAACTACTATGTTTTGGATTATGTATAGAGTATATAGAGACTACAAGTCTCTATATAGTCATACACTTTCTTTTCTCTTGAGTAAATACCCAAGAATAGAATGGCTGAGTCCTATAGTTAATGTATGTTTCACATTTTGAGAAACTGCCAAGTTGTTTTGCAACACGGTTTTACCACTTTGCATTTCCACCAGCAATGTATGAGAGTTCCACTTGTTCCACATCCTTGTCACCACTTGGAATGGTCAGTGTTTGCGATTTTAGCCAATCTAATAGGTGTGCATGTTAGGATTTAATTTGCATTTCCCTAATGACTAATAACATTGAGTATCTTTTCACATGCTTCTTGCCATCCATATATCCTCTTTAGTATCTGTTTAGAGTATTTGTCCATTTTTAAATCAGATTATGGTGTTTTGTTTTTTTTTTTGTTTTTTTTTTTTAAGATTTTATTCATTTGACAGAGAGAAACACACAAGCAGAGGGAATGGTAGTGGGAGAAGCAGGCCTCCTGCCGAGCAGGGAGCCCAATGCGGGGCTCGATCCCAGGACCCTGGGATCATGACCTGAGCCGAAGGCAGACGTTTAACGACTGAGCCACCCAGGCGCCCCAAATCAGTTTGTGTTTTAATTTTGAAGAATTTTTATATGTACCTGATACAGGTTCTTCCTTCCTCAGATAAACACTTTGAAATATTTTTTCCCAGTCTGTGGCTTGTTTTTTTCATTCTTAGAACAGTATCTTTCAAAAAGAAGTTTTAAATTTCAGTCAAACCCAATATGTTATTTTACCACTTTTTTTTAAATGGATTGTGCTCATGGTGTGATGTGTAAGAAAACTCTGCTTAACTCAACGTCACAAAGATTTCCTCCTATATTTTCTTCTAGAAGTTTTACATCATTTAGATCTATGACCCATTTTGTGTTTTGTATGTGGTACCCTTGAGGTATCAGTTCAAATTCATTTTTTTGGTGTATGGATATCCACCTGTTAAATATCATTTGTTGAAGAAACACTTCAACTTTTTAAGTGGTTACTTTTTCAAATACACCTGCTGTAGTTTATTAATGACAAAATATTTTCTAATAATTACATAGATGTGGGCTTTGTCAAAAATAAGGGATTATGGAGACTAATCATGGAAAATCATTGATTATGAAATATGTTTATTGCTCCAAGGAGAAAAAAAGACTTAGTCTTACTTAAACATGTAATATACATGTCACTCAGTAGCTGTTCAGTGGTGACTCTTTCCCCTTTTTTTTTTTTTTTAATATTTTATTTATTTGTCAGAGCACAAGCAGGGGGAGCAGCAGGCAGAGGGAGAAGCAGGCTTCCTGCTGAGCAAGGAGGCCAATGCGGGACTTGATCCCAGGACCCCAGGATCGTGACCTGAGCCAAAGGCAGCCACCTAACCGACTGAGCCACTCAGGCGTCCTGTGACTCTGCCAATACCCTCACCACCACTAGTTGTGGACAAACCACTGAGAAGGGAAAAATAACCCTGCTGGTTTGCTTACCTTTCTCTTTCTGGCGTCTTTCCAGATCCACGAGAGCGTGTGAAAGAAGATGACTTAGATGTTGTTCTCAGCCCGCAGAGACGAAGCTTTGGAGGGGGCTGCCATGTGACGGCTGCTGTTAGTTCCCGGCACTCAGGAAGCCCATTGGAAAAAGACAGTGATGGGCTTCGCCTGCTTGGCGGACGAAGGATTGGCAGTGGGAGGATAATCTCTGCTCGGACCTTTGAAAAGGATCACCGCCTTAGTGATAAGGATCTGCGGGACTTGAGAGACCGAGATCGAGAGAGGGACTATAAGGACAAGCGATTCAGGGTTTGTCTTCTAGATCCTTTGGCCCTTCATGTAGTTAGGGACATGATATGCACTTCATTTATACCAGGTTATTTTGAGTTGCTGGATGAACACAGCCCGTTCTTCAGCCAGATAGAGAGGGACAGAGAGAGTGCTGGGGGCGGGGAGGGGCTTCAAGTCTGCAACAGCATATCTTCAGTGCACTGTTGAGCACTACCTAATTAATCAAGACCTTAACTGAGGTAGAAATGCCGTAACTAGAACCTTATTTTTTATCTTGTATTGTGTACTTTTCCAGAGGGAGTTTGGGGATAGTAAGCGCGTCTTTGGTGAGCGAAGAAGAAATGATTCCTACACAGAAGAAGAACCAGAATGGTTCTCAGCCGGACCCACGAGTCAGTCTGAGACCATTGAGCTGACTGGCTTTGATGATAAGATACTAGAAGAAGATCACAAGGGGAGAAAAAGAACAAGGCGACGGACAGCCTCTGTGAAGGAAGGTAAGCAAAAACTTTGAGAGGGAAGCTAACTCTTCTCTAATATAAGATGTGCTAATAACTGGCTTAATTTTGCATTTAAGAACAACTGTACCAGTTGCAAGTTTCTAACACTGCAGCCTGATTTTGAAGCTGCTTCCTAAGTATGAATTCCTAGGTGTATATTATACTCTGTCCTCAACTTGTTCTGCCTGTGGAGCTAAACAGAGGTCTCACATTACCCTGTAGGAGCACTGTGTACATGGAAGGGTTCCCTAGAGATAAGAAACATAGTAGAAATAGTGAAAGAGTCTCATTTTTTAAGCACTAGGCACAGTGGTAAGCATTTTGTGTGTATAATCCTACTTCTAACAGCCCT
Source organism: Procyon lotor (assembly GCA_028646535.1). Lineage (NCBI taxonomy): Eukaryota > Metazoa > Chordata > Mammalia > Carnivora > Procyonidae > Procyon > Procyon lotor. The sequence continues at coordinate 584,497 of CM053616.1, forward strand.
ATGAGGTCAGTACTTCTACAGATGAGTGAGGGGAGACACAGGAGGCCTTATGGGGACTTGTCTGTGATGCTGATGAAGTAAGTAGTGAAGTTGGGAGTTGAACAAGTCCTTTCGTGCTTCAGAGCCCACCTTCGTCACCATGGTGTTAGACCTTCCTGTTTGTGACTTAGCTTCTCCCAGACTCAGCTCTGAGATGAGGTGAGGTATCTCCTTTCCTAAACTGAAGAAGCCACAGCTAATGTGGGAGAGGTGCCTGGTGTAAGGTTGGGGGCCCATTAGTTTTCAGGGCAGTAGCCTGGCTCCAAGATGGCCAATCCTGGGCTGATGATCCTGAGACCTGGTAGTGAAGAGCCAGGCTGGCTAGCCTGGGTTTGAGTATTGGGGTTGCTGCCTACAAAAAGGATGATCTTTTTTTTTTTTTTTTTAAGATTTTATTTATTTATTTGACAGACATCGAGAGAGGGAACACAAGCAGGGGGAGTGAGAGAGGGAAAAGCCGGCTTCCCGCGAAGCAGGTAGCCCGATGCAGGGGTCGATCCCAGGACTCTGGGATCATGACCTGAGCCAAAAGCAGACGCTTAATGACTGAGCCACTCAGGCACCCCCCAAAAGGGTAATTTTTAATAAAACTTTTGAGGTGGATCTGTTTCTTTATAAGGTGAAGACACTGCCTACTCCATAACTTTAAGGATTACTTTAGCATTAAAGATCAAATGTGAAATCAGGAAATCAGAGCTCAACCTCTTGTGGGCACTTCTTGAATAAGTTCTAGTTCTCTTCGGCTTTCGGGTTTAATTGAAAAACACCTTTTGGCAAATACCAGTTAACAAAAGTAGAAAGCTGTTTTAATACATGTTTAATCAGTGGCATCTTAATATTTTGAAGCTAAGATATATTTCAACAGAAAATAAGCTAGTGGAATTTATTTAGGGGAAAGAAGGAAGAAATCACTTGCCCTTCTTTTGTAATATCTTTAAAATACAATGGACATTATCATTATCTTTATGCTTTTACACATTGTTCCCTGGGGTGATGCAGGAAATCGATGGGTAACTTGGGAGACGTTGTGCTTACATAGCCTTTGAAACATGCCCTTTTGTCATTCTTGGGCTAAAGCAGCACCAGCCAAATGTAGTCTCTTCACATAAAGATAAGGGTTCTGGTGAAAAACACATATTTTTCCTAACTGCACTGCAATCTGAATTTTACCCATTCTTCTATCAACAAATGTATGAGCCAGATGGAGTGAGTGTCACCTCTTTACCTTAAAAATACAAAAGAGGCCTGGAAAGAAAGGACAACCCAAACCCTGTCACATGGATTTCATGGCAGACCCTTGAGTGAAATCCAGGGGTCCTAGCTTACTCATCCCAATAGTTAATTGCAGGGGCACCTGGGTGGCTCAGTTGTTAAGCATCTGCCTTCGGCTCTGGTCATGATTTTGGGGTTGTGAGATTGAGCCCTGAGTTGTGCTCTCTGCTCAGCGAGAGGCCTACTTCTCCCTCTCCACTCCCCCTGCTTGTGTTTCCTCTCTTGCTGTCTCCCTGTCAAATAAATAAAATCTTAAAAATAAGTTAATTGCAGAAGGTGCCCAGGCTGTCCTAGCTACTGTATTTAGGATAAACAGGTACCCTGTAATTTCATCTTGGCTGTAAGAATGAAAGGAGGGGAGTATGGTGAGTACCTTTTAGTCCATTTTTGTATCTATACTCTAGCTTTCCACGATTTTTTGTTTGTTTAGAGAGGATGATGAGGGGCAGAGTGAGAGAAACAGGCAGACTTCCCGCTGAACACAGAGCCTGACTCGGGGCTCAGTCTCACAACCCCAAGATCGTGACCTGAGCCAAAATTAGAGAGTCGACTCCTAATGTGCTGAACCACCCAGGCGCCCCTCCACAGAATTATTTTATATAGCAGTTCTCTGCAGGCCTCCTAGAGCTGGGAATGTGGCAGTGAGCAAGACAAGCCTATTCCTTGCCTGTTTGATTTTTTTTTTTTTAAGATTTTATCTGACAGAGAGATCACAAGTAGGCAGAGAGGCAGGCAGAGAGACGGGGGGAAGCAGGCTCCTCACTGAGCAGAGAGCCCGATGCGGGGCTCTATCCCAGGACCCTGAGATCATGACCTGAGCCGAAGGCAGGGGCTTTAACCCACTGAGCCACCCAGGTGCCCGCCTGTTTGATTTTAAGAGCAATGTGTAATGACCACTCACTCTAAACAGGGTCCAATGCTAGGTGATGTATGGTAATAATTGAAACAGTTCGAATATGCATTACACCTGTAACCAGGAAAAAAAAAATGTAGAAGTTAGAAATGGCTGAAACCCTCCATTGATAGAAAAGAACATTTTAGGAGTGCCTGGGTGGCTCAGTCAGTTTAGCATCCAACTCTTGATTTCAGCTTGGTCATGATCTTAGGATCATGAGATCAAACCCTGTTTTGGACTCCATGCCCTAGCATGGAGCCCACTTACGATTCTCTCTTTTCCTCTGCCCCTCCCTGCATAGCTCACATGTGCTCTCTTAAAAAAAAAAAAAAAATTTAAACTGCATCCTCTCTAACGAAGAAGGTATATGGGCCTTCTGAATGTGATAAGACTTCCCCCCTAGTTCTCTTTCCTAAGTCTCTGCCTTTTGAATTTATCATAATAAATGGCCAGTCATGTTTGTCTGCTAGTGCAATCCCTGCCCACTCATACCCCCTCTCAGTTAGTTGACAGACCCCATCTGCTTTCCAGATAGCTTGACAATGGCATAAAATTGCATGGGAGACATTCCTGCCGCCTGCAAAAGCTGTCTCTTAAGAGATGTTCCCATATTGACACAAAATAAAAGGGATAGAAGTATTAAAGCTTCTTTTGTAAATGTATGAGCCAAGTACAGACTCTCGTTTCCACCTTTCATCCTTAAATTGGGACCCAAAACTGCAGCAAAATGTCACTGGTCAGTCCTGAAGGGGTCAGGCAGGTTCTGCTGGGTAAAATGGATCAGGGAGAAGCACGGCCCTAGTGGACAAGGATACAGACTTGGCATTGATTAGGCTATTGAGTTGTTCATTTTTCTAGGGCTCCCTTTCTTTGTAAAGTGAGGGCAATACCTCCACCCAGGCAGTCATTTTAGTTTAAATGTCAGTCTGAGGAACAGTATTTGCTTCTGTTTGGCAGTAAGTGTGTGCCAACCCACTGAAGAGACTGCCGATTGCCTTGTCTGGGGCTCATGAACTTTCTGTCTCCCTGATTGCCTTAGGCCCTCTGAGGGGTAGTCAGATGATAGCCTCCCCCGTGGACGAGCAGTGCTGCCTGGATACACACGGCTTGGCGTGGAACAGTATTGGTGCCCGTCTTAGGGCTGAAGCTTCTGCCACTTGGCTGGGATTGAGACTTTGGGTCAGTTGGAGTCCCCTGCTTTGCTGGCTAGCTTCTGAAGCAGTACTGGAATGAAAGCAGCTGAAAGCATTTAGTGTCTCTTGGTCTGATTAATAACGAGTCTATTAGGTAACTATTAGACTATTAGGGACTTTTAGGGACTATTAGGGACTTCTAAGAAAGGATGGGTCCAGGAGGTGGGTTTTTTTTTTCCCCCAGGAGGACTTATATCTGGTATAGATCTTGAAACTATAGGCAGCTCTTAGGTGCTTTTGCAGAGTGGGCCTTTGGGAGTCCTGTTCTTCAAATCAAAAAGTTGAATGGTATCTCTCAGTGCACTTATTTAAAAGAAAAAGAAAAAATTTATCCTAAGGATTTTGCCTTTTCCCATATTCCAGCTAAAACGAAGGTATTAGATTCCTTAAATGTTAACACTTGGTAGCTTCACTTAGACCTTAAATCCTTTGCATCCTAACAACAGCTGAAATAATACTTAGGTTTTAAAAAATTGATTATTTATTTTTATTAGCATGTAATGTATTATTTGCCCCAGGGTACATGTCTGTGAGTCATCAGGCTTACACATTTCACAGCACTTACCATAGCACATACCCTTCCCAATGTCCATAACCCAGCCACTGTGTCTCTACCCCCCTACCTCCCAGACACCCTCGGTTTGTTTCGTGAGTTTAGGAGTCTCTTGTGGTTTGTCTCCTTCCTGATCCCATCGAAACAATACTTAGTTTTAAATTTACCTGGCACCGCAGAGTAAGACAGAACTGAGTAAAGCAGATGACCTGTCTTTGGAGAGCTCAGTCTCACTAGACAATTATCTCACTAGACAGTGTGATAAGTGATAAGTACTCTGAGAGACAAGGGTTATAGAGAAGGCAGTGATTAATGTTTCTGGGCATGGTAAAAGTGGGTTGGCAGGTCAGGCTTCCCAGAAGAAATATTGAGCTTCACCTTGAAGGATGAGCTACAACCAACCTGTAAGCATGTGAAAATTGCCCTCATGCTAGGTTCACATGAACACCTTAGATTGTCAAACCCGGGCTTTAAGTGGTGGTGCAGATACGTGGATGAAGGCAGGGCCAAATTAATTTGGTTCCATTTTTAAGCAGTAGGAGACTTGCAAAAACTATCTTTTAAAAAAATCCCCTTATAAAATGTGCTACATTACAGAAAACCTGAATGGGTGGTGGAGAGACCTTCTCCTTCCTGCATTGTGTTGGTGTTCTGGCTTGTTTGTAAGGCTTTTTTCTCCCCCAGCTCCCATAGGGAAGGAACGGTTTTACTGTTGCAAGTGCTGTATCGGCACACAAGATCTGCCTTTAAAGTTATCTGTGGCTCTTTTGCACGTATGATGATGGCTGAGGCCACAGAGTAAGTCTAGAGCGGTTCACTTGATCAGACCATTTTTTTGTCCTGGTTTTGCTTTCAGGCATAGTCGAATGCAATGGAGGAGTGGCCGAAGAGGATGAGGTGGAGGTCATCCTCGCACAGGAGCCTGCTGCTGATCAGGAAGTGCCAAGGGATGCCGTCTTGCCTGAGCAGTCCCCAGGAGAATTTGACTTTAATGAGTTCTTTAACCTTGATAAGGTGCCAGGCTTGGCTTCGGTGAGTGTAGCAGCACACTTACAAATGAGACGGAGCAACTGTATGGTTAAATTTGGCCTGAATATTTAAGAAACTTTTTAAAGTATTGTTTTGCTAGATGTTTGGGGGATTTAGGCTTTTATTTCTAAATACTGAGTTTTCGTGGCTTTTTTTTTTTGAGAGGCCTAGTGGAAATGACCAAATGAGAATTCTGTACCTCTTTTTCTAGGCAGGTAGCATTGGACTAATATTCTTCAGATGTTAAGAACATTGACTGCTTTTATTTTTAAGTAGTTAAGTGTTTGTTATTAAAGACTCGTTGTGGAGGTAGATTTTTATAACTGGTGATTAGCATCATGCTGATGTTATCCTTGCGTAAGGTTGACTAGTTAGGTGGTAACTTTGTGGTGTGATGGCTCTAAAAACCTTGAGTGAAAAGCATCTTGAAATACTATTGGTGTTGCTGTTAAACTGTTGAGGTCCAGTCTTTCTTGACTTTCAAAGTAGAAACAGTAAGACATCCCAAATCTTCACATGCTACCTACCCTTGCTCCTATCAGGGATTACTATAGCTTCAGCAAGTTGGAAGAAAGATAGAACTCTGACCTGTGCACACAGAAACAAGCTTGTTCTGTGGTTATTGAAAGAGTGCATAGAATCACAATGAAACAATTTTTTTTTTTTTAAGATTTTATTTGAGGGGCGCCTGGATGGCTCAGTTAGTTAGGTGTCTGCCTTCGGCTCAAGTCATGATCCCAGGGTCCTGGAATCGAGTCCCGCATCAGGCTCCCTATTCAGTGGGGAATCTACTTCTCCCCCTTCTTCCTGCTCATGCTCTCTATCTCTGTCTCTCTCAAAGAAATATTACAAAAAAAAAAAAAGATTTTGTTTGAGAGAGTGAGAGCAAGAGTAAGCACAAGCACGGGGGAGGGGCAGAGGGAGAGAGAAAGGGAGAAAGCAGACTCTCCGCCAAGTAGGGAGCCCAGTACGGGGCTCAGGACCCTGGACCCTGGGATCAAGAGCTGAAGGCAGACACTTAACCAACAGAGCCACCCAGGCACTCTATGGTAAAACAGAATTCTAAAAAACACTTGGAGCACCTGAGTGGCTCTGTTGGTTAAGCGTCCGACTCTTGATTTTGGCTCAGGTCATGATCTCAGGGTTGTGAGATTGAGCCCTGAATTGGGCTTCAGGCTGGGCATGGAGCCTGCTTAAGATTCTCTCTCCCTCTGCCCCTCCCCCACCTCTCTCTCTCTTAAAACAAAACCAAAACCCACATTTGCCCAAAAGCATCTGTATGATCTAGACATCCCATTTATAGCACCAAATACAGCAAATACATTCAACCTGTCCTTTAAAATTGATGGTTTATGGAATTTAAATGATTACTTCATAACTGTAGTGTCTCCTTGTTTGATTATTGCGTGAGTAGAGGGAACTGCATGACAGAACAGACAACATTGGCTTGTCTTCTTTGTCATTTGCAGCCCCAGTCCCCAAAAGATGCCCCCCAGAATAGGCGAGCAGACACTGCATAGCACTGATAGGTACAGGGTCGCAGGTGAGTTCTAGAGCAGCACTTCTGAAATTCTCTGTGATGGGTCCCAAGTTGTATTTCCAGTCTATGAGGACCAATACTTGTGTATAAAGAACAGAAGTCACATCAGTGCTAAATTGCTATAAAAGTGTCTAAACATTTACTTTGACTTTCTGAACTTCTCTTCATGTGGTCCAAGAGCACATTTGTCTAGAGCGCCCTTCAGGAGCTTGTGGAGTGTGGCTCTACATCAACTGGCAACTGGTTTTTTTGTTTTTTGTTTTTTTAAGATTTTATTTATTTATTTGACAGAGATCACAAGTAGGCAGAGAGGCAGGCAGAGAGGGGGAAGCAGGCTCCCCGCCAAGCAGAGAGCCCGATGCGGACTCGATCCCAGGACCCTGAGATCATGACCTGAGCCGAAGGCAGAGGCTTAACCCACTGAGCCACCCAGGCGCCCCTCAACTGGCAACTGCGGCTGGTTCTGTTTCTTAAGTTCTAGCAGCAGTTGTAACTGTGAGTCTAGTCAGACACCTCGCTTCCAGTCAGCTGGTCAGTACTAGTCCTTTGGTTCACTGTGAGTAGAAGGATGGCATTCACATGGGAGCTTAATTTCCATGGTGGAAAATTCTTAGCTTTTAAGGGGACATTAGTCTCTTTTTCTTTCCCCCCTTAGGTGGAAATCTTACTGTAAAAAGTTTTCATAGGAAATGGTCAAAATTTATAGACCTGGTCTTGGCTCCAAATGTGAACACCTGTGAAATTTTACCTGTGCACTTACAGAGTTCAAAACTAAACTTTTACTAATAAGTAACATCCATTAGAGTACCGATTGTTTTAGGCTTTACATACAGTAAGTCCTCTAATGCTCCCAAACCTTTGTAAATTAATTACTACTATTTCCATTTTATAGATGAAGAAATAAGCACAGAGGGTGAAATAACTTACCCAAAGCCACACATCCAGTAAGTGGTAGACACTGAATTTTGACTCTTAGCAGTTTCAGTTATGGGGAATTAAAAACAAAGACCCTTAATAACTATACTGCCTCTGAAACATAAAAGGAGCTGTGGGAGTTTCACAGTATCTTACCTTTTGGCCCTCACCCTCAATCAAAATTTGGCTAAAGCTGAGCAGTAGTTGCTACTAGGCTAGGTGTTCTCCATGTTTTTCAGAAAGGTCCTGCTCATTAAGGTGTATATTCTATAATAGGTTCACTTAAAAGCAAAACTAGGATCAGTTAAAAACAAATGCCCTGATGTGCCATGTAATTCTAATATTATGCTCAATAAATGACTAGGAAAAATAAAAACTATATAGGATTTGAGTATCAACTGAGGAATGTTATATAAAGTGCTTGAAATAGTACATGGTACTCAGTAAGCTCCACCAGTGTTAGGTATTAATAGGTAAAAACAGAATTATACCTATATTTGTAGGCTATATTTACTGGCATTACAACACATTGGAAGTTGAAAGTCATAAAAAAAATCTCAAACTAGAAAATTTGGATCACACGTGCAAGTAATTTCAGTTAAATAAGAATAAATTTATTTTAGATATGATACAAGTCTTACTACAGCGCATGACACATAATAGGTGCTTACGTAATTTGAATGAAAAGAAAGGAATTTAGAGTGGAACTAGTAAACTACTTAGAGTGATGAACAGGGACCATGACATAGAAAAACCTTGGTGTCGTGATCAAAAGTGTACTCAGAAGAAAATGTATATCTTTGTTACAAATCCCAAAAATCATACTGGAGTGAAACAAATATAAAACTATAGAAATTTTCATAAAAGTGGAAAGTACTAGAAGAGCATTGATCAGTAAAACCTAGTAATTGTCAAAGAGAAAATGTTTTAGTGTCTGACAATCAGAATAATATGAATCTTAAGATATGACTTGTCTAAATGACCTTGTTGAAGGACCAGACTAACAGTCATAAGTTACCTTAAAAAGTTATTAAAAGGGGCACCTGGGTGGTTCAGTCACTAAACGTATGCCTTCAGCTCAAGTCATGATCCCAAGGGTCCTGAGATCAAGCCCCACATTGGGCTCCCTGCTCAGTGGGAAACCTGCTTCTCCCTCTCCCACTCCTCCTGCTTGTGTTTCCTCTCTCTCTGTCAAATAAATCTTTTTTTTTTTTTTTTTACTGTTATTAAAAGTGCAGAAGTAACAGTTTAAACATACCAGATTATAGTTCATAGGCTTCTCTTCTTGACCAGCTGATGGCTGTCGAGAATGTAGCAGAGGATGTTTTGACCAAGAAGTCAGAGCAGCCGGTCCACCTCTCTATTCGTCCCTGCTTGCTGTGTGGTAAAAATGACTGACTAGATTTAAAAAAAAAAAAAAAAAGGCTGACTAGATAAATCCTCTTAGGATTCCTTTTGGGCTTAAAATGCTTAGTTTCTTGAAATCGGCATTTCTAGTAAATGTGTGTAAGAGTAACTTTCTACTTTTATATGTTGTAGCTATAATAAAACAGCTCTAACAGAAACAAAGTTGGTTACTGATCAAAATATGGAAATGACTTTCTTACTGTCATATCTTTAGAAAATGTCCAGATACTTTATATTCATGTCCTTTACTTTTTCATGTTCCTCTTGTGTATCTTCTATTTTCGGATACACTATGATCAGAGGAAATAAAAGGATTAAAACGCAAAGAGATTTTTGGCTCTTTGTAAAATTTCACATTCTTTTCAACATTAAAACCTTTTTAATCGCTATAGCTTTTAGTTTTAAAATAATTCCTATTTAGGGGGGCCTGGGTGGCTCAGTCATTAAGCATCTGCCTTCGGCTCAGGTCATGATCCCGGGGTCCTGGGATTGAGCCCCGCATCGGGCTCCCTGCTCAGCAGAAGGCCTGCTTCTCCCACTACCATTCCCTCTGCTTGTGTTCCCTCTCTTGCTGTGTTTCTCTCTGTCAAATAAATAAAATCTTTTAAAAAAATAATAATAATTCCTATTTATCCCTAAGGTGGTTATATTTTAGGTACAATTCTTTTCACGATGAGACATTTACTGATAAAGCTTCTCTTTTATTTTAATTATGACAAAATTCATACACTTGAAAGTCCATTAGTCTACAAGTGAGTGATTGAAACTGAATGATACCTCAGAAAACAGGAGTACCAGAAGTAATAACTTAGCGTCATGAATTAAAATCTCTCATTTTTGTGTTCAAGAGAAGTACTTCATGGCTTAGTTTGGGTACATTATGAGAAAATTCTTCTAGATGAGAATAAGATAAAAAAATCTAACCTGTTGCTGAATTTTGACTGGAAATTGTGGGTTCCAGTCTTTAGATAAAACAGTGTCACTACTTTGCCATCCACGTGCCAGTTTGGGGGAAAACCTGTTTTTGTTTTATTATTGGTATAGAAATGAAAGTTTATGCCTTTCAAGGTGTGCCTCATTTTTGGATTGACATTTGCTTTACCTTGTCTTTTCTAAATATTGATAAGAACACTGCATAAAGATCAATCTGGATATTTAACTGGATTTAGGATAGAACAGAATTGAAATATTCTTTTTAATGCGTCAGTCTAGTTTTTAAGGATTGATAATGGAAATGACTGTTAAGAAATAGTGTTAAGAAATTGTATCTGATCGTAGCGCATCAATTATTCTTACTAAACTGAAAACTATTGTGGTTGGATTTAAAAGAAAACAAACACC
>CM053616.1:594780-606930 GCA_028646535.1 Procyon lotor
AAAGAAAACAAACACCTGCAAACTCCCTATTAAATTCAAACAGCTATTAGAGATCAGTTAAAAGTTCATCTTTTACATTCTGACACTTTTAAACTTGGACTGGAATTATGATCTCTGTAAGCTCTACATCTTAGCTCTTGAAATTGTCACCATTGAATTTTATGATGTTGATCACAACCTTGAGAAAGTTGAAGTTTGAAACAAGGGCTTTCTTTCATCATCTCCCCATACTTGATATTTAGTTGAAGGCCACTCAGCAGCTTGGCAATGGAATGCTTTACTGTGGTGCTGATTTTGATTTTGAAACTGTGTCCTCTGAGAACATTAAGTAGTTCATGAATTTTCTAATGAAGCAAAGGATAGAAAACCAAAACATATTCTGTGACACGGAGGTTTTTCGTTATATGCTCAGAAAGTACATGGTCAGTAATGCCCACCTTTGGGTTACTCAGAAATGACTCTGGAGGGAAGAAAAATTAAAGATGTTGAAAATCATAAATTCTGAGGGTGTTTACCTTCAGGTCAGCAGCATCAAAGGAAGTTTCAAAGTAAGTGACCTTTTCTAAAAATTTGAACCTTGTTGTTCTTTTCACCTAGAAACCATTATCTTAGCTTCTTTTGTCTTTCCCTTTAGATGATAGAAGATGTTTTGGGAGAAGGGTCAGTCTCTGCCAGTCGGTTCAGTAGGTGGTTCTCTAACCCGAGCCGATCAGGAAGCCGATCCAGCAGTCTTGGGTCAACACCACATGAAGAACTGGAGAGACTAGCAGGTAAAATGGCTTCAGATTCTGACTTTGAATGTGGTTTTGAGCCTTCTCTTACATGGTTCATTCTGTCTTCATTAGGATCCATTAAGGTTAAAGAGTCTCTGGGTACTTGAAAAAAAAAAAAAAAAAAACTTCAATTTGTACCCTTTTAATACTGTTGAAGATCTATTTCTCTGCTTTATTGGGACCAGTTAATTAATTAATATATTTACTTGCAATGTTAGGTCTGGAACAAGCCATCCTCTCTCCTGGGCAGAACTCAGGGAATTATTTTGCTCCTATCCCCTTGGAAGACCACGCTGAAAACAAAGTGGATATCTTAGAAATGCTACAGAAAGCCAAAGTGGATTTAAAACCTCTTCTTTCCAGTCTTTCTGCAAATAAAGAAAAGCTGAAGGAAAGCTGTAAGTGTTTATTAGAGTTTGCTGTAGGCATTGAAAAAGTGTGGATCTCAGTCTTAGGGGAGTTGGTTCTAACATACTACTGTTTCATCAAAAATCAAATAGCAAGTGGGTTTTATTTAATGTATTTCAAAATTTTTATCAAACAATACCACCTCCTTAAGAATCTAGTAGTTAGTGGGTCATGGGCTTTTCCTCCAAGTCCTCTGTCTTACCTGGAGCCTGATCATTATATTCCAGTTAATGCTGTAGTCGTCCTGGGCATACCTTGGCAGCTTCTCACACCTTTGCTTCAATCTGCCATGTTCTTGCTTAGGTTATGCATCCTCAACATCACCTTAGTTTTATGCCCTCTCTTCCTAAATACGTAATTATGGCCTTATTTCCACGGAGCAACCATGATTTTAAGAGGCCTCAGTTTGTCTATTTTTGGTATCAACCTTTTGTGATCTCAGTTCAACTGTGAAATAAATTATTTTCACATTGACCATCATGGTTGCCAAAGAGCATTCCTAGCATCTATTCCCTGGCTTGGCTTGATCTGGATTTTCTCAATCTTTCAGCACATTCAGGAGTTGTGCTGTCAGTGGAAGAGGTAGAAGCGGGGCTCAAGGGCTTGAAGGTGGACCAGCCAGTGAAGAATTCGACTCCTTTCATGGCAGAACACTTAGAGGAGACCCTGAGTGCTGTAACCAGCAATCGACAGCTCAAGAAAGATGGAGATATGACCGCATTCAACAAACTAGTGAGCACCATGAAGGCAAGTGGGACTTTGCCTTCTCAGCCCAAAGTCAGCGTAAGTATTTGGCACAAACCCCAGCCTTTTCTCCTTTTCCCTTTCTATTCCATTTCCCACTATAATAAATGGACTTAAAAAATGGTATTCTAAGTTGGAAGTTCTTTAATAGTCATTTGGTCCTTGATGCTTTTGTGTGTTCTTTAATTATGACTGCTATTTGTTACTAGAAAAAGCAGGCTTGTGGTTAATTGTATGTTTTATGGGTGACAGTGTAACGATTGAAAGATTTGGATATAACTTTAAAAAGGGGGGGAGGTAGTAAAAATATCTTTTTCAGTGCAGTCCAGAGAAAGTTTTTTGTTTATTCAGCTACTTAAGCCAAAATAACTCATCATGTTTTTATAGTAAAGTCTTTCTTTTCACATTTTAATCACCCCTGTATACCTGGAATTACCTGCTTTCTTGATTAGGCAGTTGGCAGTGGTACATATCATTTGTAAAATATCTAAGATGGATTTTTCAAGACCATTGCATTCTGTCAACTTACTAAATAGAAAAAGCTGTGACTTGTAAAAACATTTTGGGGCACAAATTTGGGTTGTGCTTGGGTGACTTTAGGTGACTGCAGGTCAGTAAATGCAGGTGGATAGCACATACTGTGTTTTTCCTAACACATTAGCGGTGGCTCCCCGCCATGGCCTTGTGTCAGTATTCCTATCCCTTGAACATAAAGGTGATAGAGGATGCCAGGCAAACCTGAATAATAAAAACAAAAACATAGATTTCTTCTTGTTGCTCAGTTGCAGCAAATTTATTAAATTGAATTTTGCCTCTTGTTTTCTCTTGACATCATCTTTTCCGGGAACTAAAAGTTGGTCATGATATCAGTAGTTGGTCATGATTCACTGTGCCTTGTACCAAGGGAAGGAAACTGGTGTTTTTTTATCTGACGAGAAGCTGGCGGTAGATTCCAGCAGAGGGGCCGTGGTTCCTGGGTCTACCTCTGAAAGGAGGCACTTCAGGCAGACTTAAACTTCTTTGAATCTGACCATACCATGCCACTTATAGGGGAATGTTTCTCTTAAACTGCTGTCATAATGAATTACTTAAGAGTTATTTCCATAAAATTATTAGATAACACACCTTTTCAAATGAGGACTAGATTAAGAGATTGCAAACTCTCCTTTTTTCGTGTTCATCTGGGTCTTGGTGATTGGACCCAAGCTTTGTATAAGCACCCAATCTTGTAAGTAGCTTCTTTTAGTGTGAATGAGTAAAAAGTGGGAGCGGGGGGATTCAGTAGTTTACCTGATGTTTTGAACATTTTGTTTCAGATAGGATACTAGGGCTTGATATTGATACAGTTGACCCTGTGTTGTGTGAGGGTAACTGGTTTGATATTGAAGTTTCAGTGCTCTGAAATATATCTGGACAAGGGAGGGAGCCTCAGACACCTGTGTAAAGGGATGGATGATATAATTCAAGTTGCTACACAAAAAGTAACACTAACCCAGATAGAAAGCAACAAGGAAGTAATGTAATAAGCACAGCAGCTATTATCCCAAAATATTGCTTAATTTGCATGTTGTTGTAAGTTATGATCTATTCCAAAATCAAGTCTTCAATTACTGTGGCTCTATGTGTTATGTTTACTACTACTGATCTCCTGCCATCTTTTAGGTTCAATCCTTTTGTTTCATCACCAGAATAGAACATGTTGGTTCAATCTAAACTCCATTTCAAACTGAATTGTAGAGGCTCTGTCCTCCAAATATAGTAAGCCATGTAGTGTAAAGTTGCCCATTTTTGTCAGATGGAATTAAATGACTCTTGAGGAGATCTCTTATTAAAAGCATCTACAGTTAGGGACACCTGGATGGCTCAGTTGATTGAGCATCTGACTCTTGATCTCAGAGTCCTGAGTTCAAGCCCTGAGTTGGGCTCCATGCTAGATACAGAGCCTACTTAAAAAAAATTAAAAAAAAAAAAAAAAAAATCTGTAGTCAGTCCCAATTCTGAAACCAACAATAAAAGACTGGGCTATCTTTGGGCTCTTGTCACGCCTGAGGACACTGCGTGGACCTCTGCAGCTTCACCTAGTAGAGGGGAAACTGTACCAGAGAAAGCACTTCAGGCAAAGCTAAATGGGCACAAGGCTGTCGTGAAGTGCAGGAGGTGATGTCAGTGGGATAATTGCTGCTTCATTAAAAGAACAAAGCGTGAAGGATCTGAATTTCACCCCGTATGTGAGAGCCATTTTCGAATAGGTTGTTTAAAAATAAAGTTAAAATTTCTGAAACATGAAACTCTAAAATATAACAATTCTGGACAAACTTGCGTGTTTACTAGGTTTTTAAAACTACTGATCTGTGATCTATAAATCTTATTTCAAAGATGGGTAGCAAAGGTTGCCTTGAAAATTAAAATCTATAAATTATCACAATTTCTGACTTGTGGCTTCTTACAAAGTGCTTCTGTATTTCACCATTTTCTTTCTCCCTTCTTTTGGTCACAGTGTTAGAAACAGTGAAATGCACTAGGGTTACCACAGGGAGGAAAACACATCTGAGAGTCTCTGAGTGGACTTTGTATGTACGTGTGAAGATTCTTTCCACTTCCAGATCTTTGGGACCTGTGTGATGAGCAAGTGGAACAAGTAGATCTAAGTTAGTTTTCTGTGCCTTGGATATCATTCTGCTTAAGTGCCAACTCCCTGGGGAGTTTTTAATGCTTTCTTGTGGTCCCCAATGAACCTGTAAGTTAAGTGTGTAAGACGGTTAAAACCAGTTTTCCTTTGACTTTTTTAGCGAAACCTTGAAAGCCATTTGATGTCCCCTGCTGAGATTCCAGGCCAGCCTGTCCCTAAGAACATCCTGCAGGTACTTCACCATCTTATACCAAGGCCTTGGAGTCCTGAACACTAGTCCTTTGAACTGGTTTTGCGTGTAGTGGTCCAGCTTTGGGCCTTAGAGAATGATCCATGTGGCCTGGCAATCAAGGATACAGTGTTGCTACCTGACATAATTCTGTGTTGCCGTTAATTTCATTGTGGGGTGGGGAGGTGGCTGAAGATGACAAAGTAAGCCCTTGATTTCCAGCTTACAGGTTTGCAATTTCTATAGAAATTCAAAGTAATCTATATTTGTAGCACTAACCTAAAGCAAATGTTGCTAGCTGAATGATGACAGAAATGTGTTGCATGTACATGTGCCAAGTCCTTCAGTGGAGAATGAGGGAGATTCATCGTTGGCTTCCAAAGTTAATCCATAATTCACAGCCTCTGACTAGGAGGAAGAACAAGGTTTGTTCACAAGGATGACTTTTTTTGCCCTTAGGAACTTCTGGGTCCGCCAGTTCAGAGACCGGCTTCTTCCAATCTTCTGAGTGGCCTTATGGGAAGTTTGGAGCCTACAACATCTTTACTAGGCCAAAGAGCACCCTCTCCTCCCTTGCCACAGGTGTTTCAGACGCGAGCAGCCTCGGCAGACTACCTTCGTCCTAGAATACCATCACCAATTGGTAAATGCTATTGTGCATGGATGTCTGCCCATTCTCCCCCATCCTCCCACAAAGGTTATACTTGTCCCCTAGAACTTGGAAAGTCTTTTTCATGGGCAACCCTGAAGAGTTTAAAAAGAAATATGTGAATTTATTATGCCTTTTTGGGGGGATGGTGAGGCACAAAATGAGAAGATTGTGTATCTGGCTGCCCTTCTAGATAAATGCACTAATAGTTCTTTCTCCTAAGAATGATCAAAATTGTATAAATTGGATCCAGCTCTTTAGTCTTGTTCCTTATTTTCGGAATTCAGTGAAGTTAATTTGGCTTCCTAGGTTTTTCCTTGATAGAGAAGTCAGGGTAGTGGCTCTCTACCAACTTACTGAAGTTGGTACAGCTGTGAGGTCTTGTGGCTAAAAGCTGTCTTAACGTAAGTGGTGTGCAAAATCTCAGTATTCCTGTCACCCTGGACTACGTTAGGCTACTGGCCAATCATACCTTGAGAGTAAGTTTTTGTACTATTCCTTCCCCAATTAGTGAGATAGAATGGAAAGAGTATAAGCCTCAAAGCCCTGGACTTTCCTCTAGTTATCAGCTAGCCCAGTGATAATGAGCCAAATCACTGACTAGAAAAGCACTTCTTTCTCGGTTAGAGGTCTCAGCTCTGAAAGGGACAAAGCTGACAGCCGAGTGGGGTAGGTGAACACACCAGCAGTTTGGGTCATTAAGTGCTCTGATTCAGGTCCACACAGCCCAGTGTGGGGGCACAGAAGAACAGGGACATGAGCAGCCTGGAAGTCAGTACTTGCCTGAAGGAGATGGCATTCAACACACAGCCTCGTGCAGTAGTGCTGATACCTCTCTCAAGGATGTGTGCTCTCTTGACACTCACCCGTACGCAACTTTCCCATCAGGTTTCACACCAGGACCACAGCAGCTACTCGGAGATCCATTCCAAGGCATGCGCAAGCCTATGAGCCCTGTCACGGCCCAGGTCTGTCTGAGCTTTTTGTATAAGTTTTTTGCTTGCTTTTTAATCTTACTGTTGACTTTGGGATGGAGAATTGTTGCAGTGCTTGGAATTGGTTTTGAATGACAGTTTGAGCTCTGTAAAGGCTAGAAGATTTGAACAATTAAAGTTCTACTTCATTAAAATCCCGTTCAGTGGATGGCAGCACAATTTAGTCAGGTTTGCAGGGCCCCCTTTCAGCTGCTGCTTACACACACCTTTCTGAGAGTGAAGAGAGACCTCTATAGAAAGTGCATGGACTGTCCTCATTTTTCTGCTGATCTTCCTCTGCCGCCTCTGTTCAGCAGATGAGCCAGCTAGAATTGCAGCAGGCAGCTTTGGAGGGGCTGGCCCTGCCACATGACCTTGCGGTGCAGGCAGCCAACTTCTACCAGCCTGGTTTTGGCAAACCACAGGTGGACAGAACCAGAGACGGATTCAGAAACAGGTAAGTTACTGACTAATCCTGCCCTTGTGGGAATTTGCAAATCAGTTTTCCACAGATAAGCAATTAGTTATCCACAGTGAAATTCTGTGGTACACCCTGATAGGTTTGTACAGTATATGGTGAGAATTTTGTTTCCAGATGTGATGTAGAGGAAGTAAAACCATTGAATTCTGCAGAGGCTTAGGCGTTTCATTCTACGTAGTTTTATTTCTTGATTTAAAGGAGTCATTTTTACAAATGTAGCTAGCTGGCATAGCTCTTATTTGTTGTTACAAGATGACGAGAAGTAAAACTCCTAGCATCCTCTCCTATGCTTGTTGAGTTACCAAACTATCCTTTGACACAGGTTTGCTGATCCATTATCTGTTGGTCAGGGCTAATGGGTTTGTTGATCAAAGCTATAAACAGGTGATTACTGATTTCAGTCTCCTCCTGTTCCTACCAATAATTGCAATAAGTAGTAATATGAACAATAAATTAGGGGAAAGTGCAGCGATACTGTTCTTTTTTGTTACAAAATAAAACAGAAAACTGCATTAAACAAATGTGTAGCTTATTACAAGACAAATTCCTTTGTTAGCTATGCAGAAGCTCCCTATGTGTCCGCTCCTGGTAATACTCTTCCCTCTCTCAGATCCCATCCAGCCTTTAAAAGTGAATACCAGAGTGCCTGGCTGGCTCAGTCAGAAAAGCTTGCAAACTCTCAATCTCCGGGTTATAAGTACAAGCCCCACGTTGGGTGTACAGATTACTTAAAAAAAATAAATAAACTTAAAAAAAATAAAAGTAAATACCACTTTTTTTGTTTTATCACAATTTTTATCCCTAAACATTAAGTTCTGCCCATACAGTACACTTGGTAATTAAGAAGTACTTATCTTTTTATATGATTCTTAAAATTGTCATATCAGTGCCTCATTGTCTTGTTTCATCTGGTTTTATATGACACGTTCAGAAAACATTGAAACCAGTAAGTACCCTGTATTCTTGCATAAGTATTCTATCTATATATAGTAGCTCTCAGCCTAAACAGAGAGCTCAGGACTGGTCCCCTGAGCCCCTCACTGTATTTCTCTCTGTAATGTAGTTTATTAATAATTCATTGACTTGATTTATTGACCTTCAAAAGCACTTTTGATATCCAGAATTTTATTTGCTTTTGGTAACAACCCTGTGAGGTAGATGGTATAAATAACTGCATTTTACAGGTATGGAAACTTAGATTTTTTTTTTTTTTTTTTTTTAATGGAAGCTCCTTAAAACTAATAAGTAGACCTAAATCAGTGTCAACAGAGCCTTCGTGTTCAACTTAAATGTCAATCTCTCGGGCCCTCCCTGAACACTCTGTATACACTTGTGTCTCCCAACAGACTTTATTTTTTTTTTATTGTACTTAGCACCTTCTAAGTTACTATTTTTTTGTCTTTCTGCCCATAGTAACCCCTGTACTCTACAACCAAAAGAATGTAATGGGACCAGAGATTTTTTTGTCTGTTTTCTTTATTGCTGTATCTCCCGCACGTTAGCCCAGTGTCTAGCACATAGCGGATGCTCAAGTATGTTCATCAGAAGGAATAAATGATAGGTGTGCAGAACCACCAGACTTGGGATTTTCCTCCTGATCACTCAGAGTACTGCCGATCTGTTTTTCCCTCGTTGTCATGCTCAGATTCACAGTGTGGCAGCAGTGGGGCTTACCTGGTACAGACTGGAAAGGCGCTGTGGGTTTAGGAGTCTGCTCATGATTTAGGAACTCCCAGAATCACCGACTAAGGCTTTGGCCCTTGTGGTACAAGATCTGATAGCCGAAGGACAGTGAAACTCTCATTAACCAAGGAGCTCATGTGATTCATTCTTAGCCTTCTTATATCTTCATCAACTGTTTCCTGTTTTCTCCAGGTGAAGGGAGAATGAGTAGAATGGGGAGTAAAGGGGAGTCTCTTCTTTAAACTTTGGGAGGCCTGGGATCAACCTTTTGTGTGGACCAGGAGTGATGGGGAACACTGCGTATTACTGGGTCTTGAAATAGCTGAAACTCTTGGTGCTCTGATTTGAAACAGTGTCTTACATAGCAGCAGTTCTATGCCAGGCCCTGTGCTCGTCAGTATTGCTCCCTACTCTCGGGAGCACAGCCTGGCCCACAGAATGAAGACTCACTCATAAGCTGCCCCGCTGACGTAATCTACAAATAAACTATACACTAGCCCTGGATAACCCTACATTCCCAGGGCCTTGTACCATTCTACTTGAATCGTTGTTCTCCATCTTACAGGTTTCTTATTGGTCACACTCAATTTAATGCAGCTCCTTCCCAGAGATGCTTTCCCAGAGTCTCTTCAGTCAGAGTATTGTGTCACTCCTTCTATACTTCACTGTCCATTTCACCTTACTGTTATGTAATATCTACGTGCCTTTGTTTGCCCTGGTTAGCGTCTCCCCACTAGACAAGAAGAGTTTTTGCAAGGCCCAGGATCACGTTTAATCTTTTGTCTTCCCTCAGAACTTAGCATGTGGTTTTGCACATGTTAGGCACTTAACTTGGAAAGTTGATATGTATGAGGGAAATGGGATATTCAAGTCCTACACTGGTCTTGAATATTCTTTGGTTTTAGGATTTGGAGCAGCTTGGAGCTCATACTGATACTTGGTTTGTTCACAGGCAACAGCGAGTGACCAAGTCACCAGCACCCGTGCACCGAGGGAATTCCTCTTCCCCTGCCCCTGCCGCCTCCATCACAAGCATGGTCAGTGACCTCTGCTTCTGTGAATGAGTTCAAGGCTTCTCCATTTGATTGTGCTTATATTGTATCACCGTGTACCCCAAAATATCCTTAAGTGCCTTCATAGGAATAATTGACTTAATAGTCTTTAATACCTGCTTATTTGATCTTCCCCTTTCAGGATAGTCTCTTAGGATTCTGATGAAGCCCCTACATTGGGGAAAGTATGTTCCAGCAGATAGATGAGTATGGGCTAAAACATACCAACTGATATAATATGTTCAAACAAATGAACAGTGGGAGTGGGGAGTAGAGGATGATAGGGGTGAAAGGAGGTGAGATGGATGGGGTGAATAGGCTAGATCATGGGGAATCCAGTGAAACATGGTGGGGACTTCATCGATTCAGGTCTGTAATATGAATTAAAGCTAGGACAAAGGAGTTTGCTTATTTGTGTTGTTAAATCTAGTTTTACAACTGACTTATTCATATATTAGCTTTTCTTTTTAAGTTTTATCCTCCAGAATCCTCTATCACCTCATCAGAGCTTATAGACAAGGGGAAAAACTGTTACTCTGCTTCTGGACCCCAAGTGGGTCTTTGCCCCAAGCACTTTGAAGACAGGGTCTAGTAAGGGTTCTCTGTTCATAATTCATGTCCTGTCTCCTCCATCAAGGAGTTAGGGTTAATGAGAAAAGTCACATGCACAATAAAATCAAAGTAAAAACAGGTAGTGAAGAGATGGGAACAAATGACCCCAAAAGGTGAATCCTAAGAGTGAGGAGACTGTTAACATAATTGCGAATTTTTTGGTAGCCAAGTTAAGATGGGTTACATTAAGAGTATAGGGACATTTAGGTTCTGAGGTGGTTTTTGAACTGCCCTTTCCCAGCTGGTAGGGCTCTTGCTGTAGGGTATACTTCTGACCACGTTCTTCCCTATTCTTAGCCTAATCCCAGGTGAGGGAAATGGCTGAAGCAGGAGCTGCCATAGGTAGGCGCCTGTCACCACAGACACAGATAGGTGGATAGGCTGAAGCTCTGTGCTTTTAACTACCTTTGTGCTAGAGCTAAATCTAGGTTTTGATGAAAATGTGATATGAGCAAGGGATGGTGTACTTGGGGCACCACCTGTCTGGCCCATCTTGTTTCTTTTCCTCCAGGAGCTAGACACCAGAACGTTGGAGTTGGTCTCTGCCACATGTAGCCAATAAGGGGACTCTTCAGCTTGTTGAGCAGTTTGACCAGTTAAACCTGGCTTGATTAGGAAAGGCATTTAGAGAACATGCTAATACTGTTTTTCTCTGCAGCTTTCTCCTTCCTTCACCCCTACCTCAGTGATTCGTAAGATGTATGAGAGCAAAGAGAAAAGCAAGGAGGAGCCAACTTCTGGAAAAGCAGCTCTTGGTGACAGTAAAGAAGATACTCAGAAGGCCAATGAAGGTAATGCAGAGCTCTTAAGTGTGTACTGCCCAAGGGAGTATGCCACAAGCAACAGGGAGCATGGGCTTGAGTGCTCACCAGCTGACCTTATTCTCGGCAAATCCCTACACAAAACCCCTGCCTACTTTGGACTACAGTTCGGTGTATGACAGTGGGAAAAGCACTGTACCAGTTCCCAGTTGCTTAGCCATCTGAAATTCTGACCAATCTAATAGTGGTATGAGTGCTAGTTGAGGAAGAGTGAGTTTTAGTTTATAATCTTTTTTAAGATTTTTATTTATTTGAGAGAGAACACGAGCTGGTGGGAGGAGCAAAGGAAGAAGCAGACTCCCTGCTGAGCAGGGAGCTAGATGGCAGGGCTCCTTCCTAGGACTCTAGGCTCATGACCTGAGCCACCCAGGTGCCCCTAGTTTAGAATCCTTATCGAGGCTTCAAAGTTGAATTATTAGTACATTTATTTGGCAAATTAATGTGATACAATGTTTTACTTCTGAAATGTTCTCTCTAGTCTATGGAGACTAAGTGTCCATCATAATCCAGCAATGGGTGAAGCAGAAGGTGTGGAGAGCCTTTTAAAAGAATATAGAAGGGCACCTGAGTGATTCATTCAGTTAACCATCTGACTCTTGATTTCAGCTCAGGTTATGAGATGGAGCCCTGGCTGTGTGCTCACCTCGAAGTCTGCTTGAGATTCTCCCTCTGCCCCACCCCCTGCTAGTTTGTATGCACTCTCACTTGCTCACTAAATAAGTACGATCTTCAAAAAAAAAAGTGTATAGAAAATGTGA
This sequence comes from Procyon lotor, assembly GCA_028646535.1. NCBI lineage: Eukaryota > Metazoa > Chordata > Mammalia > Carnivora > Procyonidae > Procyon > Procyon lotor. The sequence goes on from CM053616.1 coordinate 606,594, forward strand.
GCAAGGCTTTTAGGAGTTGCACAGTTGGGACTGTCAGGGATGTGGGGAAATAGCTTTGAGTAAGTTAGGTTTACACAAGTCTACAGTATTGGTCTGAGAGCTTTTCCTGTGAGAAAGCTTCTGGGAAAAAAGGAAATCCTGGGGCGCCTGGGTGGCTCAGTCGTTAAGCGTCTGCCTTCGGCCCAGGTCACATCCCAGGGTTCTGGGATCGAGCCCCGCATCGGGCTCTCCGCTCTGCGGGAAGCCTGCTTCTCCCGCTACCATTCCCTCTGCTTGGGTTCCCTCTCTCGCTGTGTTTCTCTCTGTCAAATAAATAAAATCTTTAAAAAAAAAAAAA